>JAXCMG010000020.1:21434707-21469269 GCA_034642415.1 Podarcis siculus | reverse complement strand
CCCCCCTGCCTGCCTTCCCGGGATGGCGGAGAAGCGCAGCGCGTTTCTCCGCTATCCCGGACGGCTTTTGAAGGCAGGCGGGGGGGAGCAAAGACTTTCGCCCCCCGCCGGCCTTCAGAAGAGGTCGGGGGACAGACTGTCCCCAGACCTGGTCTGAAGGCGGTCTCCATAGGATCGCATTCATTGATTTTCAATGCATTCCTATGGGAAAACGTGCTTCGCAAGACGAAAAACTCGCAAGAAGAAAAAACTTGTGGAACGAATTAATTTCGTCTTGCGAGGCACCACTGTATATGCACACTAATTTTCTGGCATAACAGCAAGAAGAGCGAGACATCGTAGATCTAAACTACTATTTATTTACACACTATATACAGACTACGGCATAATGGTGACCGTTCTCCTCAGCTCCGAGAAAACACAAAAAAGTGAAAGTACGTTACAAAGTACACACAGAGGAAGAGAGATAAGGCTGTCTTCCGTTCCCACAGTCTTCTCGGACAGGCGTGTGATTCACACCAGTCACATCTGCAGCATCGGCTGCGTAAAACACTAACATGATCTTCCCTGTTTCTCCAGATCAGTCTGCTAGGACCCTGCGAGTGACATCAGAGGGTCTCAACTGAAGTGTCTGCCAGTGAAGAAGAGATGTGGCTGTGAGTGGGTGGGTGGCACTGCTCACAGGGCCTTTTTGGTGGTGGCCCCACAGGGCTCATCCATAGCTGCCTAGGCCTTGAAGTCCTCTCTCTTCCCTAAGGCCTTTGCTTTTCTGTGTGGGTTGTTAGGCTTTTAATGTCAGGAAGTGGCTGTTTTAATGATGATATGTTTTTGGATACTATGTCTTGTTTTAATTTTGAATATTTTTTTTTAAAAAAGGAAATGGCTGTTTTAAAATTACTAGAGCCCATTTGAATCTCAATTACATTTTATATCTGTTGTGATCCCACTTTGTTGACCATAGTTCTCAAAGTGTGGATCCTAAAGCAATAAATAAATAAGGGGGGCTCTCTTCTTGCAAGTAATATGTGAAAGAGGCTTATATGCTTGTCTAAAGCATCATATAAACCTTTTTTGTGTGTGCCAAAAGTCTAATCTGATTAGTCTGCAGAGAACTCCTTCCTTCTTCATCTTCAGAGTGAAACTTTCTGCAGACAGGGGCTCATTTACCATGCTCTACACCAGTAACATATTTTGCTCCCCATTTCTTTAACTTCCACCCTTAGGAGGAATCTTTTTCTGCATACTGCATTTTACTGTGTATGTGACTATGTCTAGCTAGTGCGCCATTGGCTAAAAAGAGGGGGCGGTGAGGGTGCAGGCAGCAATCCAGCTCTTGCATAAACACAAGATTGCATCTCCAGAGAACTGGCATTCGCTTTCAGCCTTTAAGGCTCAAAACATGCCTAGTGTCGTGTTCGAGACTTTCTGCAGAACGCTTGCTGCAAACCAGGTTTCAATTTGTGGAGGTGAGAAAAAACAACTTTGTCTAAGGAGAAATAAATAAACTCCTGCATTATTACTCCTTCTGTCCCAAGGTGCTATTTTCATTCAGATAAAACCCATCGCCGAGTGCTTACTGCTTTGGTAAAAGGAGAGCGAAAGCAGCCTGTTTGTAGGAAAGCTGTGCTGAGAGCTAAAACGTCTACAGTTTGCATCCAGTTTGCTGAGTCAAGGCAATTTGGAGTGCCAAATGGGGAGGGAATATGCATAGACAGGTTAGAACAAAACATTGGTTATCTACCACGAACATTCTCCAATAAACCGTGGAACTGGCCTGAGTTTCCGCCTCCTGTTCTGACCATATCTGAGCCAGAGACAGAGCAGGCAGAGAAGTACAGGTGGACAAAGGCAAGAAGACAGCCTAAGAAAGAAGCGAGGAAGAAGTAATCCCTCTGAACAAACGTGGCACAAACCAAATGCTGGAGGTCAAGTCCATATTCAGCCACCCGTATAGGGTGGGGGGGCAGGATGTTTAGAACTTGCCTAAACAAAGCTTCAGGTGGGATGCGGGTGGCGCTGTGGTCTAAACCACTGAGTCTAGGGCTTGCCGATCGGAAGGTCGGCAGTCCGAATCCCCGCGAGGGGTGAGCTCTGTTACTCGGTCCCAGCTCCTGCCCACTTAGCAGTTTGAAAGCACACCAGTGCATGTAGATAAATAGGTACCACTCCGGCGGGAAGGTAATTGGTGTTTCTGTGCAGTGCTCTGGTTCGCCAGAAGTGGCTTAGGCATGCTGGCCACATGACCCGGAAGCTGTCTGCGGACAAATGTCGGCTCCCTCGGCCTATAGAGCAAGATGAGCACGCAGCCCCAGATTTGTCCGCGACTGGACCTAACGGTCAGGGGGTACCTTTACCTTTAAATGAAGCTTCATCGGAAGCACATGACAGGTGGCTATCCTAGAATGCTGCACCAGCCATTCATTAGCTGGAGTACCAGCCATTCAGAGAAGTAGCCCATCTTCTTCTGCAGGGGTTGGTTACTACGCCTATCTGAGCACCATTCTTTGCAGGGCGCCTTGGGATCTAGCTGCCATGTGCCATGAGTCACGGCTTTCTGATAAATCTCCAGAACTGCTGCCTCCCTCCCTCCCAGAGCATCAAGCATCTGGGAGATCACATAGATACCAGACCGGACCAACTGTTTCTTCTGGAGGAGCAGATTCGGAAGATAACTCAGGAATGTCCTTACTCAATGCATAGACTTCAAAGGATCTGATGAGTTTACCTGAGCTCCCAGGCTCAAGATATCCTGCAATGAGGATTTCACATGCTCCCATTGTAATAGTTGCTCTTACGCCATCTTAGCATCTGCCCCCTCCTCCTGAGGTTTGCCACTCCTTCAGCTGAAGAAAAGATCCAACTACAGTGGTACCTCGGGTTAAGAACTTAATTCGTTCTGGAGGTCTGTTCTTAACCTGAAACTGTTCTTAACCTGAGGTACCACTTTAGCTAATGGGGCCTACCATCGTGCGATTTCTGTTCTCATCCTGAAGCAAAGTTCTTAACCCAAGGTACTATTTCTGGGTTAGCAGAGTCTGTAACCTGAAGCGTCTGTAACCTGAAGCATCTGTAACCTGAAGAGTCTGTAACCCGAGGTACCACTGTAACCTGTTGAAAAGCTCACCGCTTCATGGTCCTTCCTGAATATTCCGGGTAACCAGTGCAAACTTCTGATGCCCCAGAATTTCATTTCAATGTAAAAAGCCTAATTAAAGAATCCTAATGGCGAGGGTGTCTTTAAGCATGTGAAAAATGCCTCCCTCCACACACTGAACAGTCACAACAGGACCCACACATCTGGGATTACAAGGGAAGATTTACAGGTCAGAGGACGCCAGTTCTAAGCAGGGGTAAGCCTGGCACTTTCTACTTTAAAGATCAAGCAATTTTGTTAATACTATTGTTTAGTTAATTGATATGACGCCAAACCAGAGTTTTTCAGATTAGAACAGTAAGGCTAATGAGGCTCCTTGAAGTTCGCCGACATTGATTTCCAAGTTAACTGTGCTGGTCCCGGGGGGAAGGTTACCGTTGGCGTAGTCAAAGTCTGGTCCTGGGTCACTGGTCTGGAAACAGTTCACAAGGAGCGAGGCGAGGTCCGAAGCAGGAAGTCGGGCGGGGACAGGAATACTGGAAGGTCAGGTCTGGATCTGGGCAAGAGCAGGTACTCAACGACGTTGCTCCCGCAACCTGGGACCGGGCTGACTGGCCTTTATCTTCTCTGAGGCCAGGGGCGGTCCCGGCCCCCAGGAGACCTGCCTCTCCTGGCCTTAAGGCGAGCACTCCTCCTGGGAGAAACCAGTTCCCTTCGCCTCTCTGCCCTGAGCCTCTGCAGTTCAGGAGAGGCTGACGGGTTACTGGACCCAGGGGGAGACTCACCTGTAGACAGTGAGTCCTCAACCACCTCCGGAGCCAGAGTGGATACACCTGGTGCCTGCTCCTGAGGATCCGGCACAGGTGCAGGTGCTTCAGAATCAAGGCCCTGCCCCAGTTCAGCCGGCCCTGGAGGCGGGGACTCCTGTGCAGGCTGGGATTCCTCCGGTTCAGCCTCTGAATCGGATTCCCAGGCCATCACATTAACAATTTGGGGAAGTAAATATGTCAGCTAAGCAGAACACGAGCCGTAAACTTGTTGACCTAATTTAATGCGCAGGTTGTAAATTTGTCGGCGTAACGGTTAGTCTTTGGGGCTTTTTTCCCCCAGAGAAATGACAACAAGAATTGTTGTTTTCATTTCCTGTACATGTGAATGAAGCGGTTGGGAAGACCCAAATGGATCACAGCATCCATTTCATGCAAACTAGTTCATTTCTGCTGTTCAGTGGGCATTAACAACACCCACAGTTTATGACAAGACTAACCCTGAAATAATTGTAATAAATAATTAAGCTCCCGGTTCCTTTTTAATAACCTGTAGCAGGTAATTTCCCTTTTGCTTCATAACCGATTCACACTGTGTTGCTATTCTCATTGAGTTATTTGCTGCAACCTCAAGATCTGTACTGCAGGGGGGCTGGGCTAGATGGCCTTGGGGTCCCTTCCAACGCTATGATTCTGCTTAGCCAGCTCAGAGCCACCATTACACGCAGCACATCATGTTGTGGCACAGAGGAGAAGGCTGTATCCTCCTACCTCTTTGACAGAAGCCCAGCAGGTGGACCTCCACACAAGGTTCATTTGCAACCTTTGTATTGCTGATTCTCCTGAGGGCTGAACACCTGCATGTAGAAAGGGAACAGGTGAAATTCTCCCCATCTACTTGGTGGGTAAAGCTATACCAGTAGAATTTTTGCCTGGCACAGCAGGGCTTCAGGAAACAAGAGGTGGCAACCTTAACTCAAGGACAGCAACAGCAGGGCCAAAGAAACTGGGGTTGTCTACAACGCCATTAAGTTTCTGCATGAGAACAACACTATTCCCAAACTTCCAGTGTCCAAACTGACTTCCCGTTTGTTATGTACTGAGTTGAATAGGATCCAAATTGCAGCAGTCTGATTGGTCCTAGAACAATAGGATTCAGAATGCAGCAGTCTGATTGGTCTGCAGGAGCCACCCAATCCAGCTCCAGGTGGAAGTGAATCCGCAACCTGATTGGCCTACAGGAGAATCCCGGAATTAGCCAATCACGTGGCTAATTATTTTGTAAATAATGTATATAAAGCAGACAGTTTGGGGAAACTTCCATTCCTCACTACTATGAGCTGAATAAAGAGCATTAAATCCACACTCGACTCCGAGTATTTTTCACCGTTGCAGCAAAAGCTGTTGGCCAAGGGCTATTTTAAGTAGTCAGCAAATGCTCCGAAAGGGCAAAAGGTCTCAGCTGTGCAGTCTGGCAACATGATGCATCTGTAATTGGGCTGCGGCCCAGGCAGGAATTTACAAGCTGAATTAACACATAAGCGCAGCCCTGTTTCTGCGCTGGCATATGCACTCGGAGCGGCTTCGCCGCAATTTGAATAGGTACGGCTGTTGCGGCTCCCAGAACTCATGATGACAAACAGCCCGACATGCCTTCATATCTTATGCATTCCTAATCTAAATGGCGCTCCAAGCATTTCTTACAAAAACTTTTTTAAAAAGTATTGTAGCCTCGAAATTGTTCTTGTTTAAAACTAATCCGAAAAAGGTAAGTGGCTAGCAATAGTCCTGTTGGTTTGACAGAAGCAAGCCAAAATGGTGGGTTTATCAGAATTGTTATGTTTTTAAGGTTGTTGTTTTTTTTTAGAAGAAGAAGAAGAGTTTGGATTTGATATCCTACCTTTCACTCCCTTTAAGGAGTCTCAAAGCAGCTAACATTCTCCTTTCCCTTCCTCCCCCACAACAAACACTCTGTGAGGTGAGTGGGGCTGAGTGACTAGCCCAAGGTCACCCAGCAGCTGCATGTGGAGGAGCGGAGACGCGAACCCGGTTCCCCAGATTACGAGACTACCGCTCTTAACCACTACACCACATTGGCTCTTTAAAAAGGGGGGCGCCGCTGAGATCCACACATGGGGGCACCACTGTGATCCACGCCCAGGGGGTGCCGCAGAAAGCTGCCCATAGTGTCCACGTGGCACACTGTTTTGTGCAGCGTGGGGCCCTGAGCCACTGCATCACTCCCAGGAGAGATGCATGGCTCGGGCGAGCTGCAGGCCAGGCTCCGCAGTAAGTGCTGCCCCCGACAGTGTGCCATTGGGCACCCCCTCAGAGATGACACCTGGGGAGAGCTGCACCCCCCGCCCTATGCCCCTGATTTCATAATAAAATAATAATATTTTTTTATTTATACCCTGCCCTTCCCGGTTCAGAAAACCAGGCTCAGGGCAGCTAACAACAAATTTGAAACACTTAATTGATGCAAAAAACCCCAGCACAGTATAAAACGCGAATAACAATAAATTCAGAATTCAAAAATCAATTTAGAGGGGAAATCCATCCAATAAACATTAGATGATCACCAGGACTAGCTGGCTAAATTAGTCCTATTTGGGCCAGCGAGGAGACCAGGGGAGAATTAGCTGTGGGATCCCAGAGCGGGTAATCTTCATAAAAAGGGGAGGTGGAGGGAAGGAAGGGGAATAAAAGATCAGGCTAGGTTCAAATTGAAAACCAGGCAGAATAGCTCTGTCTTACAGGCCCTGTGGAAGGAAGTTAAATCCTGCAGGGCCCTGGTCTCATGGGACAGAGCATTCCACCAGGTCGGAGCCATCACTGAGAAGGCCCTGGCCCTGATGGAGGATAATCTGACTTTCTTAGGGCCTGGGACCTCTAAACTGTGATTATTCATGGACCTTAAGGTCCTCTGCGTACCAGGAGAGGCCATAAATATGAGGTGGCATTAGCTACCCTTTCCAGTTTGCAAATTCGATGAGCATCCCCTCAATTCCTTCATCCAAGTTGTTTATAAAGACAAACAACAACGGCCTAGGACAGAACCCTGCAGCACGCCACTTGTAACTTTTTTCCAGGATGACAAGGAATCATTAGCAAGTACAGTTTGGGTCCGGTCCATTAACCAGCTGCAAATCCACCTAACAGTTACCTCGTCCAGCCCACCTTTAGCCAGCTTCTTTGCAAGAATATGATGTCACTGGAGGAAGGACATGACTCAGTAGGGTCCTAGGCCGTATAGGGCTTTAAAGGTTAAAACCAGCACCTTAAACCTGATCCTGTACTCCACCAGGAGCCAGTGCAGCTGGTATAGCATCGGGTGAATATGATCTTGCAGCGAGGACCCCGTAAGGAGTCTCGCCGCGGCATTCTGCACCCGCTGGAGTTTCTGGGTCAGTCTCAAGGGCAGCCCCACATAGAGCGAGTTACAATAATCCAGTCTGGAGGTGACCGTTGCGTGGATCACAGTGGCAAGGTCAGGGCGAGAGAGGTAAGGAACCAACTGCTTAGCTTGGCGGAGATGAAAAAATGCTGCCTTTGTTATAGTTGCAATCTGTGCCTATACGATTCACAGACTCAGAACTTCTGCCAAAGCTCCTCAAACCAGCTGCAAAAGTGCTACTAGACCAATGCCCGTTCTGTTTCATCTGTCCTATTATTTAAAGAAAAGCCATCGAGTAAAACCATATCGGAAAACAGCTGATGTTTGTTCAAACTCCCAGACAACAACAAAAAAGTAGGAAAGATGTGTCACCCAGCTTACACTATCTGCTCTGTCTCCAAAGTAAGAACCAGCGCTGTTTTTCATTGTACAGCTAGCATATTTGCCACATTTAGCAACACAATGAGATTAAAATAGCCCAAAACTAAACCCTGAGCAGGTGGTTTCACAGTTTTCATGCTGGAAACAGACGGCAGGCCTCATCGTGTCTATTTCTGCGCAATCTTTACATGGTGTGCCTTTAACACAGGGAGTGAGTTGCTGGTGTTTGCTGCAATCACAATGTTATCGCTGTGTCAATATTTACCCCACTTCAGTTTCAGTCTTGTGATATAACGCCCAACCCTGTAAAGTGAACGAGGAAAACAAAGAGAGTTTTCCACTTCTCACCAGACTTATTTTCAAAGATCCTTGCGGGAAGACAGCCAAAGAGCCTTTCCAGACCTGCCCCACCTCCTCTGAACTTCTTTCTGCAAGAAGCAGTAGATCCACTCCACTGCCAACAGCAGAAGGCAAATGCTGTTCTTCTGCCATGATTTTTTCACTCCTCTGGCCACATAGCTCATGAGCAGCCCTCAGAATGGATGGGCTATGCAGGAGCAATGCCAGCGATTGCTAAGGATCCAGAATCTGCTTTCAAAGCCAAAGACTCGCTCTCATCCTTATGAAAAGCCGCCCCACCGAGAAAGTACAGAGCACATTTCTATCACCACTAGGCTACTACAGAGTCGTGCACACACCATAAATGAAGGCCTTCCAGACAGACCCAAGACTCATTTTTCTTGAAATTAAAATCCTGGCAATTTTCCTCATCGTCACAAAGGCTTGGTTCAGGCCCCTCTCTTTGGAATCCACTGAGATTGATGGCTTTTGAATAAGTCGTCTTATGGAATGCAAGACACACAGCGCTGGCTTTGTAAGTATATCTTCCTTACAGCTTTCTGGAACAAAAGGCCTTCGAGTGCACATGCGGAGCGGCGGGCCAAAAGTCCTGCCCCAGGAGTTTGCTCCACGCAGTGCAAAGGAGAGAAGCGTAACATGCGGTGCGTGGAGGGAACGGAGACTGCAAGTTTTCTAAACAACCACAGCATGCAGCCAACGTCCAGAAATGTGTAGACTTCTGGGTGCATCTCAACAAGGCAGGGAAGAGGGTGTTGCCGCGGTGCCAAGGACACTTCTAGAAAGCAAAATGCTAAGCTTTGGCTGCTCTTCAAATTCTTGCCCTTTCCCTCTTCGCCAAGTTTTCTTGGTCTGGTCTCTTTTGGTTGGTTGCTCCAAGCAATTCTGGCAGACAAAGCTTCTTAGAGCAGGACGGATTCTTCTTCGCTGCCAGCTCTTATTACTGTTGCGCTGAGCACAAAGAAGCCTAAAGGAAACTCGTGTCAGGAAAGGAAGACGCAAACCTGGCAATGTCCTAGGCCAGCTTAAAACTCCTACAGGAATACATTTCTGCCAGGAAGGAGTATGAAGATCCCACGTAGATAGTGACACGCAATGATGGGGAAGGGCTGTAGCTCAGTGGGAAAATATCTGCATTGCATGCAGAAGGTTGAGTCCACAACACCTTTAAGGCAGGGCTGAGAAAAGACCCTGGTGAGGCAGTGCAGGAAGCACTGAGTGAGATAGTCCAATGGTCTGAGTCAGCATAAAGCAACGTCCTGTGTGGCATTATGTACAGTGGTACCTCGGGTTAAGTACTTAATTCGTTCCGGATGTCTGTTCTTAACCTGAAACTGTTCTTAACCTGAAGCACCACTTTAGCTAATGGAGCTTCCTGCTGCCACCACGCCGCTGGAACACGATTTCTGTTCATATCCTGAAGCAAAGTACTACTATATCCTGAAGCAGGGTACTATTTCTGGGTTAGCGGAGTCGGTAACCTGAAGCGTATGTAACCTGAAGCGTATGTAACCCAAGGTACCACTGTAATTACAGTCATACCTCTTGTTACGTTTGCTTCATGATACGTTTTTTCAGGTTGCGTTTTTTCAGGGTTTCGCCACACACACATGCGCAAAATGATGTCACACACATGCACAGAAGCGGCAAATCATGACCCGTGCGTGCGCAGATACGGGTTGCGTTCATTTCAGGTTGCAAACGGGGCACCGGAACGGATCCCGTTCGCAACCAGAGGTACCACTGTGATTACTCGGGTGGCGCTGTGGGGGACATGGGTGGTGCTGTGGGTTAAACCACAGAGCCTAGGACTTGCCAATCAGAAGGTCGGAGGATCGAATCCCCATGACGGGGTGAGCTCCCGTTGCTCGGTCCCAGCTCCTGCCAACCTAGCAGTTTGAAAGCACGTCAAAGTGCAAATAGATAAATAGGTACCGCTCCAGCGGGAAGGTAAACGGTGTTTCCGTGCACTGCTCTGGTTCGCCAGAAGCGGCTTAGTCATGCTGGCCACATGACCCGGAAGCTGTACGCCAGCTCCCTTGGCCAATAAAGCGAGATGAGCGCCGCAACCCCAGAGTCGGCCACGGCTGGGCCTAATGGTCAAGGGTCCCTTTACCTTTACCTAATTACTCATGGAAATCCTTACATATGCTTCAAGTGTGCCGATTTCCCTGGGACAATCCTAGAATTACAGAAACCATCCCAGTTCCTGATTTGATCCCAGAATGTCCTGTTTCCCACCAGTGGCAGAGCATATGTCCACGCTGCCCAGGACAGATGCGCTCCCGAGGGGGGTGGGGGGTGGAGGGTGCCCTCCAAGGCATGGGATAGCCACTCGGGTGCATGGAGGAGCACATGCACCCTGCACCCGGGGACGGAGTGAGCCGCCAACGGTGGACATTCGGCGCACCACCCACCCGCCACTCACAAGTCTCCCCCAGCTGTCAAAACGAAGGGGGAAGGCGGGAATGCTGCCGGCAAAGCAGAGCAGCTCCCCTCTTCCCCCGATAGCTCGGGGTAGGCTTGGGAGTCGGGGGCGGGCATGCACCAAATGTCACTCCCCTCAGCGAAGACACCCAGAGCTGTCCGCCCCCACCGCACCCTCCTGCCTCCGCCCGTTTCCCCCTCCAGTGTCGCTGCCAAGCTCAGGGTGGAGGACGAGATGGTGCTTGCTATGATGTTGCGCTTTCACGCGAGTCAGCTGGCTCCCACAAGGCATGTCAGCAAAAGACATGTGTCCTGATTCTCATCAGAGGAACGCTGGAGGGTATGTCCCCACACCAGGTGTATAGAGCTGTGTTGCGCGGTGTCACAACTGAAGTAGTCCTGAGTTCATATCAACACATCCCCTACCCCCTTTTAAAGTACTTAACCTGCATTCGTTAAAATTACCTTCATTCCTGCTGCAGCTGCTGGGCCGCTGGGATCCACAGCTTGGACGTGGCAAGGCTTGTTCCCACGCACCACAAATCCCCACCCGACGGCATCGCCTACGATCTTGAGAGGGAACAAGAAGGTGCGACAACGAATGCTTTAGCAATTCTCTTTGTTGCTGTTTTGATAGCAAGCCAAAGCAACACAAGCACATTCTTGTGTATCCACCGTGATTCACCAGCTTCTAGGGTCGCTCAGGGATTTTAAGCAAACCAAGTCAGAATTTTAAGAAAGCTGGCCTGATTCACACACTTCCTGGACTAAGAGGAACACTGTTTTCACAGTCCTTCAGATTTTGTGATTAAAAGCACTCGGCTCAAAACTGTACCAAAATGCGAATGAAAATATTCCTCTATCTATTTTTGCATCCGTTATTATGTCTGAATAATGGATCAAAATGTCATAAAGTGCACTACACAACAGAAGATAATTGAGATAATTGGAGACATACCGTGAAGGTTCTCCTGGCATATGGTGCTCCAGGCATCAGAAGTTCATCAGGAGTCACTGGTCTCTTCAATACTGCAAATACACAAGGAGGATGTTAAGTAAAGACTTTCACAAGAGCCGGGATTGCTTAGTCTGGAATCGCCATGTCTCCTTTACTCACATTGTCAACGACATTGTCATCCAGTTGTGATTCTCCTATGTTGCTTCCACATTAAAAAACAAAAACCAATCTTCTAATTAGCAGCGGAACACTACAATATTAGCAAAATACTGCTGAAATGAAAAAACTATTGCTGCAATATTGGTGGGGTAGGAGAGCTGGAAAAACATGCCAACACACCTGGCAACCAATGCTCCCTTTGGGTTTCAGCCTCCTAGAACACAATATACATCAGGGAAGCCTAGTTTGGTCAGAATCAAGTATACACTTCCAGAGTTAATGCTAAATACATTATTTCTGGTAAATGAGCCTCTCCAGCTGCTGGAGGGCTGTGACAATTTGTGTCCCGGGCTTTTTAGACTCGCCTATGTGGGTGGCGCTGTGGGTTAAACCACAGAGCCTAGGGCTTGCTGATCAGAAGGTTGGTGGTTCGAATCCCCATGACAGGGTGAGCGCCTGTTGCTCGGTCCCTGCTCCTGACAACCTAGCTGTTTGAAAGCAAGAAGTGCAAGTAGATAAATAGGTACTGCTCTGGCGGGAAGGTAAACGGCGTTTCCGTGCGCTGCTCTTGTTCGCCAGAAGCAGCTTGGTCATGCTGGCCACATGACCCGGAAGCTGTACTCCGGCTCCCTCGGCCAATAAAGCGAAATGAGCACCGCAACCCCAGAGTCATCCGCGACTGGACCTAATGGTCAGGGGTCCCTTTACCTTTATGGGATGGGATCCTAGGCTTGGCTCCTGTCATCTTATGGTATGGCAACATCAGCTCAGGTTTGCCACTGAGCTTCACGGCTATGGCAGGATCTGAACCCTGGCCTCCCAGGTCCTAGCTCAGGGGTGGAGAACTGGGTCCAGACAGGGGTCCCTTTACCTTTTACCCATGTACTATATGGAACCAAAGTGGCACATGGGTTGCCAGGTGTGAAATACATTGGCGTTATTTTCGGCTCTCTTACCTATCTATCTATCTGTGCAAAGATTTTTTCCCTCAATTAAACACTTGCAATCTAATCTTTGGATCTAAAATGAATGCTACACCCTTGTTTCTTGGCACATAGTAGTGGGCAATAAAGGAATGACTGCTTACTGCTAAATAAATAATATGTGCTTTTGTGTTCCTTTTAGGTGCACTTCCCCGCCACAAGATATAAAACAGCAGAGCATCGCTGACAGGTACAGTTTCTGATTTTTGCTCACTTTTCAGAGGCCAGCATGTTCACTCCCACACTTAACTGTGCAGCCAGGACGTGCCCGGATTCTAAAGAGCGTAGATAAATAAATTTTAAATAAAACCACGGCAAGGGGGAAAGGAGAGGGAATTGCACCATTAATCATGAGTGACGTCACAAGCGCTGTCCTATAGTTGCTGAAGACACGCCTGCACCGTGTTGTACACAGGGCAAGGCTTCAATCCTATTGCTGCTCACTTGAGTTGGAGCCCTTGTATTCGCAGGTTAATGCCTTTGCAGAGCTACTGATATCATCTTCAGAACACGCTGAGTATATTTATACGTAACTGAAGGGAAGACTGAAGTGAGAAAGGAGAGCGTGAGAATTTCCTTTGACATTCAGTTCTCCCTTTGAAGCAGATAACAGTGTGGATGGGAAAATGCATATTTCTTTACTGCCCTCCTCCGCCTTTTAACGTCAGTCGGAAGAGCACAAAGGGGGGATGTTTCGTCTTTCTAGAGGCACAGGAAATAGCTTAGAAAGAAAACAATCTTGGAAGCTGACAGTTTTCATCTTATCATAGAGGGGCTTGTTGAAAATGAACCGACAGCTGAAGTATTCCTAATTCCTCTTAGCAAACAGCATGATCGCATTGTTACTATCCCCTTTCCTGTGCTGACCTCATTTATTAACGGCTTGAATAAAGTAAATTTCTTCACATGAGGGCCACTGCTGTCGCCGTTCTCTCTGCGTAATGGAGAAGAATGACAGATTGATCTATAAACTGTTGCTAAGCGGGTCAGAAAACTTGGATTGTCAGCCGATTTAGGGCTGGTTGCCACAACCAGTGGGGGTGTGAAAGCGCTCGGTCAAGCAGCTGGTGTCATATGCCTAAGCTGACAAGGTACATAATTCCCTTCCACGTTTACTTTTAGCCAGCTGCTGAATTCTGGCTATATTAGGTCTAAGGAATATGCAAATATTCCATCCATTATTTTTTTAAAGGGAACTGGCCTGATTTATTCACGTATATAATTTAGAAACCGCTTAATATAAAAAGAAACCTCTGAGCAGTTTACGTAAGAGGTAATCTGGAGGAAAGCGGAGGCAATTCACAAAGCGCAACAACAATCAAACCGAAGCGTTCAAAACTTGGAATAAAAATGGAATAAAACTATACGCCGTTGATTAAAATCTGAGTCATGCAGAGAAAAGCTTAAGAATTAGGAATCCAGGACTCCAGGAAAACCTGAACAGCTTTTGAGAGGTCTGTTGCTGAGCTAGACCAATTCAGGTTAAGCTTTGAAGACAAACGCTTTCACGTGTTAAACTCCTGTATATTCAAACATAGCCTATTAGAAGTCTGGTCGAGCCTTTCCTTAGTTTTCAGTGTACATAAAAATTTAGTTATTTTTTAAGATGGGGGAACATTCAAACACTTAGTCCTCCCCTCCTTAAGTGTAAATTGGTTTAGGCCATATACACATTGTACATTTAAAGCACATTCAAAGCACATTATTTCCTTCAAAGCATTCTGGTGACTGTAGTTTACCCCTCAGAGAGTTACAGTTTCTGGCAACTCATAAGAAACAACGGTGCCCAGAATTCTTTGAGGGAAATAATGTGCTTTGAAAGGGTATTTGGTTTTGCAAAGATATGCCCCTTCATTAAAAACAAATACACTCCTGCTATCTCAAAGCTAAATTGCCTGGATGTCTTCTAAGGGGTAAAGTATAGGTAAAGGGTAAAGGGACCCCTGACCATTAGGTCCAGTCGTGGCCGACTCTGGGTTGCAGCACTTATCTCGCTTTATTGGCTGAGGGAGCCGGCGTACAGCTTCTGGGTCATGTGGCCAGCATGACTAAGCCGCTTCTGGCGAACCAGAGCAGCGCATGGAAACGCCGTTTATCTTCCTGCCAGAGCGGTACCTATTTATCTACTTGCACTTTGACGTGCTTTCGAACTGCTAGATTGGCAGGAGCAGGGACGGATCAATGGGAGCTCACCCCGTCACGGGGATTCAAACCGCCAACCTTCTGATCGGCAAGCCCTAGGCTCTGTGGTTTAACCCACAGCACGACTCGCGTCCCAAAGGGGGTAAAGTATATGTGGATTTAAATGCATATTTGCATTTATAATGCAGTTTACAAAAATACTAATATCGGCTGCTGGGGATAGGGAATTACAGAAGGCTGACAGGGGGGCGTTTAATCATTGTTTCCCCCTCGAAGGCTGCTATTTGCATTGATAGGAAAATCATTCCTCGAAAGCTGCTATTTGAATTGGTAGGAAAGCTTATAGCAGCTTTGGAGGAGCAAGCGTCACCCAGACTGCAGCCCTGTCCCTTTACAGTCATTCCAATTATCATATCAGCAGTTGCTATTTCTGGTTTGTTTTGTTTTTAAAGCATGCATGTGTAATGCGAAGGTGCATCTAAAAAAGTGCATGGTGTCTAACTTGGCTCCAACATTCGACATTGCAAACAAGTCTTAGTGATCCTTACCAGATTTGGGGTTGCACAGAACTGGAGGACTGCCGCTGATCGTTGGGCTGCTGCTGAAGTACCCACTGCTGCTACAGCTACTCATACTGCTCCGTCTCACTGCTGAGACAATCTTTATCTCCTTGGTGGGGCTCACTTTCCCAAGCAGAAGAAGAAGGGAAATAGGCAGGAGGACATAAATTAATTTCTCTCTCTCTTACAATTCTCTTTACTGTCATTCATAACTGGGGTCAGCAAACCTTTTCAGCAGGGGGCCGGTAAACTGTCCCTCACACCTTGTGGGGGGGCGGACTATATTGGGGGGGGGGGGAATGAACGAATTCCTATGCCCCACAAATAACCCAGAGATGCATTTTAAATAAAAGGACACCTTCTACTCATGTAAAAACATCAGGCAGGCCCCAGAAATAACCCAGAGATACATTTTAAATAAAAGGACACATTCTACTCATGTAAAAACATCAGGCAGGCCCCACAAATAACCCAGAGATGCATTTTAAATAAAAGGACACATTCTACTCATGTAAAAACACACTGATTCCTGGACTGTCCATGGGCCGGATTTAGAAGGTAATTGGGCCGGATCTGGCCCCCAGGCCTTAGGTTGCCTACCCATGATTCATAACTTCAGAAGTTTCTAGTGCAGGCATCCCCAAACTTGGATCTCCAGATGTTTTGGACTACAATTCCCATCATCCCTGACCACTGGTCCTGTTAGCTAGGGAAGATGGGAGTTGTAGTCCCAAAACATCTGGAGGGCCGAGTTTGGGGATGCCTGTTCTAGTGCATCTTGTCACCTTCAATAGCTCCATCACTTTGGTGATGAACTGCTCATTTAGTACAATGGTGCTTTTCAAAACAAATAAGCAAAGCATTTTGTTTTTTTGGATGGCCTTCTAAGTCCATTTCACCTGTATATTGTTATATCAGAAATGCCACTGCTCTGATTTTATATCCGGCGGTCACCTAAATTTCTAAAACTTGTGTTGCCCATTCATGAACAGCTACATCTTAGAAAGATTTAGGGTACTTCCATACACAAGTGGTTTTCTTAATTGTTTGTTTTTTGCTTCAGGCTGCAATGCCGTGTCAACCCAATGGGAGTAACTTTTGACTAGGTGTGTACAGTGGTACCTCAGGTTGCATACGCTTCAGGTTACAGACTCCGCTAACCCAGAAATATTACCTCGGGTTAAGAACTTTGCTTCAGGATGAGAAGAGAAATCGTGCTCCAGCGGCGCGGCAGCAGCGGGAGGCCCCATTAGCTAAAGTGGTGCGTCAGGTTAAGAACTGTTTCAGGTTAAGTACGGACCTCCGGAACGAATTAAGTACTTAACCCGAGGTACCACCGTATAGGATTGTGCTATAAGTCAGTTGCACAATACAAAACCTAAACTGGCTAGAATGCTCACTCACATTACTAACGTTTTTCTTCTGCTTTCTCTTCTAAATTAAGAAAAGATTTATGCTTGCATAAATAGCACAAAAGAGGATCAACTTCAATATGGGAAGCTGCCGGCGTGTACTAGATTGTTTACAGTGCCCTTGCATAATATAATGATTGAAGCATTCTCCTCCCATACGTCCCCTTTTCAGCTTCTGGATTTTTTCCAGAGCACAGAAAACCCAACTTCTGGAAAAAATGGAACAGCTGAACAATTTCCTCAGGGATAGATGACCTAGCACACAGCTAATCCAAGGTGGCAATGACTTGCATAGATTGTGCTCTAACCATTTATTCCTCCCCTCTCTGGAACCCTATCACTTTAACCCTTCCTTTTCAAACAGCATTTAATGCATACTCTTCACTCCCCTCAAAGCAGTCTGCAAGTGCTCAGAAGCACACATTCCAGATTCTGTGAGTGAGCTACAGTGAATCTTGTTGAATCTTGGTTGAAAGTACTACAGAAATGGATAAACTACTATTTTTTCCTACTAATATCATGAAGACTTCCTTCTGCTTTGGTACTCAAATACCTGAGAGGAAACTGGTGTGCTTTTTATTGTCATGGTTCTGCTTTCGTAGACAAAAGGGACTGTCGTGACTCTCCGGCATCAAGCGGGACTTCTCAGCGAGCAGCTCCATCAATCTCCTCCTCCGGCGGAAATTCATTCGGAACTGGAACAGCAGATTGCTGTCTATAAAATGGTGTTTGTTGCACACTGGGAAGGAAGGTAGGCGAGAGGGAGAGAGAAGTGGAAAGGCCTTTTTAGTGGGCTAGAGAACACAGAATGTGTCAGGAATAAGGGGGCAATGCTTGCAGTAAGCTACTTGAACTGGGGTGGAGAGGACATCGGCAAAAATGGGAAGACGGAAGCAGATTGGGATGAACGCAAGAGAAACGCTTATTGCGCGTCGAGGTCCCCCAAGCCACCCCAATAACTCACACTTCACACATCAATTTTTGTTTAAGGTTTTTGGCATGAATTTGGCCACAACTGTATTTAAATACACACACGTGAGTGGTTGCTTAGGCATTGGTTACGACTATCTATCCTTGCCCCAGGGACAGAACTGACCTCCGGATTCCAGCGGAAGCCCTTGCCCCAGAGACAGAACTGACTTCCGGATTCCAGCGGAAGCCAGTCAGGGAGAACCATATTGGGGAGAAATGAAGCTGGACATCAGTCCCCCATCTCTCACCCTCATGCTCCCTGGGGCTTGCACGGCCCAAGTCCGATGACAGGGACTAGGACGAAAGGGACGGCAAGCCCCTGGATTCCTTTATTCTCCCCAGCAACACTCCTTGCCCAATCACAGCATGAGGCCAATTTGCCCAACAACAGTGGGGTGGCCTTTTTGGCCCCCACCGCAACACGTGCTCTCTATTATGGAGAACACGCTTTGGTGTACAGGTGCCCCACAAACAAATCAGAATGGATGATCAGTGAAGACAAGATATAATATAACCCCCATGTAAGCTTTGTGCAAGGAAAGGATGAATGCTCAATAAACAGGTCATCTGGAGATGCCACAGACTCAGATGTCATTGCTCTCTGTAGAGTCTTCCAAGCCGTATATTAGAACTTACCCATTTGGAGTGGGAAAACTTTTTTTAAAAGCCTGTTATCTTTGGCATTATGGGTCCATCAAGACTTGAACTGGGTGTTTTTTGGTTTGCATACTAATGCCTTTGTCGGCCACTGGAGGCTATAGAATGAATGAAGGAAAGATCAGCATTGTTTGTCTTTAGGCTGCAAAGTGGCACCATCCCCCAGAGAACAGATTGAGTCTCTATGTACTGATGCGCCTATAAATACTTCCAGGTAAGTGTTAGTGATACCTATCTAACTCACAATCTTCCTATTACCTACTCCATTTAGACAGATGCTTTCCTTTTGAGCTTGGCCAGCCAACCTGAGTTTTGGACTTCCCATTCCACATGATGCTCTGAGCGTCTGGCTCCTGGAACTCCTTGGTAACACCAGTCTCTGCTCCTGTACACACTCATAGTATGTCTCTGCACTAACAGGGCCCCAGGACCACAAACCTGGTGTTTATTATTTAGATCAGCCTTGATAAATCAGGACAGGCTTTGAAATATTACATTTTCAACATGCACTCTCTCAACAGAGACATCAGTTCATTCTCACTCCTCGCCCTTAAGGCAGCAAGAGCTACCTACTCACAACCAGGTGTGTTTCCTATCTATCTGCTGTTATAACTTCTGGGAAGGTCTATGCCAGGTATGAGAACATGTTTGGTGCCAAGGCGGACTGAATTTATATCCCATCCTTCCTCCCCAAGTTGCCCAGGGCAGCAATGATCCCTTTACTTTTTGCAAAACTTTACACAACATGCTTTGATGTTGAAGAAGAATGCCAGGCTCAACTCTGCACCAGAAGTAGCTGCAGTGTAATAAATGCATCTACATTATTATTGCAGCAGTAATTGTCCAGAACCACCAGTTCATAAAAGCTGCAGTCCCTGAATACCTTAGGCAACAGGGAGGATAAGCTTCCATTTCCTAAAAGCATTGCAATTAATAATGGAGATACATGTGTTGGACATTTGCCTATATATATATGAGAGCGAATGATGGACTTGAAGAAAAAATACAGAGTGGGGTTCATTTCTACTGCAAGGAATGTTCAAAAGTGCTGAATATTGAGACTCATGTGAATTCCTAGATGAATTTTGTGACTGTCTAAAGATACCTGGTTCCTCACTTCTCATTGGGCATGCACCAATGAAAGTCACATTTAGGTTACTGTCAGCATTCACATCTGTATGTTTTGGGGCATTTATTAGTTTGCTTGGGGTTGTCTAGATTCCTTCACAGTATTTGTGCGTGACGTCAGTTTTCCAAATAGAAGTTTTCTACACAATATTGCAAAATGCTATGCAAAACAAAACATTTCATAAGCAAAAGCATGAAAAGCAGATAAAAATCAAACATAATGAACAAAAAATGCTCGTAAGAATGTACCTTTTCACAGACAAATTGCTGTGCTCCCTGTCATTCACTTCTTCAACTGCCGCTTGCAATTGCGTGTTCAGACCCAGAAACCTCCCCCCTAAATAAATTCACACTTGACTCAAATTTTGGTTTGGTTTTTAGCCGAATTTAGGCCACAACTTTATTGATTACAGAAAGTGAGTGGTTGCATAGGCTCTGCTTTGACTAGCTCCCTGCCATGCAGGTAGCACTGACCCAGGGTTCCAGCATAGGTCAGCCAAGGGTGAACACCTGGATAAGTGGAAAGCTGGGAATAGGCTATCTCCGCCACCCGAATGTCCCCCTGGCCTCAAGGCACAGGCACAACCCCTTCTCAGGGGTTGACCAAACCATCGAGTCCTTGGATTCCTTTAACGGAATACCCTTCACATAGGGATGGCGAGAGCATTCTCCCATCCCTATCACCTGAACCAGAGCCTATCCCGCAACCTTACAAGTTGTGACGATTTGCTATGCGGTAGGCAAAACCCAAATGGCAACAGCCAAGTGGGGAAAGTTCCTGCCATCCCCCTGTCCCAACAACAGACAACACAAGTCCTAAAAGTAGGGAGAGGTGGGCAGGTGTTCTTAATGCACACGCCTTAAGAGGAAGCTCTGGGTCACGTGCATGGGCATAAATAGGTCCCTCAAACTGTTTGGGCTGCATCCCATTGGCCAGATTGCACCCAGCTTCGAGGGACCTACCAATCGGGTGTTGTGGCTGACCAATCGTACCCACCCACAACACAGGGTGTCAGTTTTCCAGGTCTCACTACAATACGTGCCCTCTTTAAGGAAGGACCCGATCTGCCAAAATTTCATTATTCCAAGCGCTGACAAAAAGACAAATTGCTGCGCTTCCTGTCATTCCCTTCTTCAACTGCCGCTTGCAATTATTGTTATTAAAGAGATTCCATCTCAGCCTGCTTTATTTCAGCTTTCTGGTTTATTTCAGTGGCAACTTTATTGGCTTGCCCCACCAGGTGTGCTTTCCAATTCCCCCCCAAGGCCTTCATTAAGCTGAATAGTTTTAAAATTAAAATTGCAGAGGATGTTACATTTTGTAGCAATTCATTTCCTGGTTCCTAGATTCTAATTACACCATGGATGGTGTCTGACTTCATTATGCAGAAAGCAGGTGATCTCATGGTTTTAAATATATGCAGTGATAACTGCGGGGGTGAGTGAGTGAGAGTCAAACAGAGCTTCAGCACTGTAAGTAAAAACCAAACTCAGTGGTAGAGAACATAAGGCTAGCTGTCTCCTAAGTCTGTGCACTGAATATCCACTTTCGCCAGCTACATTATTTTCAAGCTTGGCCCAGCTCACAAAGAAAATATCTGAATAAAGCCCACTTTATTTTCCTACATCCACTTCCAAGAATCTTCCAAGAACTGAATAAAAAAGATTTTAAATAAATCACTGTCATTATGGAAAACACCACAGATTTCCAAATCTTTAACTCCTCATCTTTTGAACATTTGGTGCATGAATCTTCTATAAATGCTTTAGGATAGTGACCAATTTTTGCTCATACTCATTTCTTTTGCATTTGCAAAATCCTGTGTTTTTCTGCCCTGCCCATATTTCCTAGAGATTGATGACCTGATTTCACGTTAAATGTGCACCTTTCATCTCTGCATAACCCTGATGTGTCACACACCGCCCCACTAAGTACAATAGCAGAAGGGCTTCCCTTCCAATTTTCCTCCCAGTGGAGAATAAATACCGCAAGACAAAAACATATGATATTGCAGAGAGCTTTACCCCCATTCCTTCCAAAGGCTTTTTGGTCTTCATAGCTAATCTGGCATCTGTAAATGTGCTTTAATGGTAGCATCAATTCAGAACATCTACCCTGTCATTAAAAATCCAGACGTTCAGTTACTGGTGTTCATCTATCTTTCTATCCAAGCCAATTCCCAATATTATATCCCGCTCTCCTAACATTTCATCATGTTTTACTGGGCTCAAGAAAAGAGACTTTTGGTTGTTCCAGGGGGTTGGAATTAAACCAATGGGTTCAAATTACAAGAATAAGGATCTAGATGAAACATTAGGAAGAGCTTTCTGAAGATATGAGTGGTTCAGCAATGGAATGGGCCACCTTGGAAGGTGGTGGACTATTCTTTGTTAGATTATTTTAAGCAAAGAGTGAACGGCCATCTATCATCTATGCTTTAAAGGTGAAAAGGTAAAGGGCCCCGGGATGGTTAAGTCCAGTCAAAGGCTATGAGGTTGTGGCGCTCATCTCACTTTCAGGCTGAGGGAGCCAGCGTTTGTCAAACTTCCTGCAGAGGCAGGCAGTTAGAATAGATTACTTTTGAGGGACCTTCCAATTCTTTGACAGAGGACAGTTTGATCTCTAAGTTCAAGGAACAGTTTGTCCCAACTGCAACTGTGTCTACAGATGCTTTTACTTTTGCCATCCATTCCACCATGGGAGAGACACAGCCTGTACCACTCTTCTCCCTTCTGAAGGTAGCTGAAATATTAGGGGAAGGGGCATTGCCACCCAGTCTCAGCAAAGGTGACCGATCTTTAGCTAGTCTACATTTCTAAAATGCTTGTGCTGCATTCCATAATAGTCTAGTGTCATACCAAGATATAGATCCCAGGATGGGGTTATATGCAGATGTATAGTAGGGACATGGGTGGCGCTGTGGGTTAATCCACAGAGCCTAGGGCTTGCCGATCAGAAGGTTGGCAGTTCGAATCCCCGCGACGGGGTGAGCTCCCGTTGCTTGGTCCCTGCTCCTGCCAACCTAGCAGTTCGAAAGCGCAAGTAGATAAATAGGTACCACTCTGGCGGGAAGGTAAACGGCAGTTCTGTGTGCTGCTCTGGTTCGCCAAAAGTGGCTTAGTCCTGCTGGCCACATGACCCGGAAGCTCCCTCGGCCAATAAAGTGAGATGAGCGCTGCAACCCCAGAGTCGGTCACGACTGGACCTAATGGACAGGGGTCCCTTTACCTTTATAGTGGGGTTGTCAGCATGAGACAGCGGCTACACCCCGGGAATGGCTTTGACTGGCAAAGCTAAACCAAGTGAGGGCAGCCAATGGGTCTCAAACCTTTGGTGAGTTAGAGACTTCCCCTGCATACAAAGACAGGCTCTAGCACATTGAGTGGACAAGACAGGAGTGGGTCCAGTGGTCAAGAAGGAAGTTTCTGCATGGGCTGCAGAGGGAAGTGAGGGGCAGATGGGGCTCATCAATCTGGGAAGGTAGCCCATCTAGGAGAAGCGAAACTCTGGTCCTAAACCTCTGCTGCCTTGCAGGAGATCTTTGGGAGAAGAAAAGGCCTACACAAATCCAGAGTGGAGTCCCTAAGACCACTGGATAGTGCCTTGCATGTTTCCTTCCAACAATTCCTGCAGCCATGCAGTCATTAAGTACATGGTATGTATACATCTCAAGTTTACCAAATTGGGAAAGACCAGGACCAACTTAAGGCACCGAGCATTGCCAGAAAGGGGTGGCATTTTCAGATAGAAGTTCAAGAGGAAACAGAAGGTTCTGGTTAGAGAGGGAGGTGATGTAACATAGTGGTTAACCTAAAATTCTGGTTGGAACCTTGTCTCTGCCATCAACTCCACAAATGTCTATCCCCTCAGTTTCACCTACTGTACCTGCAAAACTGGGATAATAGTACTGCAAGGGTTGTTGTAAAGGTTATGACAAAGTAATGCACATGAAATGCTTTGCACACTCAAAAGTGTTATAGAAACACAAAACATTTCTTATAATCCAGACAGGCATTTAGATATGAAAGCTCTTGCCTCAATGCTAGGATCTGAACTAAAGTTGACAGTCAGGCCCTTTTCTATGACAATAAATTAACTAGAGAAGGAAACTGCATGTCATTATTCTTTGTGCTTATTCAGCAATAAGGGTAGTCGAGTTCTATTATAAACTGTGACAGCAGTTTATAAAGACAACCAATGAGGCACAAAGGTATTTTATCCTACACTCAGTCGTCAGCCAAATATCTCATTCAGCTCTTGCCAGGCTACAGCAGAATGCCAATTAGTGTTAATTGAAACTGTATTGACAATGCTGACATATAAGTCACAAAGAATGGCTTGGCCCTTGGAGAGCAGAGGAAACTTGCCAGCGGATCCATGGTATTTACTTGCAAACTGAGCAGACTCTATAAAGATTGCAATAAACAGACAACGCAGTGAAAAGCAGGCAGCTGTTGTTATTTCAAAGTTAGCTTGCAATTTGGAAACAGGATGGGGGGGAGGTGAGAAGGGAAGATTTCTAATTTTTTAGCTATGCTAGTTTCAGTATAAGTACAGATGCAGTCAAAACAGATGCTATTTTTGTTTGCTGCAGCGAAAATCCATAATCATTCCATCTCAGCTGAGTGTAACCAATATTGTTTCTAACTCGGGTGAAACACAATGAAATCTATAGAAACTAAGTCTCTAAACCAAATCTCCTCCTGGCAAAGTATTATAAATAAAGAGCTTAGCCTCTCTGGGCTTTAATCAGATTTTACACCAGTCCTTTTCATCCTAAGTTCTTGGAAAGTCAATAAGAACACTCCATTTCTAACATTAAACAGGAACAAGGGAGTTGCATACATTTCCTCTGGCTGCAATTCCAATGTGTTTCAGTTCCCCAGGGGAAATCTTGCATGACTGGGTCAGAACACTGTCGGATTAGCCCATCAGTGCCCTTGGTAGCCGGCCAAAAATTATGGTTGCCAGTGGGAGGAAGTTGCTTGTTTTCAGGTGGTGCGTTAGCATGTTTTGATTTGATCGGGGAAACTTGGGTTGCAGCCTTGTTCTATTTTTTGTTTGTTTGCTTGTTTTAATTTTTAATCACCTTCATCCCATAGGACTCCAGGTCATTCAAATAAAGTATTTGAATAAAACACAACATGCAATCTTGCAATTATTAAAATCTTTATATATATATATATATATATATATATATATATATATATATATATAAACCTTCAATAGTGTATTGAAATTTCAGCCATAACAATTACAGCACAGCAGCAGACAGAAGACTAAATTGGGCTTCACATATCCTTGACCTCTCAAAGGCCCAATGGAAAAGGTATGCCTTCAACTGACACAGAGAATCTGGCAGGAAAAGAAACGGCTTGTTGACAGGACAAACAGGGCTGGCAGATATTGGAAGAGACACTCCTGGCTCAGTCCTGCTCAGAATTAGCTGGGCAGCAGTTCCATTGAACTCAGCAGTGCTTTCTTCTGACTGCAGAGGATGGTATAACTCATAATACACTTTGAACTTTAACAAAAGATCTTCAGCCTGCTTTAGCTTTTTAATGACAAATGAAGTAGTCACGAAATTAAAAGACGCCTGCTTCTTGGGAGAAAAGCAATGACAAACCTAGACAGCATCTTAAAAAGCAGAGACATCACCTTGCTGACAAAGGTCTGTATAGTTAAAGCTATGGTTTTCCCAGTAGTGATGTATGGAAGTGAGAGCTGGACCATAAAGAAGGCTGATCGCCGAAGAATTGATTCTTTTGAGTTATGATGATGGAGGAGATTCTTGAGAGTCCCATGGACTGCAAGAAGATCAAACCTATCCATTCTGAAGGAAATCAGCCCTGAGTGCTCACTGGAAGGACAGATCCTGAAGCTGAGGCCACCTCATGAGAAGAGAAGACTCCCTGGAAAAGACCCTGATGTTGGGAAAGATTGAGGGCACAAGGAGAAGGGGACGACAGAGGACGAGATGGTTGGACAGTGTTCTCAAAGCTACCAACATGAGTTTGACCAAACTGCGGGAGGCAGTGGAAGACAGGAGTGCCTGGCGTGCTCTGGTCCATGGAATCACGAAGAGTCGGACACAACTAAACAACAACACAAGGGCCACAAGGGTCATCTAGTCCAACCCCCTGCAATGCAGAAATATTTTGCCCAACGTGGGGCTCGAGCCCACAACTCCCTGAGATTAAGAGTCTCATGCTCTACTAGCTGAGCTATCTTGTGCCTGAGATAGCAACCCTGTGAAAGGAAAGAAGCATCCAGCCTCTCTTTGTGTATCCATTCCATCACAAACCATAGCAAAACGTGAAAGCCTTGCTATCACCTCATTCACTTGCCACACCAACGAGGGTCTGCCAACACCCTGGCATGCCAGCAGTTGATATTATCGTTCCTGCTCTAGCAGGGTGAGTATTGGAGCTGTGTTTCAATTCCCCTTCCTAATCCACTATACTACTGGTACAAGGCCAGGCGCAATCCCCTCACTTTATTCCAGGAAGAGGTGAAGGGCTGGAGTTTGTCTGTGCAATGAAGTGCTTTCAAGGCAATTTAGAGGGAAGAGAGGTTCAACATGGTGGTCAGGTTTGTGGATCCCTGGGACTGCACCATTCTGAGTGGAAGAGACAGTTTCACTGCTGCATAAAGGCTCTGGGTGATATTCAACTACGTTTTACTCAAGGGTAGGCCCATTAAAACCAATAAGCCCAACTAAGCTAGGTCCATTCATTTCAGTAGGTCTGAGTGAAACCTAACTGAACACCAGCCACATACTTTTCCCCTCCAAAGCTCTAGTGCAAGTTCTTAACAAAGGTAGCAGGAGGGTCTGCAGAATCCAGTTAGAATGAGGAGAATCTACTGTCTAGAGAAAGCTGGTAAAAGTGGTGCTGTGATACTTTCATTTTTTAAAAGATGGACAGCCTGCATAAAGCAGGGGGGGACTGAAGGTGCCAAGGCTGATGGCTGAACCAGTATCCAATGTGAGGTATATCTGTCTGTGTGATGTGGCAGAATAAGAACCTGCAGTGGCCTCTCTCTCTCTCTCTCTCTCTCTCTCTCTCTCTCTCTCTCTCTGCATTATCTTATCTTCACCCTGTTCTACCTCTCCCTTTTATCTCACAGTCCTTACCTATAGCATGTTCTTGCCACTTCAGAGGCCAAGGGAGTACATTTTACTTGTGCGCTGTGCCCTTAGCAGCTGGCACCCTATAAATTACTCTCTGGCAGCAAGATTAATTGCACAACTATGATGTAAGCTGGCAAAAAGTCATTCATTGCACTATTTCCAGCCCAAGTTGAAGAGCAGTAAGATTAAAAAACCAAAGCGAAAACCCTCAGAGCCAGGTGTAATTCAACCCCTTTGAGGGTTGGCATTGCCAAGGGACAAGAAGGAGTGAGCAGATCGCTACAAGTAAATACAGGACAATAAGAAATGATGGATGATGTGGCCCAAGCCCTACACTACCCAACTCTCCCCTGAAAATTACCTTCTGCTGGCAACAACCAGTAAGAATTGGATTTAAGATGTAACTAACTTTTGCTGGATTGTAACTAACAGTTTGCTTAAGATGTAACCAACAGTTTGCAGCTTTTAAAATCAACTGGACTTAAAAGATAGTCAAGACTAAGGGCTTATCCACGGTTTGTCTTGTCCTGCTGCTTTCCCCTGGAGAAAGTCACTCTTTAGTGCTCAATCAGACCAAACAGCAACTTGGGTCCGTCCGTCCCCCCCCCCCCCCGGATTGGCATTTGTTCCGATCTATCACTAAAGAGTGGGTTCTTCCTTGAAAAGGAGCAGGGCAAGGGGGAAATTGCTCAGACCCCTGCTTTCTATGCACAACAAATGCAGAGTTTGGATGAGCACTAAGGTTGCATACTCCTGGTTATTCTGCATTCAGTGCACTCCCACCACTGGTTTGGAAAGCGGTACACACCTGACATCAGCCACAATCCCTATCTGCCCTGTATCTGCCCTGTCGCTCCTTATGAAATACTGCATTATGATGGGCTTGCCCAGCTTTAATCAAAATTTAGAAAAAGGAAAACACTGCTGTGTTCTGAGCTGGCGATGTATACACAGCCCAAGTCCTATGTCGTTGTTTTAAACTGGACTCAGGTCACAACTAACTTTTCCAACTTTGGCTCTCACAATTGACAGCTTGTGCTGAACTCTGAATCACAGGTTTTCCAAAAGGAGGAGAAACCACCACAACCAAACCCTTCTTGGGTACAGCTGAAAAAAGAAAGAAGGATATACTCTTCTCAGAAAAAGAAATATAAGCTGCTCAATAGGACATGGGTCAAAATGACCAATCTAATGATGCCAGATCTACACAAATTGTGACCCACCAAGCTGACCACTAACTACTAAGTATAGTTACTTAATATAACTTTCTGTTTTGCTGCCTGTCTGCGATTGCGAAAGTGAGGAGCATTCACAGTATATTAAACCCACCACTTAAAAATATGTAGGGTTAAGCAGTCCATGTTAAACATGCAACCACCTTATGAGATCCTTCGCATCTAGACAGAGCTCGCTAAAGCAGTGAACATTTCTCACCATGCTGTATAATTCCGTGCTCCAGCAGCCTGCGACCAAGTTGTTCAGCTTCAGACCTCGTGGTGGCCTCTCCTTCCTGGATCAACCAGTCAATCAGCTGAGATGCCATGAAAGTGCGTTCATATTTTATTCCTTCCTCTTCCCTGGCTTGTAAAAGTGCGTTTTCGGTATTCATCAGCCTGCGACAAAAGAAGGGAGGGAGGGGAAACGTGAGCACATGAAGGTGAAACTGCAGAAATGTGTTCTAATTCCACCTTCGTCCAGGTTCACCCAAGGGTAGAGCAAGGACATTGTAAGTAACACAAGTGGTTGCTTCTAGTTGGGAGCATTTAAGAAAGGAGCCGGCATACAGCTTCCGGGTCATGTGGCCAGCATGACTAAGCCACTTCTGGCGAACCAGAGCAGTGCACAGAAACGCCGTTTACCTTCCCGCCGGAGTGGTACCTATTGATCTACTTGCACTTTGACGTGCTTTCGAACTGCTAGGTTGGCAAGAGCAGGGACCAAGCAACGGGAGCTCACCCCGTCGCGGGGATTCGAACTGCCGACCTTCTGATCGGCAAGTCCTAGGCTCTGTGGTTTAACTCACAGCGCCACCCGTGCACTGCTCTGGTTTGCCAGAACTGCTGGCCACATGACCCGGAAGCTGTACGCTGGCTCCCTCGGCCAATAAAGCAAGATGAGCGCCGCAACCCCAGAGTCGGTCACGACTGGACCTAATGGTCAGGGGTCCCTTTACCTTTTTACACATAGATCAGAGGGTGAGGACATGCTTTGTATGCAAAAGGTCCATACAATCAGGAGCATACAATCAACAGCATCTGAGCAGACTGAGCTATATAGTAATGAAACAAGGACGTTTTTCTCCAAACACAGCTCCCAGTTCTTCCCTGCAAGGGCCCCTCATCATCCATACCAAAGCATCTATCTGCTATGCATTCAAAAGCTTCCAGGATCAGTCCCCAGGATCTCCCTGTAGGGCTAGGAAAGATGCCAGTGCTCTGAAAGATTCATACAGGTGGTCTGCGGCATGTTGGTGGTGGAAGACATGAGACAGCACATCCATCACATTAAACAGTCAACCTCTAACTGTATTGCTACAGTCTCCTTAAAGACGTTCCTGTTAACTGCCTTGCAGGTTTGATAAATCAGGCTTATCTACCCAACTTCCTTATGAAATATATGACCAGGAACTTAGTGGAGAAAGCTTGCAACATATTAATTCCACAGTGAAAGCTAAAATTAGACCTATGTCAGTTGTTTCAGTGGGGGGTGGGAACTGACGGTTGCTAACCAAGTAATAGGTCAATGAACTCATCCGAAACTTCGTGTTACGTGAACTGTAGAATAAGTTCACTTGTTCCTTCTCCTGAGTTCTTCTCTGCCTGGCTGACAACGTGAAATAACAGGCTTGCACCATTCGCACTTGACGATTTTCCAGATTCCTCTCAGGTCCACTAATGGCTAAACAGAAGTACTTCTTCTGTTTGTGAAAGGGGCGAAATCCTGTGACTGGAACAAGCTCTGCTGTAGGCATTTTTATAATTCTAATGCTACCAAGAGGGACGCGGGTGGCACTGTGGGTTAAAGCCTAGGACTTGCCGATCAGAAGGTTGGCGGTTCGAATCCCCACGACGGAGTGAGCTCCCGTTGCTCGGTCCCTGCTCCTGCCAACCTAGCAGTTTGAAAGCACGTCAAAGTGCAAGTAGATAAATAGGTACCACTCCGGCGGGAAGGTAAACGGCGTTTTCGTGTGCTGCTCTGGTTCACCAGAAGCGGCTTAGTCATGCTGGGCACATGACCCAGAAGCTGTACACCGGCTCCCTCAGCCAATAAAGTGAGATAAGCGCCGCAACCCCAGAGTCGGTCACGACTGGACCTAATGGTCAGGGGTCCCTTTACCTTTACCTAATGGTACCAAGTGTTTTTATTTTAATATAATTTAACAGGAGAAAATGAAGCTTGAGCTAAAATACTTCCACAACAGCATCAATAAAAAACGAATCAGATGCAATAATTATTTGAAAGCCCCTTTCTGTTCAAATGCAAGACGTTAGTTCTTGACTGCTGATACAGAATAATAGAAATGGTACGGACAACATTTTAGAGATGATACCTTCGATCACATCCTGTTCTTTCTAAAGCCAATAAACATTAAGCTAAGGCTTTTTCTAAAGCAGCTCTTATCCCGGTTTTGTAAACTCTGAGTGGGAATTCTTTGTTAATAGTTCTTTGAGGAGTCTATAAATAACATGCCCGGCTGCTTGGTGTGGCCTGGAAGAACAAAAGAGATGCTAATGGCTGCAATGGACAGGCACATGAAAGGAATCTGGAAAATTGCCAAGTGGGGATTGTTGGTGGCAGCAGGGACTTGTAAAGACTTCCACATCAGGAATCCAGAAGAGATCAGCTAAAGTGCAGGAAGGACAGAACAAAGACTCTGGAACCCCAGACCTATGCTGGTTTTATGCCACTTTAACAACCATGACGTCTTCTGAAAAATTTGTTCATGGGATTGCTGGACAACTGCCACTTGCAGACAACTTGCCAGACAACTTCAAATGACAATAATGGATTGGCATAACAAGCTACAAGAATTTGCTGAAATGGCGCAGTTGACAAATAGCCTGAGAGGCAATTCAAAACAAAAATTTATGGAAATGTGGGGTAGATATAAGATATATGTTCAAAAATATAGTAAAGGTTCGCTATCTATGCTAGCATTCGATTGACGTTGGAGAGAGACTGAGTTGAGAAATAAGACCAAGGGTACATATTGATATAGGAATGTATGAGATAAAATGTAAAGAAATATACAATAATAAGAGTACATTCATTTGTAAAAAAGGAATATACAACGGGATAGACAGGAAGTCCAAAGTGTTGATACATATATGATTTTGGAATAGTTTTTTGTCCTTGTTTCTTTTCTTTAGGTATATAAACTTTGTATACATGCTGAAAATTATATTATAATAAGCCTTGTGAAGTAATATGATAATGTTTACCGATGTAACAAAAGAATGTTAATAAATAAATAAAACTCAAAACAAAGCAAATGAAATAGGAACGAAGCTGTTTAAGAGCTCGTGCACAATTTTGGCTTGTCCCAAGCCTAGAAAGACAGGTCCGGGAGGTTTTCTGCTTGCCCCGTGCTTTCTAGGTATGGATCTGAATGGTTTTTTGGCTGCTTTCCCCTGGAAAACCTGTCTAGTGCCGAATCAGAATGAACATCCAACTGCAGAAAAAACTGATTCAGCCGTAAACAGTGGCTTTTCCCGGGGGAAAGTGGCAGAACAAGTGGAGGTGTGGGCGAATGCTACGTCTGCAGTGGGGATTTACCCTAACAATCCTGACCGGTATACATATAAGTAGGGCATGAATTTCGACAGATCAGATAAGGCATATCCCCAGAGGACACTTCTGCAGTCATGTCTGTTGTGAAGAAGAAGAAGAAGAAGAGGAGTTTGGATTTGATATCCCGCCTTTCACTCCCCTTCAGGAGTCTCAAAGCGGCTAACATTCACCTTTCCCTTCCTCTCCCACAACAAACACTCTGTGAGGTGAGTGGGGCTGAGAAACTTCAGAGAAGTGTGACTAGCCCAAGGTCACCCAGCAGCTGCATGTGGAGGAGCGGGGAAGCGAACCCGGTTCACCAGATTACAAGTCTACCGCTCTTAACCACTACACCACACTGGCTCTCCACGGACCTGTGCTCCACGGACCTGTGCAAGATCACCAATGAAATGCCAAAGTTGGTGACAAGGAATAGCTTGAGCCAGTTGTGTTGCAACACTAGAGATGCGTATCAAAACGAACCTGATAAACCCCCAACATGAAAATATTCTTTTCTCCTATCAGTGTAATAGTTAAATCACCATACACAAGGGGCAGAAATCTTCAGTGAGCCAGTTTATAGAGGCACTAGAATCAAGCCTTCCTGTGGACTGCACCAGTTTCAGCTGCATGTAGTGGTGGCAGAATATTTCAAAAAAATCAGAGAGTTGTTGAGTTGGAGGGACCCAAAGGGTCTTTTAGTCCAACCCCCTATATTTGAATGGACATAGCAGTTGGTTTCTATCAGTTCTTAGTACCTAGAGTAATATAAATTTGTTCAACGAAGAAGGTTTTGTTCAAAAACTATGGAAATTCATTATAGGCCAGGAATCCACATATACAGTACACTAAAAAAATATCTCAGCAATGAAATGAAAAACTGAAGATGGTACTTATGCGATCCCTTGTAATATAAAATTGCTGATTTCATGCCCATTTGAGTGGAAACAGTAGGATACTGGATTATACACTAATCCTGGAAGTTTAATATCAAAAACATGTGTATATGCATTGCTAGAAAGATTACAGCAGAAAGAATAAATAATTGATCTGAAACTGAACCTCAGAAATGTCTGAGGTTATTTTTGGGGAGAAAAACCCCATCTTTCCTTCTAATAAAAATATAAGTTCTCATTTCTTGGGATTGTGTCTTATTAACTTTCAGTCTATGGGATGCAATGGGAATGATTCCTTTTAATTTAGTCCTCAAAACAGGGGCTAGAAAAAAAAGGATAATCCAAACATAAATGAATGGCAATATTTTTAAGGAATCGGGGAATTTTTGAGCAAAACAAAAGTTCAGTTTTTGACCTATAAAGTCTCATATAGTATGAATCCCCTCCAACACACACACACAGAGAGAGAGAGAGAGAGAGAGAGAGAGAGAGAGAGAGAGGGAGGGAGAGGGAGGGAGAGGGAGAGAGAAGCTCCTAAAATATATCGTGTGTCTTGGTTTTAATACTCTCAACCAAAGGATGCTTATATTTTTCTGGACATAAATTAGTTTAACTTTATTCCTTAATGTCAATCTTGCCATTTTTGAGCCCCTATGTGTATCACAGCTGATTTTCAGGGTTTGGTTTCATTTGGTGAAAAGGCTCTGGATCCTGAAATGGAGCACAAATGGTCCAGAAGGCTTTCAGCAGCTACACTCCCCCTATGCCTGCCATGTTGTTATTTGGGGGTGGTAAGGCCTCCATATGGGACGTGGGTGGCGCTGTGGGTTAAACCACAGAGCCTAGGACTTGCCAATCAGAAGGTCGGCGGTTCGAATCCCCGCGACGGAGTGAGCTCCCGTTGCTCGGTCCCTGCTCCTGCCAACCTAGCAGTTCAAAAGCACGTCAAAGTGCAAGTAGATCAATAGGTAATGCTCCGGCGGGAAGGTAAACGGCGTTTCCATGCGCTGCTCTGGTTCGCCAGAAGCGGCTTAGTCATGCTGGCCACATGACCCGGAAGCTGTACGCCGGCTCCCTCGGACAGTAAAGCAAGATGAGTGCCGCAACCCCAGAGTTGGCCACGACTGGACCTAATAGTCAGGGGTCCCTTTACCTTTAAGACTTCCTTACAACCAGCTACCCTCCCCCTATGGACGTGACCGTGCTTGCTATCTGATTTTGTAACCTCAAGATTCCCCGGTCCTCCTTCTTATTCCATCAGCAGGAGGAAGCTGGGGTCTGATAATTACACCTTTCAACAGTCCCTGTTCTGGGGAGAAGCTAAACTGAGGCCAGAAAGCTAGTACAATCAACTGTGATTTGAAACCTCTTTACTGAGCAAATCTAGTTAGCCGCTTGCATCATGTATCCAGGTTGTTTACCCCATGTAATTCATGTACTTCACACACAGACACAAACTCTCGGAAGCTACGCATCTGCATGCGATGATAGCTAATGCCTCCTTAATTTTTGGCAGGGACAAAATGTTCTGGGTTTTAGAAAAGAGGGGAGGAAAAACAGGGGGCAAACTGGAGAGTGATGTGTAAATCCAATAAACATTATCAAAAGCTATCTTGTTTTGACTGTGTTTTATCCACACAGGGGACACATCCAAACAGCGGACAAAGGGTTTAAACAGAGTTTAATTTTTAGCTACTCAAGCATGCATGGCCTTGCCATGGTAACAGGAAATCAAAAACAAGGTGCAACAGGGAGATTTTATTGTCCAGACACAAGCCCACTGTGCAAATGAGCCCTGTAATTAAAATAGGTAAAAATATGCCCATCATGGTAAACATGTGTGTGTGTGTTCACATGTGTGTGTCCATCAAACTATAAACAATGTTAAACACATCCCATTGGTATTCACAGCAACATAAGTTTTGGAGTGTTGACTCTCACTGAAAGTGGAATGGAAGAAGGAAAAGCTTCCGTTCCCCCTCTCCGCCTGTCTTGATCTTGATCCTGAGCAGACCACCTAACAGGTTCTATTAAGCAGTTTTAAGAGATAGGTGCAATGTTAGAACACACGCTCTCTTTTATGTTTAGTTTTGCAGGGGTGGGTGGGTAGGGAGGGCTTGCATCTGTAAGGCTGGATGGCCATTGTGTTGTGCTTGGAGCACAGACAGACCTGTTGCATTTCCCATGGGAACTCTTGCAAGTGTCAGTACGGGGCAGGGAGGGGGGCAGGTTTGTCTTTACTGTTAAATTTGCCCCCCAAATGCAGTGCTTTTCATCTCACATTTCATGCACATAGGGGTGAATGGCAAGAAACCACTTATAATAATAATAATAATAATAATAATAATAATAATAATAATAATAATAAT
>JAXCMG010000020.1:21396235-21434697 GCA_034642415.1 Podarcis siculus | reverse complement strand
ATAATAATAATAATAATAATAATAATAATAATAATAATAATAATAATTTTTATTTATACCGAGCCGGGCTCAGGGCGGCTAACACCAGTAAAATTGCAATAAAAACTTAATGGGGGGGCAATTTAAAATACAGGTTAAAATGCAATTTAAAATGCAGCCTCATTTTAAAAGTAGCCCATGGATCAAAACTGTAAGGGGAGGGAAAACATAAGGGTCAGACTGAGTCCAGACCAAAGGCCAGGCGGAACAGCTCTGTCTTGCAGGCCCTGTGGAAAGATGTCAAGTCCCGCAGGGCCCTAGTCTCTTGTGACAGAGCGTTCCACCAAGTCGGGGCCAGTACTGAAAAGGCCCTGCCCTAGTTGAGACCTATTTAAGACTTTTGTAGGAAGTCAAGGGGTATACATTTGGAGACCATCAGTGTATGTTTCAGTACCGCACAAAACCTGTTCCCATCCGCCAGTGATCCCAATAATTAAAAATCAAGCAGGATCCCTTCTCCATTCCGCTTTTAATTTTTGGTCATTCTAGAGCAGGAGTGGGAAACCTTCTTGTTATGAAGCACTCTTGACCCACATTAAAAGTTTGCTTGGGGGTCAAATCCAGTGGTGGGGAGTGGCATTAATGGGTGCTGACGGCATAGCTCACACAAACCTGAACTGAACTGACCACCTGCAAGGGCCTGCATGAAATTAGGCTGACGGCCACCTGCAGCCACAGCTCTAACGTATAACAGGAGATACATGGGATTTTTGTATGTTAGACAGGTCTGCTTCATCTGCCTTGACAAAGTGTTTGCAGGTAGCCTGACAAAGTGGATTTAAAAGTGCTGTTAGTAAGCAGATTTTGTACAGTCTCAGATGATAAAACAGCATCATGGGAATCTTTCAAATGGAAAAGCCTGTTAAGTCATCCTGTCTACTTCCCCTTTTAACACACAGTTATTCCCTAATGACTGTTTCATCCAATGTAGACTTTAAAGCCTCACATCACCAGATAGGGCATAGAACAGCAACCAAAAGAAAGCTGACTGGCACAAAAACAGAGAATGTAATGACTACACATGGGTAGTTTGCAGTCCTGGGGGGTCTGTGTGGAAAGGGAATAAACTAACTGAAACAGAAAATTATATTAAAGACACACACTATCACAGTATTTACTAGCACTCAAAGACTAAACCTGAGATGGTTTTCCACTATTTTGTTATTATTTACTCTAGTTTTAAAATGCATATACAGTGGTACCTCGGTTTACGAACTTAATCCGTTCTGGAAGTCCGTTCTTAAACCGAAACCATTCTTAAACGAAGGCACACTTTCCCTAATGAGGCCTCCGGCCACTGGTGCCCTTCCACTGTTCGGATTCCGTTCTTAGACCAAAGTAAAGTTCTCAAACCGGGACACTACTTCCGGTTTTGCAGAGTTCGTAAACCGAATCGTTCGTAAACAGGGCTGCCCTTCAAAAAAGAAAGACCACAGGACAGTTTATAACATATGCAAGGCTGTAGGTTCGATCTCCTTTTTTAAAAGGGCTCACATAGCATAGGAAAAACCTCTTTCTTAGACATTGGGATACCAGTTAATGTACTAGACAATTCAGTGGTTGGACTCAGTTAATTCACATTGAAAGAAATATTCCTTTATTTTAATATTAGTTGATATTAGTTTATTGAATATGAATGATATTAATGCTAGTATAACATGTGTGCATTTATTCTGAGTGCAGAAAACACGTTTCCTTGCTGTAGAATTTGGCTTGTCTTAAAACCTATGGAGAACACACAGGCCTTCCTTTACATTAAAATTTTCTGTGGTCGGCCTGCACTATTTAGAACACTGTTATTTGAAGTAGGTGGGGAAGGGAGAATCTGAAGGATCTTTCTGCCTTTTAACACTGGGGCAGAGAGTATCTTTCCCATCTCTTTTAGGCTGAGTTCCAAGTTGGAACATCTAACTTTAACCACAGCCATTAAGCCCTGCAATTTCCCTCTGTTTATGAAAACATTCTTCTACGGCATTAGGGAAGTGTATTGAAAACACAGCATGTTCTCCCATTTGCTGTGTCTGACATTTGAAAAGCAAGGGAAATTTGTTTCATTGGCTGCTGCAAACAAACGGAACAAGAAGACAAACACAAAAAGAAGGGGAATTTAAAACAAACAAACAAACAGCACATCAATCCTACTTGGACTGAGGAACCATTATCACAGTTTCCTTGTGCTCTTCTTATTATATTAGTCATTGCATTTCTATACCACCCTATACCCGCCGGTCTCAGGGCAGTTCACGGAATAAAATCAGAACATAAAACCACAAAATACATAATCAAAATGAAAACAAAATAAAAACAACCTGACTCTTCTGTCTGCCTCACACATATATCCAAAAAGTCACTATCCTTCTCAGTGTTTTACTAGCCCACTTATTTGTTTGCCATCTGAAAGAACAGAAACCACCTGAAAAATACAGCCATTGTCAGGGACATGCCCAGCATAGAGGACTCTCCAGAATAATAATAATAATAATAATAATAATAATAATAACAACAACAACAACAACAACAACAACAACAACAATTTTATTTATACCTCGCCCTCCCCGGCCAGAGCGGCTAACATCAATAAAATTCCAGTAAAAACATAATAATAAGAAAAAGAAAAAAAATTAAAATGCAGGTTAAAATGCAATTTAAAATGCAGCCTCATTTTAAAAGTCAAAACCATAAGGGTCAGACTGAGTCCAAACCAAAGGTCAGGCGGAACAGCTCTGTCTTGCAGGCCCTGCGGAAAGATGTCAAGTCCCTCAGGGCCCTAGTCTCTTGTGACAGAGCGTTCCACCAAGTTGGGGCCAGTACTGAAAAGGCCCTGGCCCTAGTTGAGACCAACCTAACTACCTTGCGACTTGGGACCTCCAGAATGTTGTCATTTGTGGACCTTAAGGTCCTCCGCGGGGCATACCAGGAGAGGAAGAGGAATTGGCTGCACCTGAGTCGCCAAGAAGTAGGAGGCGGAGCAAGCGATTAGAGCAGAGGCGGGCCAGCAGAAGGCGGGGAAGGACATGGTGTATATCTGGCCTTGGGAGGCGTCAGAAGCCAGTCAAGTCAACTGAGTCCGACGGTGAAGGGTGAGTTGTGGAAGCTAGGACTACGGTAAGTCTGTTATTGAGAAATAAACCTCAGCTACTTAAACTGCCAGCGATCCATGTCTTGTGTGGGAGAAGCGCTAAACCTGACAGCCAGCTTACATCCAATTGATCATGGCTTTGTTACCTGGTGGCCTGGTGAAGATGTTTACTTACCACTTAACTGAACAGATGAATAGCAATTGACCTACTTGTCTTACTTCTGTCTCTGTGCCTAAAGATTTACAATCCACTATCTGGTAAAGGCCACAGCTTCTTGCTTCTACAGTGGTACCTCAGGTTACAGACGCTTCAGGTTACAGACGCTTCAGATTACAGACTCCGCTAACCCAGAAACAGTACCTCGGGTTAAGAACTTTGCTTCAGGATGAGAACAGAAATCGTGTGGTGGCAGCGGGAGGCCCCATTAGCAAAAGTGGTACCTCAGGTTAAGAACAGTTTCAGGTTAAGAACGGACCTCCGGAACAAATTAAGTTCTTAACCCGAGGTACCACTGTATTTCCCAAGCCCTATTCTGATCTCCTACAGTCCCTTACTAGGGGCAAATATCATCAACATCAAATTTGTATATCACCCATCATCACATGGATTAGCCATTTCTGTTATGCTAGGTAAGATTCCTGAGGACATCTGACAGACAAACCACTATTAGAGACAGCTCTAGAATGCGATTCTCAGTGTTACAAAGCACCTACTTTCTTTCATTTCTCACATGCATTTTCCTCCTCTGAAGACAAATACATGTCATGCAGTTCCCCAAGCAAGTAACATGTACAAGAATGCAAAAACTGGGGTAAAGAGTCCATGAAAATGCATATATTGATACGAATATCATCATCAACAACAACTTTATGACGGTCACAGATCAGCATAAGTTAAAACAGAAAACACAGTAATTTAGGAAATAAAACAGATAAAAGGGGTGACTTAAGGGGATGCGTGAGGAAGCCTTAAAATCAGCTAGAAGGTTGAAAGCAAGCAGTTGCTAAAATAACTATAGAAGGGAAGGGTGCAAGAGAGGGCACGGGTCTTGCTTATGAGCCTTCAGTTTAGGTCAGGTGCGTGACCCAGACCAATCTTCAGCAAATGTCCATCATTGCATCGCAAAATCTGGCTGCTGTGTATGTTACGTCTGGGTTTGCATCTTGAAGTAGCAAGGAGGTATAGAGTTGCTCTGTCCGTCCAGGGAATTTGTGAAGTATTGGCAGGAATTGACTCATACGTCTGCATAATATTGGCAGTGGAAGAGGTTCTGTAGTTTCTAGTTGCCCTGAGCCACAGGGACATTCCCTCTCTTCGTATGGTACCTTCCTAAAACGGCCTTCCTGGATAGCTGAGGGGAGGGCCTGGCATCGGGCCAAAGTGAAGGCCCTTCGCTGTTTTGCTATTTCTAAGTTGGTTATGGATGCGGGTGGCGCTGTGGTCTAAACCACAGAGCCTAGGGCTTGCCGATCGGAAGGTCTGCAGTTCGAATACCAGTGGTGGGGTGAGCTCCCATTGTTTGGTCCCAGCTCCTGGCCACCTCGCAATTCAAAAGCACGTCAAAGTGCAAGTAGATAAATAGGTACCACTCTGGTGGGAAGGAACGACATTTCCGTGCGCTGCTCTGGCTTGCCAGATGCGGCTTAGTCATGCCGGCCACATGACCCGGAAAAACTGTGTGCGGACAAACGTCGGCTCCCTTGGCCTATAAAGTGAGATGAGCGCAACAACCCCAGAGTTGTCTGCGACTGGACCTAACGGTCAGGGGTACCTTTACCTTTACCTTTAAATTGGTTATATACAGTGTTTGGGACCAGAGGTATCTTTTGGTTTATTGGTAAGAGTAACACAGAAAGGACGCAGGTGGCGCTGTGGATTAAACCATAGAGCCTAGGGCTTGCTGATCAGAAGGTTGGTGGTTCGAATCCCTGCAACAGGGTGAGCTCCCGTTGCTCGGTCCCTGCTCCTGCCAACCTAGCAGTTCAAAAGCACGTCAGAGTGCAAGTAGATAAATAGGTACCACTCCAGCGGGAAGGTAAACGGTGTTTCTGTACGCTGGCTCCCTCAGTCAGTAAAGCGAGATGAGCGCCGCAACCCCAAAGTCGGCCACGACTGGACCTAATGGTCAGGGGACCCTTTACCTTTACCTTTAACACAGAAAAATGCTTTGTTTCAGGGGAAATTGTTTTGCAGAAGCGCATATATTAGGCAAAATTCCACACAAACGTGCATGTTAATGAGAAATTCACACTAAAATGCTGGTGCGTTGTCTTGAGGACTTAGCAAAATTGCAGAGTAATGCAGAGGACAGAACTTAAGTTTGTGGAAACGAGAAAATGAGAGGAAACAAAGCTGACACCATCCCTAGCTGCAGTCAGACAAATAAAAACACATTTCACTCTGTTCCTTGCACCTGAAAGAGCCACGTGTACTGCTCATGGATGCTAGTGTTGTACCAAAACACCCCTCATGAATTGACCAATCTGTTCACCTTTTGCATATCCATTTCCAGTAAATGTCAGCTCACATGTTGTACTTGTTGCTACTTGTGCCTAAATCAAGCATGCTGCAATCAACCCCTTCAGTCTGAGCAAATATGACACGGACCTCGTCGCAGGTGGCAAACTCCTCTGTTATTTGACCCATATAATCTGACAGGATATTCAGAATCTCCATCCAACCATCTGTTTCAAATCTTAATTATATGCTCAGGACTCATCTCTGTCAGTATAACCTTTCTCTTGGGAAAACTGGGGAGATGGAAGATGGCGTTCTTAATGAAGGATAATGCAATTCAGCAAGAACCTGCGAATGTAAGACCATTTTTCTAGTTGTTAATCAACGCAAGCCGATAAAGAGCAGCTAACACTGTCAACGTTCTGTGTGCAACCTACTTTTCATAGATCCTCTGTCCTCTCATGAAGGCCTTCACTTCGTTGTCCAGTGGGAAGGTTCCATCATCTTTCCGAAAGCGGTAGAAAAGTTTGAGGTCCTTGAATTCCTTATGCTCATCGCAAACTGAAGTGCAAAACCCAGAAGAAGAAGAAATAGTAAACACTTCACATCAAGAACTTGCAGTAATCATCATTATGAATATGGAAGCAATGCAGATACTAAAGCATTGTTTTCCTTTACAAAAAAAAAAAAAAACAGGCTTCAGATAAACCACAAAAACGATTGACCTTTTATTGTACTTCGTTAAAGAAAAACTTAGTTTGTGAAGCTCTGCACGTATTCCTACTTTATTGTATTATCAGCAGCCATTTATAGGTGGGGGGAATTGCTGACCTTTTTAAAAAAAAAATCTGTTGGTTATAGTTTATTGCATTTTTTCCCCACCCTTCCTCTAAGGAACATGGGGTGGTGTTTCATTGTTCTGTGTCCCCCACCATTTTATTTTCATAGTGCCCTGTGTGATAAGTTAAGTTGGAGGATAACAGAGCTTTGTAGTTGAGTGGGGACTTAAGTTTGAATCTCCTTGATCCTCTAACCGCTACACTGACTCCGGTAACCCACAAATAGTAATTTGTGCAAAGTTTACAGGCTGAAAGAGAAGGAGAAATAACAGTTGTATTTCACTTTATTTATTTATTAAACCTCTAAGTCACTTTCCCCCCACAAAAGTGACTCAAGGGAGCATACAACAATAAATAAATAACACATGTTAAAACCAGTGTAACATGGAAACAGAATAACATCTAATCCTTATTGTGGCAGGGTCCCCGGACGTTTCACCATCTATTGATCCCTGTGCCACCATTTTATTTCTCGCAGCCACCACCCAGGCCCTACCTGGTACAATACTGAGTCCAGTCAGGGTTAAATTGTAACATAAACTTGTGTTTATTTATTGCAGTTTAACAAGCGTGTGGTTTTATAAACGGTCTCAGTCAATTATAGTCATGGGGTGCCTATCCAGACCTATAACTTCCGCTACCTGCTTTCACTCACTAAACCACCTCTCAGATATTTACTTGTCTTCCTAGCTCCTAACTGTTCCTGACTCAGCTTTTTTCGCTACACTAACTCAACCTACTCACAGACTCTATCCCAATTCACTCCAACCAACCACCCAACGAACTCCCCCCTTCAGCCCTCCCAGGGCTGGTTTTATAGTCCCTCTGACTCCACCCCCCCGGGTTCTGATTGGGTAACCTGTTTAACTATTTCACCTCCAGCACTCTCTCATATATGATAACGTCACACTCATTTCTGTTTTAAACTGCAACACCAAACAAAAGCCTAAGTGAACAAGTGGACCTTCAGCTTGCATTGTGAACTAATAAGAATCAGCACCAGCCATTTCTTAGAAGGGAGGGCAACCCACAAACAGGGCCCCGCCTTAGGTTTGTACCACTTACCAAAACTCTCTTTCTATCTTGTGATCAATGGCCGTGTTCGCAGGTAATGATAGGTTTCTGGCTTATTGTGGTTTATGACGAATAAGCAATTTGCCCAGTCGCTCCCACTTTGACCCTCCTTTGGTGTGCGCAGGCTAAACAAACCAGGAAAACTTGGCTTCCCTCCTTACGTTCAAAGATGAGATCCTGAAACGTTGCTATCTAGAGAGTCATGATCGCTGGCCAACCTGAAACCATAGTTTGTCGCCGACTTACCAATGGCATCTTGTTCAGAAGCAATAAACCACAATTACCAGTTTGTTTATCCTGCTTACACCAGGGGAGGAGTGAAGTCAAAGCAAGTGGGCAGCATGCAGTGGCTAGATCTTCATTTATCGTAAGCTACAAACCCCAGTTTATTGTTATATGTGAACAAGGCCAATCAATTACTGGTCTTTTTGTCTCTCAGCTTCAGCCTATCTCTGTTCTCAGTTCCTTTGTCCACTTATATCATTCTCTTTTATGCACTTAAATCTCTGTATATTTCTCTTTAACAGTTTCCTCTATTGTCCAATATTTATCCAAAACGTCTTATAAGTTTCAACTATCTTCAGAGTTCTACCCCTTCTTATCTTCCTTCACTAAACTCCCTTATGCAATTTCATGTTTTTCATCATTTCTGATGACCCCTTTTTTGTTTTTCTCTGCTTTGCTCCCTTTGCTTCTTTTCTTGTCGTTAGGTTAATTAACACATCTTATTTTCATTTTGTGCAAATTTTCTTTTTTGCTTTCTTGTACTCCTACCAAAATAGTGTTCAGTCTCTTATTTTTATTCAGATTTTGAGACTGTGGGTAAGAGAGACCTATGGATTTTATCTGTGCACGGGGTCTGATATTGCGTGGCTATTCCCTCCCCCCCACAGGTGAATTAAATAAAGACACAGGACACCAGAATTTAGGTTAATGGGCGAAAATGGCCACAACTTTATTGATTACAGGAAAGAAAAGGGTATTGGCATAGGCATTGGCCCCTAACCGACTATCCGGTCTAACCGGGAAGGGTTAAGCACCAACAGGGGGAGCCACCCGAGATGCATATCCCTAGGCGCTCCCCGAGGGGTTACCGCTCGGGGGCGCGCTTTAGGCCCTAGCCTCCGTAGGTTTCGGACGAGGCGTCGCCCCTCGGAGTCCTTTAACGAACTACCCTTCAAGCATTGGGGGAGGTGATGGCGTACCTCCCCCCAACCTCATCTGCATAAAATACCCCGGCCAATGCCTACCGCCAAAACCGAAGAAGTTGTGACGAATTCAGTGGCGTAGCGTTGGGGGTGCCAGGGGTGCCGGCCGCACTGGGCGCAACATCTGGGGGGGGCGCGAGTCCAATGCCGGGCTGGCATCGCGCAGCCCCCGCCTGAGTCATCATCACAGGGGCCGCCGGCAATGGAGCAACGCGGGGCGGGGAGGGAGCGCAAAGGACAGGGCGAGGGCAGAGAGCCGGGTGCTTCTCCGCGGGGTCACCGCCTCCCTGGCTGGCTGGCTGTTGCTCTTGCGCCGCCCGGGGACATCCAGCCCTGCCCAGCCCGGCTCGGGGAATCCCTCCCCCAGCCCTGGCTCCAGCCGAGCAATTGCGGAGTCGGGTCACCGAGTGTGCGCCGCTCCGGAGTGCCCGCCCGAGGCGGCGAGGCCGCGCCGCAGCCAACCCGGCAGCTCGCGCAACCAGAGCGCCTGCGTGAGCCAAGGCGGCGCCGGGCAAAGGCGAGCGCCGCAGCCAAAGGGCTGGTGGGGACGGAGGACGCGCAGCCGGGGGCGCGCTGTGCCAGGAAGGAGCAGGTGGTAGGGATTGCTCGGGACGGTTCTGTGAGGCAGGCCGAGGCTGCCCATATTCGAGGAGGGAGACAACGACGCTTGAAGCGGCGGGAAATGTGCCCGAATGCTGCGAAAGGCAACCGCGGTGCAATGGCTTCTCCACTCTCTCTGCTCCACGGCTTTTACGCACGAGGCAGGCTCTGCCGGTGGTGCGCTTTGTACACCGCTTTGAGCGCTTTTGCTTGACAATTCAGCGCTCTAGAAATGTGGTTAAAGAGATAGAAGGCTGGTGCTCCCTTGAACCTTAGGGCCGCATTGGCTAGCTGCCAACCTGTGGTGGAGGCAGTTGTTGGATCATGTTCACCCCTCTCCAGTGGCGTAGCGTAGCGTGGGGGGTGCCAGGGGTGCTCCGCCTGCTCCTACCTTGCCCACCCGAGGACTGCGGCAGCGCCCACCCCCGTGGCCACCTACCCCGCCCCGCCTCGCCCATTGGCTCGCCTCCCTCGGCCCCGCCTCTCTCCGATGGCCGCAGGGGGTGTCCTGCTCGGCGCCGGCACCTTTTTTCAGGAGGTAGGGAGGCTGGACGGGGAGGTGGGGTCGGAAGCGGGCAGAGAAAGAGGGGAGCTCGTAGCCAAAAGGGCTGCACCGGCCGGCAAAGGGCCGGGGAAAGTTTGGAGAGGAGAAACGCACCGTCATGATTTCCCGGTGGAAGCGGCAGGATTAGGGATGGCGAAGCGTAATTACGCACGAATTTCGCTGGGTGAGAGCTTCGGGGATCGATCGGCGGAAATGGGAATCAATTCGAATATGAGAAAGAGAGAGAGAGAGAGGGACCATCATTCATAGGCATAGATTTGTAGGGTTAGGGGGCGCAAATCCACGGGTCAGGGGGCGCAAATTACTTGCCTTGCCCCGGGTGCTGACAACCCACGCTACGCCACTGGACGAATTGCTACGAGGTAGGCGAAAAAACCAAGTGGCACACAAAATAAGCCAATTAGCCAAATGGAAAAACTCCTACCAGGCCCCTTGCGGCGACCAGCCGAAGCCCATAGCAAGGTCGATAGCGAAACTAAAGGGTGGGTGGGTGGGAAACTGCGTCGACTCCAAGAGTAAAAGGGGCGAGCCAAGGGCTGCCCCGACCTTAAGTGGCCCTACTAGGCCCCGCCCCTGTCGCCAGCCGATTGGCTGGCGCTACAGGGGATGCTAATTAGGGGAATCCCTGCCTCCCGCGATGCTGGCCCCAGCCTCGCGGGAGAGAGTGTGGGCTGGTCGTGATCCCGCAACCCCTCCTCCTCCTGAAGATCGGAAGGGGCATTGTGTCCAACATGTGGTTCACCGTATGTTGTTGGACTTCTACTGCCATAATTTCTGACCCCTGAAAATGTTAGCTGAGGCTGATGGGAGTTGTAGTCCAACATCATATGGAGGACAAAACATTGGCTAGCCCTGGGTTTAAGTAATTAAACTCTCTCTCTCTCTCTCTCTCTCTCTCACACACACACACACACACACACACTATATGTATATATGTGTGTGTGTGTGTGTGTGTGTATACACACACACATACATAAACTCCCTTCAACAAATGCATAGAAAATATGCACAAACTTGCAACACATGAACAAGTCATGTACAAACGTAGACTTGTCATGGACAAATTTAATGATTTTTAGAATTCATTTTTATAATGTGTGTTTAAGGTAACTACAATAACAATCATGTAATGTTTATTTTAAAAATGTTTTCTACATGGGTGCTATTTTATCTTTTTTATTCTTGTCACGTCTTGTCTTGTTTTGCCTTGTTCACTTATAATTTTATACTTTTTCAATAAATAACATAAAATTTAAAAATAAATAAATGATGATTTAATCCAGCTGCTTTTTTGTTCAAAATAAACAGGGCTTTTATTTCTTAAAAAAATGTGAATAATGCAATGTTTGGGTTGGCCCTAAAATAACGCATGCTAAAGACTCCAAATATAAATGCTATTATAATCGTTAAGCAATCTTCACAATCATTATTTAGGTTTTTGTTCTTTTATATTGACTAACAACACACGACGATCACCGGGTAAGACCTGCCTGCACCCTTAACTATAGTTTCTGGCTATGGACTCGGATGTGCTGATTCTTTCCACTCACCGTGGTGAATGATGCTACGATCCAGTAATTTTTGCACCAGTTTAATTGCAGTCTCCCTGTCAGAGGCCTCTTTGTGATCAATCAGCCAGTCAATCAGTTCTTTGGCAACGAAGCAGTTTGGATACGTCTTCAAGTGATGTCTCCGATCTTTAATTATCTTTTCTTCATGCAGTCTGAGCCTGTGAACGAAACAATATCACGCCGTGAGAAATCTTTGCATAGCATCTGCCTCAACATTACAAGGGGGGAAGGAAAAGTCTCCTTCCGTCGTATCAGAGTTGCAAGCAGCGGTGTCACCTAAATAATATAATAATAAACATCTTTTGAAGGTATCGCTGGCCTTGTATCCTCACTTCCATTTAACACTTCCCTCTGCTATCTGTAGCCACACCCCTTTTCAACAGAACAGAATTACCTCAGAGCATGTACAAAGTGCCTTTCCCTTCCTCTCTCTGCCCCCCCCCCGAGAAACCGAAGTTCGTGTCAGTGCATGTTAGCATTACTAGAGATGTAAAATATTATATTGCGTGGACAGGCGGAGTCCCCAGATCCTGAGCGGTCCCCCCCGTCATGTGGAATAACGACTCTAGACAACGTGCTATGGGATTAAATTGGCCACAACTTTATTAAATTTCAAATGTGGGTAGACCTTGGCTCAGGCATTGGGCGTTCTCCCTCCCCAGTCCCCAGCCGGGGACCTAGGGAGCTTCAGGGTTATCCAGTGTGTGGGGGGGGGGGATGGGCTGGCTCTGGAGAACATATGTTCAAGCAGAGACAGCCGCCCCCGTTACGCCGCCGCCGCAGGGGAGAGCAATGACGACCTTTCGGCGTACGGTCAATGCCTCCCTTCAGAAACCCCCTTTAACGGGGAACCCTGGTATCGCCGCCGCAAAGAGGAAGATGGACTAAAGGATTCCGCCCAAGGCCTGATACCGCCAAAGTTGTGACGTTTTGCTACGGGAAAGGCGAAACCTGCCAATGCAGGGAAATTCCTTTCCGGCCCTTTAACAGCGACCTTATCGTAGCAGCGCCCGCATACCTGTGGAGAAAGGTTAACCTGCAAAACCTATAAAGAAAAGTTAACCTGCAAAAGAAGACATTAACTGAGGGTGGGTAGGGTGGGAGAAGCTCTGGAGCCAAGTGAGGATTACCAGGTAAGATCCTCCCTCTATTGTGTGGGCAGGTACAGTGGTACCTCGCAAGACGAATGCCTCGCAAGACAAAAAACTCGCTAGACGAAAGGTTTTTCCGTTTGCGATTTGCCCCGCAAGACGAATTTCCCTATGGGCTTGCTTCGCAAGACGAAAACGTCTTGCAAGTTTGTTTCCCTTTTCTTAACACCATTAATACAGTTGCGACTTGACTTCGAGGAGCAACTCATAGAACGCAGTGTACATAGTAGCCTTTTTTGAGGTTTTTAAAGACTTTGGTGATTTTTGAAGCTTTTCCAAAACTTCTTTTGCAGCCATTTGGTAAGTTAAGCTTTTAAAACTTTGGGGGGGGGGTTGGATTTTGGGTTGGGGTGTTTGGAATTCAAGGACTTGGTGTTGGGGAGGGGTTTGCAAGAATCTGGAAGCTTGTGTGTTTTTTTCTGCATTTTTATGATTTTCTGTGACCATTGGGCCACTCTGCTATTTTTTTAAAAAAATTCTGGATTTGAATTTCTGTGTGCTGGGTGGCTGGGGGAACAGTTGGGGAGGGGTTTGCAAGAATCTGGAAGCTTGTGTGTTTTTTTCTGCATTTTTATGATTTTCTGTGACCATTGGGCCACTCTGCTATTTTTTTTAAAAAAATCTGGATTTGAATTTCTGTGGGCTGGGTGGCTGGGGGAACAGTTGGGGAAGGGTTTGCAAGAATCTGGAAGCTTGTGTGTTTTTTTCTGCATTTTTCTGATTTTCTGTGACCATTGGGCAAGGTTGGGTTTTTTTTGAAAATTTTTCTGAGTTTGAATTTCTGAGTGCTGGCTGGCTGGGGGAACAGTTGGAGAGGTTTCTGCAGGAATCTGGGAGCTTGTGGGGTTTTTTGGGGGAATTTTTGTGATTTTTAAATGTTTTTCTGTCATGTTTATAAAGTTAATTTATTTTCCCTTCAATTTTTGAACTGCTCTTTACAGTATGTGTGACTTTAAAGAGCAGTTAATAAACTGTTGTTGTACCAAATTTGGCTTTGTTTGGACTTTTTTTGACCATAGGAACACATTAATTGATTTTCAATGCATTCCTATGGGATTTCGTGATTCGCAAGACGAAAAATTCGCTAGACGACAAAACTTGCGGAACGAATTAATTTCGTCTTGCGGGGCACCACTGTAGTCCCTCCCCCTACCTGGCCTGGTTTCCCTGGCAACGCTTCCCCCAGGTGGGATTGGACAACTCACTGAAGTAGGCGGGGACCTCCAGGTATCCCACCTGAGGGAAGGCAAAGCCTATGCTGATGGGTCCACTCCAGATCCAGGGCTGCACGCGTCCACGCAAAGGGCGCCCCCCGTTTTAAGCGGGGAGCGGTCATTGCCCCCATACAGTTTCTCCTCATACCATAACTATTTTAATGTTGTTTACTCAGTCTTATTTCACATGCCCTGCCATGTTATTCTTTTGCGGTTGACGTTTGCCATTTTAGTGTCCTAGACTGCAATATTACGATCACTTGCCTGGAATTAAGTCCCACTAGACTGAACAGATATCTGAGTAGATATGCATAGTATCACACTGTAAAACAATACAACTAGAAGAAGCTTGTGCTTATACTGCAGTTGCAGAAAGTCTGAATTTACACTGATATACTGTGCTGACTGCATATTTGCTCAGGTACATAAACATCGTACGTTTAAGGCACTATCTTTCCCCCAAAGACTCCTGGGAGCTGTAGTTTCTTAAAGGTACTGAGAATCATAGCTCTGTGAGGGATAAACTACAGTTCCCAGGATTCTTTGGGGAAAGCCATGTGCTTTGAATGTGTTATATGGATAGGACGATAGTTGCTTTGGCTACATTGGTGTGTGGGGGTATGTGTGTTTTTGAAAACAATATGAAGGTGACACAGGAGTTGGATTTTCACAGGTGGATTTTCAGAGTGGGAGAGGGAGTTTTGTCCTTTGTATTAAAATGTGGGGGGGGGGATGCCATATTTCACAGTCTCTCGTCCTCTGATAAGTCCTATAGATTTGGATGGAGTTAAACTTTCAGGTAAGCATACTTTGGGCTCAGGGCCAGCTCAAGAGACATTGTCACCTGAGGCAAAGTCAAGGTATGTAATATCCAAGGCAGCAAAATAGTTAAGTTATTTTGGCACCTGAGGCAGGACATCCCACCAGTGTTTTTCCCGTGCCCTGTCAGTAAAAATATAACATCATCATCATCATCATTATTTTATTACAACTTAGAATGTCCTGCTCTTTCACGACACACAAAATCAGTTGCCTAATAGTAGGGCCGGCCCTTATTTTGATTTCCACCTCATGGTTCAGTTATAATTTGCATGAGGAAGTGCCTGCCCATCAAATAACCACAGAGGTCTAGCAATGCATGGGGAGCAACGTTGGAAAGGGGGCTCCAGAAGAAGCATCTTTCCATTTGAAATATGCTAGCCTTAAAAAAGCAACAACTAAAAATTAGAAGCATTTAGAATTAAGAAGCAAGCAGGCTTCCTTCCAGGGAAGATGGCAAGACTCCCACACAGGCCTGAGCCTTCTTGGCATCTCTTTTGGAAAGTGAGCAATGTCCCCGCTTCCCCTGACACTACTAGGAAAACACAATTATACACAAGACGGGAGCCACAGGGAGGCCAGATGTGGTGGAGGTCTTCTTTCGGAGAATTTCCAGGCCCTCTTTCCCCCTTTCATTTAAAAAGTAGCTCGCTCTCTGTGGTCTGGAGATCATGGAAGCAGCAGCAAATATAGAACCGAATAGGAAAATTTAATAAAGAAAACACAAGGACAGTCTGACAATGGAAAAAGGAGGGCAGACAATAGGCTTGTTCACACAGACTGAACACAGCTGTCTCTACCCGTGTACAAGTGTTTGCGTGAAAGAATGCACACTTGTTAGTTTGCACAGCTCGGGTACTCTGTACACAGGTACTTGGAGTGTACGCTCATGTGAATAACTATACAAGCGTTTCAGCTCAAGCAGTTGATGCTTGGCTTGCGAACGTGATCCATGCGGGATGCACGTTCACAACTCGCAGCGTTCACAACCCACAGCGGCGCGTCTGTGCACGCACGGGTTGTGATTCGGTGCTTCTGCACATGTATGACCGCCGAAACCCGGAAGCAACCTGTTCTGGTACTTCCGGGTTTTGGCGGTCTGTAACCCGAAACAATGCAACCTGAAGCATCTGTAACCCGAGGTATGACAGTACACACATACTGAGTGTGAACGCCCCTAAAATTTTGATTTTATTCCAGCTTAATTGTCCTTGCTTCAGCCAATATATCCTTTGCTAGAGATCTCTAGGTCCCCACATAGAACTAAAATGACCGGAGTTACTTGAAAAGGGAAGATGATGGTTACACTAGTTTAACTCTCCAACAGAGACACACTCAAAGTACTTAAAGACTGTTGTAGGCCTGGCAGATGGTGAGACTGGTTCTTGGCCTGATGGAAAATAAAAACACGAGGAAACACTGAATCAGTTTTCCAGTGCCATATGTTAAAACAAATAAACACACTCCAGTGTGTCTATTAAACGAGTTTGAATGTTGGCAGCAGCCAGGAATAATTCTTCCACATAAGTGTTAACAAGCTTCTCATTACCACATTATTTGTGATACCCAGCTGCCAAAAGTTACGTTAACAACATCCAGAGCTACAGGCAAACATTGTGGATGTATGCTGTAATATATACATGCACAGGTGAGTATAGCAGGAGGTTCAAACATCATGATCTGAGGTAAAAATGTGGTGACTGGTATCTAAGACTTTTTTTGTACTGTCCCTGTATATTACTAGCAAGGCTAGGGAACCTTTGGCCCTGCAGATGTTGCTGAAGTACAATTGCCACCAGCCCAAGCAAGCATGGGCAATCATGAGGATGGATGCTCAGGGCTCTTCAGGATCTGTTGGTATGAGCTTCCTGGCCTGGGATTTTCCTCTTCTGCCAAATATGCCCCATAGCCTGAGCACTACAGTGAGGAACTCAAAAGGCCTTCCCCTCAATATTTGGTTGAACTACATTGGAGTTGCCTTATAGTTTTCCTGCCTAAGCTGGTGGAGGAGGTCTTGAACATGGTGGAGTACCCTCATGTTATTTTATTGGGGGACTGCAGCGTTACATCAGGACTGGGCTCAGGTGTGATGGCCTGGGATTCGGACTCAGAGGCTGAACCTGAGGAATCCCAGCCTGCACAGGGGTCCCCGCCTCCAGAACCAGCTGAGCCGGGGCTGGAGCCTGAGCCTGAAGGGTCCTCCCCAGTGCTGGATCCTCAGGTGCAGGCACCAGCTGAGTCTGCTCTGGCCCCTGAGGTGGTGGAGGACCCATTGCCTGCAGGTGCTCCACTCTCAGCCCTGTCAGGGGAAGAGGAGGTTGCCTCTGGGTCCGGTAACCCTCCAGCCTCTCCTGAGCTGCAGGGGCTCAGGGCAGAGAGGCGGAGGGAACTAAGTTCCTGCAGGAGGAGTGCTTGCCTCCAGGCCAGGAGAGGCGAGTCACCTGTAGACTGGGGCCGCCCTATGCCTCAGGGCAGATAAAAGCCAGCCAGCCCCAGTCTCAGGTTGCCGGAGCAACGTTGTTGCTAGCCTGTTCCCGCCTCCCAGAGTTCCTGACCCCACCCGACTCCCCGCCTTGGACCCAGCTACAGCTTTGACGGACAGCCTCCATACCGCACCATCGACCTTGGACTGGAATCGGCCCTCGCTTCTCGGTTAGCCCCCGGGGCCAGCACATCAGGACTTCGTGGCAGCTACAAGGCTGTCCCAGAGCATTGCAGGCCTGCTCATATTGCAGGCCATACCATCTCCGTCTTCTGGCCCTTCTCCTCTCCTGCCTCTGAGTCTGGACTGCTCTCTGCCACAGCCTCTTCCTGCTCACTAAACCCTGTTGCCTCTTCAGCTTCCGACACCACCTCCTCCCCATCTCCCCCCTCTTCTCCATCTGACCACTCATTGTTGTCCCACCACCAACCCCCTGGCTCTGAGCCTTCTTCCCTTTGGGGTTCCCTAGGGGGTTCCCCAGCTATTGCCTCCCACCACTCCTCTGCTTCCAGCCAGTCCATAACATCCACTCACTCCTGACTAGGGAATCCAAGTTGACCCTTTGCTCTCTAGCAACATTTTCTGAAGAGCAACTGGGATCTGAACTGTCACTATGTACTGTATATATAGCCCAGGCTTCTAGCTACATATCCTACGACCATGGCTGGAACTTCCTATTATTCCAAGCCATAACTGGCTTCTGAGGAAGAGACAAGGAGAATATAGTTCTCATGAGTGTCACTTGCTATGTGACCAGCTTGTTACATGTAGTTAGATCACTGTCAGTTTGGACCCAGACAAGGAATCGACACATTAAAATTAGATCTGGTGCTAAGCAGACTGTATGGACACCGTATAAATGTTTCCACATCTATTTTTGCGTACGAAAAGTAAGAGGCATGGTACACGGTTCTTTGCAGCTTTTTTTAGCACTTTTGGCTGTAGGGAAAGAGATAGGATTTCAGCCTAGACATTGAAATAGGTGTTCTAGAAAATGTATTTTAAAATAAAACAAGACTGGGTAATGCTTAGATAATTTGAAGAGGGGCTTTGGCTCAGTTGCAGAGAAGGTCCAAGTTTCAATATCCCTGGCATCTCAAAGTGGTGAGTTGAGAAAGTCACCTGTCCAAAATCCTGCACAGTTAGATGAACCAATGTTCTGACTCAGAAGAAGATGCTTCATGTGTTCCTAACTGTTCACAGAAGAGTAAAGTGACACCAGAAAGCACTTAGGTTATTTGGAAGAAGTTTGCTTTTAAGTTATTTCACATATGAAGCAGTGCAGCCATTTTGGTTTTGAGCTACGGTATTAACTGAATTGTGTTAGAAGAGGTATGGCAAACCCTTAGCCCATAAGCCCCAATATATTTTCAGTGACAAAGTTTTAATATACCCCGCAAGTGTCCCAGGAAAACCGCGGCATCCGGTTTTTTATCGCAAGAATACGTCGGCCATTTTGGTTGCCATAATTTCCCAACATGCTTTTTACCTGATCTTGCGTTTTAGGGTGCTGTGCCTGAAAAAGTGTGGGGTTTTTTTTTGGGGGGGACCATGTCCTGAAATCGCAGCAACCAAAACGGCTGCCGTGCTCTCACAACGAAAAACGGGAAGATGGCATCCCAGATTTTGTGTGGCCTCTTATTTGACACACAAAAGCCAGTTGGCAGAAAACACATGGTCTAGGAGCTTTAGGAGGAGGCATTTCAAAGACACAATGCTCTTTGCTTAGGAAAAACTAGTTACATAGTTCTGGCAGCTGACTGCAGCTGGTGTTTGATGCTTTCTCACAACACGTTCCTCTTTCTAGCTGAGTCCCAGCCATGGAGATACTCTGTGTTCCTCAAACAGTGAGCCAGGACCCACCGCAAGTGAGCCTTGAGCTGCTTCCAGATGAGCTTCAGTGCCACCACTGACTCAGTGTCTTCTGATGAATGTCAATACCAGCAGCTCCTTATATGCTGTGCAGAGGTGGCTGGGAGACAGATGCTCAAGGAGGAAGGAGGAAAGGAAGTTCTCCCTCCCTGGAGGGGAAAGGGCCAAAGGAGAAGTGGGAGGAAATCAGAAAGTGAAATAAAAGTTAATATTTAATCACCAAGCAAACAGGGTAGAGAAAGGAGGGAGAAATAAAGAGAGGGAAACTCATAATAAGAAATTGGACTGAGGAGGAAGGGTGAAATTGGCCATTTGGAGGGTGGGAATAAGGTACAATTTGAGTACGAAAGGGGAATGGGAGAAGAAATGACAGGAGATGGGTAAAATACTTCAAGGGATAGCAAGGGAAAATATATATTTCAAAGTCTTCTCCACTTAGAATACCTGGGCTCAGCAAATTCTGCCTAAAACGGGGCGGCTGAGTCACAATACCTTCGGAACAAATTTGAGGAAAGCTAAGACATGGAACTCCTTGTGAGGAAAACATGACAGCGAAGAATTTAGCACCTTTCCAAAGTTGGTTAGATAGCAGTGGAAAGTGATGTTTGTTTATTGCCTTGACATCTGATGGGAGGGCGTTCCACAGGGCGGGCGCCACTACCAAGAAGGCCCTCTGCCTGGTTCCCTGAAACCTCACTTCTCACTGTGAGGGAACGGCCAGAAGACCCCCGGAGCTGGACCTCAGTGTCCGGGCTGAACGTGGGGGTGGAGACGCTCCTTCTAGTATACAGGACAGGCCGTTTAGGGCTTTAAAGGTCAGCACCAACACTTTGAATTGTGCTCAGAAACGAACTGGAAGCCAAATTAGCTCTTTCAGGACCGGTGTTATATGGTCCCGGCGGCCACTCTCAGTCACCAGTCTAGCTGCCGTATTCTGGATTAATTGTAGTTTCCAGGTCACCTTCAAAGGTAGCCCCACGTAGAGTGCATTGCGGTAGTCCAAGCGGGAGATAACTAGAGCATGCACCACTCTGGCGAGACAGTGCGTGGGCAGGTAGGGTCTTAGCCTGCGTACCAGATGGAGCTGGTAGACAGCTGCCCTGGATACAGAATTGACCTGCGCCTCCATGGACAGCTGTGAGTCCAAAATGACTCCCAGGCTGCACATCTAGTCCTTCAGGGGCACAGTTACCCCATTCAGGACCAGGGAGTTCTCCACACCCGCCCGCATGAGAACAAGATGGGGCAAAACCCCATGCTGTATGAGGATGGGAAGAAATTAGCAGGATGTTCAGGGAGCAGTGAAATTCACATATGCATCCACTCATTCTTATGTCAGACAGACACACACACACACACAGAGAGAGAAGCTTAATGCCAGCCATTTTACAAGACCTTCATTAGAACAAACTTGACCCCGTGTTGCTAGCCAGCAAAATTCAATTCAATTTAAGGTGAAGTATAAATCTAGTTGTAATAAAACCTGTTGTAAACGAGGGCTGGTTGCATGTCAATTGGGATTATAAATGCTATGTGGAATGTGGTTTTTCAACATATTGAAGAGGAGATTCTTGCCGTTAACTCTTCTGATTAGGTAGTGGATTGCTTGCAATTAAGGAGCAGGTTTCTAATAGCCACCCTTTCCTCGAAAATGATTTGTTAAGCTCAGTCAAGAATTTTATCGATCACTTGCAAATGCCTGGGGTTTTTTTAATTATTGGGAGGTCCACAGGCATGTGGCTATGCTTGTAGAGCCAAGTGCTTTTAAAATGCAATGATAAAACTATCACCTCGTTCTTAAAGAATTTCACTCTTACCCTACAGATGGAGACCACTGATAAAACAGTACCACAAAACCCCATTTGACTATATTTCTCCACCACAATATCAGTCTGGCAGAGATCAAACAATAGGCGAACTGGGAGCTTCCCACCTCCTTGAAAGCCTTCGAAATGAGCCCAAACAAATTGGCAAAATGGCAGTCGCTGGTTCCATGTGAACATGTGCACCTACTGACACCTCAAAATATGCTAAAGAGGGGGGAAAGAGGAAATGCTCCACCCAACCCCCCCCCCACCAAGATGACAAAACAGTTGCACGGAATTTGTATGTGCTAATTAAAATGCACAGATGAAAAGTTAGAAACAATCGCTCAAATTTAAATGGAAAGACCACAGTGGGATCACCTGTGACCAGGTGAGCTGTGAGCCTCCTCAGTCTGACAAACAGGTGATCACTGTAGATGGGAAAACTCAAAGCCTCTTCTCTCCCTTTTTATGGTTCTTTTTTCCCCTTCTTTTTTTTTGGGGGGGGGGGTTAAACCAGACTTGGCGTTGACCCTTCAGATAGAGAGCTCCTTCAAATAAAGGACTTTGTGAAGCACTTCGACACTCGAAATATGCTAATTCTGCATGTTTGCATTTATTTCTATTGCTTACTATGCACACTATGAGCTGTTTTTAAATACTTTGGGGTGGACTTTAGGTAAAGGTAAAGGTACCCCTGCCTGTACGGGCCAGTCTTGACAGACTCTGGAGTTGGTGCGCCCATCTCACTCTATAGGCCGGGGGCCAGCGCTGTCCGGAGACACTTCCGGGTCACGTGGCCAGCGTGACATCGCTGCTCTGGCGAGCCAGAGCCGCACACGGAAACGCCGTTTACCTTCCCGCTAGAAAGCGGTCCCTATTTATCTACTTGCACCCGGGGGTGCTTTCGAACTGCTAGGTTGGCAGGCGCTGGGACCGAGCAACGGGAGCGCACCCCGCCGTGGGGATTCGAACCGCCGACCTTTCGATCGGCAAGCCCTAGGAGCTGAGGCTTTTACCCACAGCGCCACCCGCGTCCCAAGGACTTTACTTCCAAACAATTCTCTATGGAACTGGAATGTTAGTGGTGTCCTGTTGAAGGGTATAGAATGACTCCAGAATCCTGATGCAGACAGTTTGTTGACTTCAGTATAAAAATCTCCACTGATTATTGATATGCTTGAGTGGCTGGTCTTCTACACTTCCTCTCTTCTTCCCATGTTCCTCTTTCCAAAGATGCACAGTTTCCATAGCAAAGCAAAACAAGATTTAAAGGGGGGGTTCCTTCTTTGGATACAGGCATTCTGGGCGAGGTGGCCAAGAGAATACCTGTGGCACTGCTGTGACTTTTTCAAACTTTGTAAAGGTAAAGGGACCCCTGACCATTAGGTCCATTTGTGGCCGACTCTGGGGTTGCAGCGCTCATCTCGCATTATTGGCTGAGGGAGCTGGCATACAGCTTCCGGGTCATGTGGCCAGCATGACTAAGCCGCTTCTGGCGAACCAGAGCAGCGCACGGAAACACCGTTTACCTTCCCGCCGGAGCGGTACCTATTTATCTACTTGCACTTTGAGGTGCTTTCGAACTGCTAGGTTGGCAGGAGCAGGGACCGAGCAACAGGAGCTCACCCCATCACGGGGATTCGAACCGTCGACCTACTGATCGGCAAGTCCTAGGCTCTGTGGTTTAACCCAAACTTAGAATCTTTTTAAAGCTTTTGAATTCGTTTTTTAAAAGCCTTTCTATGGTCCATGGCAAACATCGCCCAGAACACCTGGACCCCGTTTCTCAGAGAGAGGCAAGGAAGACAAGGTGGCAGAGAAGCCACATGTGCTGCTACGGATAATGGAATAGCTCCCCACCCCAAAAATGGGGAGGGGAAAGAGGGATGGGGGGGGGAGAGAGAGGAGGATAAGAAATGGGATGGAAGGAAGAGATTAGCCGTGTTGCTGCTATTGCTGCAAAGAGAAGTCTATGGCACAATCTCTTGTGCTAGCCCTGAACTTCAGAAATAAACGGTTAGCAAAAGATTAACCACTCCAGAGAATTGGAAAAAAAGAGGTGTATTTACTACTGTTCAATGACTGGGAGTCAGAAATCCTTGCCTTTCAATCAGCCATAAGTTTACTAGTAGAAACTATTCTACCTTGTGGCCGCTGATGCCCAAGGCAAATTGTACACCTGTTCTGCCCCACCCAATTCCATTGCTTATTCCACCATGCCACTCGTATTAAAAATGCAACACTGGATAAAACGCTTTTAACCAGTTATAGACATCAGTCCACCTGCCTCACTACAGCATGTCAACAAGCTGTCCTTGAATCTTTTTTATAAAATTCAATGTATGCGCCACAGAGTTTTGAAATAAATATAGGGATGGACGGATCAGACTATTTCAGGCCCATGTCAGTTTCTTATAGATTTATTCATAAATCTGTTTCATCCTGTTGTCACAGTATTTTGCAACCACGCATTAAACAAGAAAGTACAGTTCATATTAAAATCTGCAAAGATCCAATTCCTCAACCATCCCCAAGCATATTTCCTTGCAATGGATGCAAAATTTAGTAGTGTTACAAAGTTCTTCCTGCAACAGTTTCTTTATGAAAATCCCTAGAAGTTGTTAATTTAGCTTACAAAGTTTATACCTTCATTTCTCAGGAACTAGAAGACATAGCAATAGATATGCTACTTTTTCTTACATGGTTATTCATTTTTTTTTTATTGCGGGGAAAATGGCAGGCAAGTGTCAGAGACACCTATCGGCTTTTGCCCATGGTAACACAATTCCTTCCCTTTGCCATTTTGTGAACTTTTGGTTCTTCTTCTGCCGACTCCTATAAATATTCAGAGCTTTTGATTCCCTCCCCAACAAAGGCTATTTCTGGTCCCCTGCCATTTTGTGGAGCTTTTGCTCTTTAGATGTGTATGTTATGTGTATTTATTTTTAGGCTGTGTCCTTCCCCATTCTCTCCTCCGTACTGTACCACATACCTCTTCCTTCGGAAAATGAAAGGCAACAAATGGATTTCTCTCCATCTATTATCTGTACAGGCTACTGGCAAAGGGCCCGTATTTATGCAAGTATTTTCTAAAAGGATATGCACTGAGGTTGGAGAAAGTGGACAGTAAAAACCTCTCTGTCATGATACTAGAACTGGGGTCCATCCAATGAAGCTGAATGCTGAAACTTAATTCAGGGCAGACAAAATGAAGTACTTCTTCATATAATACTTAAACTATGGAATAGTATATCTGAAGGAGCGTCTCCACCCCCATCGTTCTGCCCGGACACTGAGGTCCAGCACCGAGGGCCTTCTGGAGGTTCCTTCACTGCGAGAAGCCAAGTTACAGGGAACCAGGCAGGGGGCCTTCTTGGTAGTGGCACCCTCCCTGTGGAACACCCTCCCACCAGATGTCAAAGAGAACAACAACTACCAGACTTTTAGAAGACACCTGAAGGCAGCCCTGTTTAGGGAAGCTTTTAATGTTTAACAGACCACTGTATTTTAATACTCTGTTGGAAGCTGCCCAGAGTGGCTGGGGAAACCCAGCCAGAAGGACGAGGTAAAAATAATAAATTCTATTCTATTCTATTCACTGCCGCAAGAGGTAGTGATGGCCGGCCACCAACCAAGATGGCTTTAAGATGAATTTGGCAAATTCGTGGAGCATAATGGCTTCTAACCATGGTGGCCAAGAACGAGTTCCAGTATGCCACTTCTTTGAACACCCAGTTTCTGGGGAGTTCAAGTGGGAAGAGTGTTGTTGCATTCCTGTCCTGCTTGCAAACTTTCTGTAGGCATCTGATTGGCCACTGAGAGATTAGGATGCTGGACTAGATGGGCCTTTGGTCTGATTCAGGAGGGCTCTCCTAAGGAGATTTACATTGCTAAGAGAGAAAGGATTGGTATTTAATTGCTAAAAGAGAAGTGCAATTTTTATAAATATATGGAAAGGCCCCAAACCACACATTATTATACAGATAACGGGAGTCTGGATATGTGCTTTCCCCCTAATTCATAGAAACACACAATCATTTCCCCTCGCACCAGATATTAGAAAGTTGTATCATAATGACTTCTGCACCTGCAGAATCCCCCCCCCCCCCGTTACACGCTAGTTCTTAAAAATAGGGAAGGAAATGGGTGGGGGGGAAACATTGTCATTCTGCTTAAGACGTGATCCTTCTTCCTTGGAAGTAAATCCTACTGAGATCAACAGAATTTACTTTTCAGGAAACATGTTCAGGATTGGGTTTAAGGGAGCAATCTTCCAAAATTAAATGTACTGCTGTGGTATTGGCACTTTTCCATTCATTCTTTGGGGGAATTAATTAATTTGGGACTGCATGAAAGACGAATAGAGTTTCCATAATGAATTTAATGCCCAAGAGATGCTAAGACCTGCATTCTGATTACTCGCTTTCCCTGCTTTCCTGTCTTATCTTATGACCTGGACTTTATGCAGCCTGAAGGCAGCTCAGCATGATTAACAGGTTTGGTCTGATATAAGCAGCTGCCCATGCTAAACACTCATGGCATACAAGGAATGCAGTCACTATCTTTCCTTTCTTACTCTTCCTCCTCCTCCTCCCTTTGCCTTTTTAAATTCGTTGGCTGACCCGCTGTCAAATAACCCATGCAGCAATAATTCACTGGACTGAACTGAAAATTGCACAAAATTACAGTAGATTACAGATACTGCGGGACACAGCAAGACATTTCTCTACCCTGAAAAGTTTTGCCTATGGTGATTCATGCCGTTGAAGAATGCACATATGATACTGGATGCACGAGAGCGTTCATTTTCTCTGTAAACCTTATAAAAAGACATAAGCGGCAGGACAGTACAGTGCAGTGGTACCTCGGGTTACATACACTTCAGGTTACAGACTCCGTTAACCCAGAAATAGTACCTCGGGTTAAGAACTTTGCTTGAGGATGAGGACAGAAATTGTGTTCCAGAGGTGCGGCGGCAGCAGGAGGCCCCATTAGCTAAAGTTGTGCGTCAGGTTAAGAAGGGACCTCAGGAACGAATTAAGTACTTAACCCGAGGTACCACTGTATTCTCAAATGCGCAGGTTTATCTTCTTCTTCTTCTTCTTCTTCTTCTTCTTCTTCTTCTTCTGTTTTCCAATTTCAATGCAGCCTCAGGGCTGGCCCACCCATGCGGCCAAGGGAGGTGACCGCCTCAGGTGGCAGGGTCCCCAGGGCCAGCATATCCTGATGTCAATCTTTCCTCACCCCCTGATGTACAGTGGTACCTTGGGTTAAGTACTTAATTCGTTCCAGAGGTCCGTTCTTAACCTGAAAGTGTTCTTAACCTGAAGCACCACTTTAGCTAATGGGACCTCCTGCTGCTGCCGCATCGCTGGAGCACGATTTCTGAAGCAAAGTTCTTAACCCGAGGTAATATTTCTGGGTTAGTGAGGTCTGTAACCTGAAGCGTATGTAACCCGAGGTACCACTGTATATCTTCACCCACCCTGTCTTCCCTGATGGGAAGGGGACGGCACCTCGGGGGCCAAAATGTCTCTGTGCAGCCTCTTCCACCGCATCTGAGCACCTGGGCCAGCCCTGTCCAGTGCATCTGAGGTTAGGGAGTACAGGGCAGTGGCACATGCAACTCTCCATGGCACCTGCTGCAGCCCCCTCACACTGCCAATGGTAAATCTCTAGGCCCCCCAAGTAGTGGTTCCTCCCGCCTGTCCCCGTCAGCAAAAAGATCTCCCACTCCCCAGTTCACTTTCACGACATTTGTGCAAAGGGAAAAGTCCAGGTCTCCTACCGTAACTGCTCCCCTGTAAGCAGGACCTCGGCCATGTGCTCCAGCTCGGTCGCTCTCTGCTGCATGGTGCCCAGGCTGCTTTCTTCCATCTCGCCACTAACCTGGCCAGGTGCACACAAGAGCCAGAAGGTTAACGGGGTGCAGATTTGGATTCCTTTCTCAGCCTCTCCAGTGCTCAAAGCTGCCGCTTTGCAATCTAACCTCCCCAACACCAGTTTGCTCAGTTGGCTAGGGCGTGGTGCTGATAACGTCAAGGCCGTGGGTTTGATCCCCACATGGGCCACCTTGATATACCTGCATTGCAGGGGGTTGGGCTAAATGTCCCTCGGGGTCCCTTTCAACTCTGAGAAACCTCAACATCACCCTGAGCCCCCCTCCAGCAGCCCAATTTTGTGCCTAACCCCTCCCCTCCGTCCCTCACGGTGGCATCTTCCACTCTAAGCTTTGCGCTCTCCAGAGACCATTTCTGCCCCGCTTCAATTAAAACTTCTGTCGCCCGTTGGCTCGCTGCACCTCTGTTTCACCTCCTGCCCTTGAGCTCTTTCGCAACTGGCAACGCGCAAACGCGTTTTATTCCTGGCTTTCACAAGTTTCCCTTTTCTCCTCGCGCGCTCCTCTCTGCTTTGCAGGAACCGACGAGCTGCCTCGCTCCGATCCGTCCTGCAAGCCTTGCATTCAAGCGCTCTTGGGCAGATTCTTCCCACCCCCTTCTCCCACCTTCATTTCACGTTGCAATAATTTTGCATGCGGCAGTTTGGGAATGTTAGCTGCGGACGGGTCGAAGGGAACGCAGCCTCTCTCCCCTCCCCTCTAATCCTGCCGCAGGGAGAAATATAAAAGCAGATTTTCTGTCTCCGGAGAATTGCATTCTTGCATCATCAGTCACGGGAGGAAAAGCCACCGGAGGCTCCCCAAGCTCAAACAGAAACTACCACCACCCACCCCGGGCTTTCCACTCACCTGGGCTGGGGGAAAGTCGTGGGTTCCTGCCGCAGGCGATCAAAAAAGATCCCCCCGCTGGCTTTCTTGTTGTGGTGTGTGACAGGCAGCTGGCGAGGGAGACACGTGGTTGCAGCAGAGGCGATCCAGCCGAGGCACCAGCGACCCCCTCCGTCCGGCACGGGCTGGGGACAGGCGCTGCTTGCGCAAAGCGTGCGCTCAATGTCAGCTGTGGCGCAGGATGATCCAGTTCAGGGCAAGGGCGGCGGCGGAGGGGGGCTGGGAAGGCTTGAAAGGAGAGGTGGAGAGAGAGAGGGCTCCCCTCTTCCTTTACCACCAGCGACCTTTCACAAGATTGCTGAGCGAGCGAGCGAAATGGAGAGGCGGCGCTTCTTTTTGCGCGCCTGCCAGCTTGCTGAACAGGGGAAGCAACTCCAGCTGCTTGGGTCTCTCCCCTCCCCTTCCCCCCTCGACTTAACTGAGTTCTTCCTGTTCTTCTTCCTTCTACAACAGCTGGGGGGGGGGAGAGAGAGGAGAGAAAAATGGGTCAAAGGGGGATCGCGGTCGGTTAAGAAGCTGCGCTGCGTTTCTTCTTCCTAAGAATAAGTAACAGAAAGGCAATCGGGGCTCCGCCAGCCAGCCAGCCAAGTGCGGTGGTGCAGAATGGGAGATAATGAGCTGGCAAGGTCCAGGTCATAGCTGTCAACCTTTCCTTTTTTTCCGGGAAATTCCCTTATTCCAGCGCCGTTTCCCGCTGCTATCCCGGATTGTTAGATATCCCGTAGACTGTCCCCGGGACAGGTGGGGCTGCTGATCCCTTATTTTCGAGGCTGCTGAGCTCTTATTTTCAAATCTGAAAGTTGACAGCTATGCTCCAGGTTCAGCTCTCCCTGGGTGACCGAGGGCCATACGCTCATCTGTCTCTACCTCGCAGGGCTGTTGTGGAGCAAAAGGGGGAGGACATTTATCTGATGAAAATAGGGACGTGCTATTCCACAATAATTTTATTATTTGTACCCTGCCCATCTGACTGGGTTGCCCCAGCCACTCTGGGCAGCTTCTAACATATATAAAAACATCAAACATTAAAAAAGATGTCTTCTAAAGGTTGTATAGTTATTTATCTCTTTGGCTAGGGGTCACATACCCTCCAAAATTTCTCTGATGAAAATAGGGACATCCGATGGAAAAGCAGGACATTCCAGGATCAAATCAGAAACTGGGATGGCTTCTGTAAATCTGGGACTGTCCCTGGAAAATAGGGACACTTGGAGGGTCTGGGAAGAGGAACAGTTCCAGATTAAACCCTACAGAGGGAAGTCGAAATCTTGGGGGCCCCTCACAAATTATCTCATAAAACATTTTTATAATTTTCTTTCAAGATCAAATCAATATTACTTTGATCAGTTGTTGTGGAGCCCCATAGGCCAATGCCTACTTTGCAAGCAAGACCTTCATGCTGCGAGTGCCTCCTCCATAAGCTCAGGTTGTTTATATGTAAACCATTTATCATAAAATATATATGCCCCTCATTCCAAGGAAATAGAGGGCTGGGTAAACATCTGGAATCTTGCACTGCTTGGAGATTGGGGTGTGTACATCAGTAATATATACAACAGGCATGTCCAACCAGTAGATCGTGATCCCTGGCTGCTCCTGGTAGATCATGGAATCATCCCAAAAAAAGGTCAGCAACTCTGCTCAATCCTCCCCAACCCAACCCTTGGCAGAGTCAGTGTGGTGTAGTGGTTAAGAGCGGTAGACTCGTAATTTGGTGAACCGGGTTTGATTCCCCGCTCCTCCACATGCAGCTGCTGGGTGACCTTGGGCCAGTCACACTTTTCTGAAGTCTCTCAGCCCCACTCACCTCAGAGTGTTTGTTGTGGGGGAGGAATGGAAAGGAAATTGTTAGCCGCTTTGAGACTCCTTAGGGTAGTGATAAAGCGGAATATCAAATCCAAACTCTTCTTGGCAACCCTCCCCTTCCACCCACCCACCCCACATATGCTCCACCTCCCTCCAATGACAATTGGTAAATCACTACCGGTTTTTTTTTAATACTGGGAGTAGATCACAGTCCCTTGGACATACCTGATATAATATATATAAACTTTTGAACCGACCTCTGCTCTGAAGGCTCCTGCCCTCTAATTCCAGATGTGTGTCAGAGGTGTCCTGTGATTACATGGTCTGCTTCACTGCATAAAAGGTAAAGGGACCCCTGACCATTAGGTCCAGTCGTGGCCGACTCTGGGGTTGCGGCATTCATCTCGCTTTACTGGCCGAGGAAGCCGGCGTACAGCTTCCGGGTCATGTGGCCAGCATGACTAAGCCGCTTCTGGCGAACCAGAGCAGTGCACGGAAACGCCGTTTACCTTCCCGCCAGAGCAGTACCTATTTATCTACTTGCACTTTGACGTGATTTCGAACTGCTAGGTTGGCAGGAGCTGGGACCGAGCAACAGGAGCTCATCCCTTCGCGGGGATTCGAACTGCCGACCTTCTGATCAGCAAATCCTAGGCTCTGTGGTTTAACCCACAGCGCCATAGTCTTGCCTTTATCTCTGCTTCTTTTAATTCTCTCTGCATTACAAAGGTCCATTGGCTGAGGTAGACTTCTGAGTGACAGCATGCATTTCCACTCATCCTGGTATGCTTGTGCCACACTGCACACTGTTGTGAGAAAATAACCACACCGAATAGAACCAAACAACAAAGACCTTGCAGCACCTTAAATACTAGGGCTTGTGTCTCACAGTAGTCCTACTCAGAGTAGGCCTAGTGAAATGAATTAGGACTAATTTAGGTGCATTAATTTCAGTGTGTCTTATTTGAGGGGGGTGGGGAGATAACTGGATACCACCTTTCTGACAGTAAGAGCCATTTGCCAGTGGAATGGTCTGCCTTGGGAAGTGATGGACTCTCCTTCCTTGGAGGTTTTTAAGCAGAGGTTGGCTGGCCACTTGTCATGGATGCTTTAGCTGAGACTCCTGCATTGCAGGGGGTTGGAATAGATGACCATTGGGGTCCCTTCCAAATCTACGATTCTATGGCACAAGCTTTCATGGAGTAGACTGCCTTTCATCAGATGCATAAAATGTTATCCTGAGTTACAAGTGTACACCTGGGGGGGGGCCCCCCAGAATTTTAAACAGTGCGACCAGAGGGAAATGAAATACAGAATGTACAAGAAGGATAACAAAAGCATTTGGGGAGCTCCTGCAGACAACCTGTGTATTTCACATTTATCCTGATTTTCTCGCACAAAGCTCATGTGCCAATAGTTAACCTGGGTTTGACTTTACACATGCTCCTGCCCTAGTGGAAAAGAGACGATTGTAACAAAATGGTTTAACGATTTACAATGATCAGTCCAGCTTTCTGGGAGGGCTACATTTGGTCTTGGGTGTGAGGTTCCTTGCTCCTGCTGGAGACACATTAGATATCTACATTTCCCTCCAAAACAATCCAAGTTTGTTATGGTTTTGCCATCAGCAGTGCTGCCTGATAACGGTCTCCTAGGCATCTTACCAGACATGCTTTTCTTATCAAGTAGCGTCAACACAAGTGCCAAAGTCACACATTGGCTGTCAATTCTCTTTGGTACAAGGTTCGAACTCCCAAGCACCTTGCACGCAGCTGGACTTTTAAATTGCTGTCATCCATTTTAGACCCACCATGGCTGTTCTGACGTTTAATGAATTCAGTGGTGCTTTACAGCTAGCATGGCTGGAGTAACACCTGTTAAGGTAGACTATTCCCAGATGTTGTTGGGTCTCTAAAAAGTAATTTTTATTGATTTTAAGGAATACAAAGATTCAGAATAACCATACAATGTGGAAGGCACTTAGTTCAAGAACTAAATACAGAAATATGCAATAAACAAAGAAAAATTCAGGATACAGGGGTAGGAAGGGTACCGATTAGGAGTTTATTTATACATTTCTTAACAATAAACAGAAAACAGAAAGTCTTGTCTGGGACTTATGCATTGATGTATATGGAGAGCATATGGGGGGGAGGGAAGATTGTCATCTTAAAGCAACCATGGATCTGAATGCTGGTCACAGGTTCAAATTGTGCAAGTCATCCTTTACATAATTAATAACACCACACCATATTACAAATAATTTGTTTTGCCCTCTTGCTGCTCTTAAAGTGCAAGTTTTTCCCAATAAGGCTACCTCCCACAGTTTGTTGTATGAGGTTAAGAAGATAGCCCCATTTAAATCTTTCCAGTGTCTGGTAATAATTCCCCTGGCAGCTAATGATGAATGGGACACCATCTCTCTGCAGTGTGTGGATACATTTCCAGCTTCAGACAAACTGAGGTAGGGAAGCGACCACACAGTTAACAATTTAACTATTTCTTGACAAATTGAGATCCGGAAGGGTTGTATTTTGGGAATCCACCAACCGGCTTCAAACTTCCTGTACTAATGAGAAATAATTTGATTTCCCCCCTGAGTATTGTCATATGTCCTTTTCTTTTTGTTGCTGCTCAAAATGTTCACAGTTTACTCCCTTCCTTCCTTCCGTGGCTTCACTATTCTGCAGCCAGAACCCATTGCTTATTTCTGCCTTATTTCCTGGCCCAATGTAACATCCCTGAGTAACTCTGTCGTCAGTCAAAGTAGAGTGACTGTCCCAGGGAGCAGATGACGGGTAATGTGGAGGCAAGTGGTCTCTTCCCTCCCCTGGCCCTGTGGACTACATTACATTACCTAAGCAAGCTGACTACCTCCAATTGCCATGGAAGACGGTGGTCCATCAATAGCAAGGAAGCAAGATTCAACTGATACTCAATCAGTTTTTGGATTGGGGTGGGAGAAATCACCCTTCTCAACAAGCAGCAAAATGTATTAAGCTGGTGCCAACGCTTCAAAAACTTACCAGCTCTTGTTGCAAGTAATTGCACGACAGCTCAGCCATGTGTTTATTTGCTTTGCTTCCATTTATCTAATGAAATCATGTCAGTTCTCTAGTTTTGCTTTTACTTGAAAGTCTATCAAATATGTTTAGTTTTCATTTTGATCAGGTGCAACTAGAACTTGATTTCCCCCCAGTTTCAATTATGTTTAGCTTTTATTTTATTCTGCCTATTACAAAACAACAAACCTTATGTGTGTGAGATTATCTCCTAGGAAGAGCAATTTGGGGTCGAGGGAGATAATCACAACTTTAAAAGGTAAAGGTACCCCTGCCCGTACGGGCCAGTCTTGCCAGACTCTGGGGTTGTGCGCCCATCTCACTCAAGAGGCCGGGGGCCAGCGCTGTCCGGAGACACTTCCGGGTCACGTGGCCAGCGTGAGATCGCTGCTCTGGCGAGCCAGAGCCGCACATGGAAACGCCGTTTACCTTCCCGCTAGAAAGCGGTCCCTATTTATCTACTTGCACCCGGGGGTGCTTTCGAACTGCTAGGTTGGCAGGCGCTGGGACCGAGGAACGGGAGCACACCCCGCCGCAGGGATTCGAACCGCCGACCTTTCGATAGGCAAGCCCTAGGCGCTGAGGCTTTTACCCACAGCGCCACCTGCGTCCCCAATCACAACTTTGCAACTACCTAATTTGGTTGTTACAGTGTCACTTCATTGGCCTGATTCACACTCAATGTCCAGCCATGGTTTCTTTAAAAGACCATGAGTTAACCACAAGTTGTCCCTCAGATGATCAAATAAACCACAGCTTTATCTCCATTTTTTTGTTATCCAGCTGCTCTTGCCTTGTTCCTTTGTAGCTTAGTAAGGATCTGAGGAATGGCTAAAGAAATCAAGAAAAGCTGCTCAGATGGGACATAACTCCAAGCCACAATAGCTAAAACAAACCAAGGATTATAAACCAACAACAAATAATGGCTTCAGAGCAGCAATTTAACAAACCATGGCTTAGCATTATGTGCAAACTAGGCCATTTTATGACGTACGTTTAGGAAAACAGAAATAGAATTTTTGCCCAGCCAATCCCCAACAGCAAGAGAGATTGGCAGCCTTGAACTAGGCCTGCATGAGACAAAAGTGTGACTTACTCTGTGCAAAATACCAGTCTATGCCTTTGGTGGTCCCACTAGAAATCTAATGAGGGTTGCAGGATCTGTTGGGAGTGCTAATGCTGTGAGCCTTCCATCATACCCTCAGTCTGCAATTATGTGCAAATAAACCTTATATTTAGTTACCTTCTAATGTGAGCTTAAGTTGGGGGATAGCGGCAGCATTCTCACTTCAGTTGCTATCTACAAATACACACTTGTATATTGGATGGGTGGGGCTGGTTGTCTCTGCTGCATTTCGGATCTGCTCCGTAGATATTATGGTCCCCATACGTTAGTTGTTGTAGTTTATATTGCTATTGAAAAGGATAGCTTGTGGTTTATATTGCTATTTAAGAGGATATATTATCTAACCGTTCTGTGCTGCTCTAGAAATTTAGAATTTTAATTCTATACACATCAATACTTACTAATACCAAGGACCACCACACTGGTTGTGTCCACTCTGCTCTATTTCCAAAACATGTTTAACGTCACACACAATTCACAAACTCGTCACACCTAAACAAGGGACATCCTGTGGTTAAAAGAACAAACGCAACTAGCTTTTTAGGCCGAGCTACACTAGGCAATTGACAAACCCACAATATGTTTGTGGGCAATTTTCAGCACCTCCTTTCTCTCTTAGTCAATCGGCCCCATTATAATTGCCTCAATTTATGACGGTTATCTGTGCTAGTCATCTTCCATTTTTGCCACAAACAGCCTTGACTGATATGATCAGAGGCTCACGAGAAATCAAAAGAGGCGGCAAAAATCCTCTGTTTTTTATATCATCACCAAGCCTTTTAAAAGTCTGAAAATTATTATTAAAGTTGGTTCTTTCATTTTGGTGGCTGCTAACCAAATACAAACCAAATATCTATATGTACATTTTACAGCAGTCCACAAACATGCTACACGTTAAGTCATACTTACCCTTCAAAGTATTCTACACCACCTTCATCACAGTATGCTACAAGTACATGCAAGGAGCTGTGTACCAAATGTGATCCTGCAAACTCAAGCAATAGTAGCACTTGAAACATGCACAGACCGCATTAGTATTTGCCATCACTTATCCTTCCCACACCCTTCTGCAATAGGTCAGTGCTCAGTTACAGTTCTGCAAAAAGATGAATTAAGACAGTGACACAATCACATGCTGAAGACCACAAGCCAGTGTGTGATCCCATTCCCAAATAATGTGCTCCATTTGCAAGAGTGAATCCAGCTGCTAGAGTCAGTAAGGTTTTTATGAGGAGGTACATGCCACAAACTTTCTCCAGCAGTGAAAGCAAGCAGGAAATGAACAGTCAGTATCTGTTGAGCTTTCTGGAGCAGATTTCTAGTTGTGTATCACGTTTGTCAATGCAACAGGTTTCACTCTGTATGTGTTGTGACAGTCTGCCCCCATGTGGCTTTATTTGGGCATAGAATGAGACTGAGGAATGCCTTTCAATAGGGGTGGGGAATGTGTGGTCTTACAGATGTTCTCAGACCACTCTATTCCTTCCCATTAGCAATCCTAGCTGGGAGAAGAAAGAACTGAGGGTTCAACAGCAACTGGAAGATTACCTATCCCTGCACTGTAACGGTCTCCCCTTGAGAAACAGAAGATCTTCATTGATGGACAAAGGGTTGCCAAGTTGGTCACCAACAGTCAGGCAGTTGCTATTTTCCTCAACAGTGTGGCTAGGAAGGGCACAGCAATCTGCAAGTGGGCAGCAACAAAGGAACAGCAAGACACATCTGCCCATCCCAAGATTTCCCTTGTTGCTTGCACATCTGTGTGATCACCCCACAAGGCTAAGCTGTGAGCACTGGAGGCCATGGGTGCTTTGGCACCCACTATAATATATTTGTGCGGCTGAGGCCCCACAAAGTCAAAGGGCAAAGTTGAAGCCCTTCGTTGTGGGCACCCACAATCTTTGGCGCAAGAGCTGTGAGCACCTGTCAAGAGAGGAGCCAGGAGTTGTGCCAGAAACAAGACTGAAAAGACCAAAGGTGCTCCAAAGTTCCAGCCGAAACACAAAGCCATGGACCGTCCTTCCATTTAGGAGGACCATGGGGCTAGCTTGAGTTTGGTGAGGCTGGTCCAGAGCCTAGGAATACTGTTCCGCACTGCCCAGGAAGACGATCCAATCGGCACCTCTGTGGTTCACCACAGGGGAAAGCCGCATGAAGAGCAAAACATGGTTCTTTATACAGCCTTTAATCTGCTCCCAAGCTCAAAAGGAGAGGCAGTCATTTAGAGGTAATATATACAGTGGACCCATTTAGAGGTAATATATACAGTGGTACCTCAGGTTACATACACTTCAGGTTACAGACTCCGCTAACCCAGAAATAGTACCTCGTGTTAAGAACTTTGCTTCAGGTTGAGGACAGAAATCGTGCAGCACTGGCGCAGCGGTAGGCCCCATTAGCTAAAGTGGTGCTTCAGGTTAAGAACAGTTTCAGGCTAAGTACGGACCTCCAGAACGAATTAAGTACTTAACCCGAGGTACCACTGTATTGCAATGTGCTCTACATGGGTCTTGCCTGAAAAAATGGTCTGGCAGCTGCAACACGGTTATTGGTTGCAGCCAGACAGGATCATGCCATTCCAATCCTAAAGGTACTGCATTGGCAGCTGCTAAGTCACCAAGCCCGGTTCGTGGTCAGCTGGCAATCTTGTTTATATGTAAACTCCGCTGAATTTACTGGATTAACATTTGCATAAATATGCATAGGTCTAGATGGAAAAACCTTAACTTTTGCTTTTTAAATAAACCAAAACCCTTCCATGCTCCCCCCCCTGTGTGGTGCAAATAGTTAAAAGATACTGTAAACTGCGAAGAGCATTGCGTTTTGAAAACTGTAGAAATAGCAAAGTTAATTGCAAATAATCCAACAGTTGGAATTCTACAGTTGGAGGATACCATAGGGGTTATGCAGGAATCTCAACTAAACACTAGTGAAATAATCCTGAATTAGGAGTAATTTTTTTAAAACAGAGAACACAGAAGCTTCACCTTTTTAAAAATTTACAGGGATTAAAAAAAAAATCTTCCCTCCCTCCCACCTTCTATTTCACCGAACACGCACAAGAACCACAGAATCAACCCTTAAGTAAAAGCCGCGCGCTCAGTACACCCGCAAGAGCGCCAGCAAATTTCACCCTCGCGCCCAATCACAGCCTTGCCGCTTTAAGCCCCCGCCTATCTACCAATCAGACACGTCGAGCGCCAGGCCCCGCCCACTCCGACCGGTTTTTGGCGCGCTTTTGGAGCAGGCCTCTTTTCCCCCGTGCGCCGTTGCTAGGAGACGTCGGAGGAGGCCGTTATTTCCGTTACGGGCCGCACCCCCCCTCGAGGATGAGGAGTCGCGAGGAAGTAGACGCCACCCTGCACGTCGCCAAGTTGGACCCGGCGGAGCTGCTCCCCGCGGCGCAGTGCCTCAGCTTCAGCGCCCAGGCGGCGGACGCCGGGGAGTGCCGCCTCTTGCAGCTGGAGCCGGAGCTTTGCGCCGAGTTGGAAGCGGGGCGGAGGTACGCATGCGCACGCTGCGGGGGGGGTGTGTGAGCGGGTAAAACGGTACTTTCTAGCACTCGGCTCTGTGGTTGGGCTTGGCTCTAGTCTATAGCGACCCCAGGCGGCCCGGAGGGTTAATAGCATTTCCTAGGGAGCTCCCACGTGGAGAGCTCATCACGGTTTTTATATACAAGTCCAGAGACGCCCCTTCCTTACCAGGAGCCCTTCCACCCCCCCCAAAAAATCAGGATGACTGGCTTTCCAGATTTTGGAGCAGTAAACATTTACCACCTGAAAAGACCGCTTTGAAAGTGTACCCCACTTTAAGTGACAGCCAGCTTTTCTTTTTTTTAATTTAAAGTGTTATTAAACTTATTTTATTATTATCATTATGCATTAATTTTACCCAGTCTTTTCCCCCTGGTGGGATTCAAGGCTGGACTACAGATGAAAACAGAGAACTGCCGTATGTCAAAGCAGGATGATCAACATTTAGAAATTGTGGGTTGCAATGCATTCGTGTTTTATCGGATTGCTCTTCAATAAGTCCTGATGGTTAATGACTACAGTTGGATGCATCCTGTATGCAGGATTGTAAGCATTTATACTTCTGGTTACACCTTAGTAGATTGCCGAGTGGTGCAGCCTGAGACTTGCAGGACATATTTGTACAGTCTGTATGCATGACACAGTGTACTGAAATAGCAAAGACTGTTGTGGCCTGTCTTATTGTCTGCACTTCTGGGTTGTTAAAAATAACAACAACACAGTGAAGCATGTGTTGAACTAGGGCCCAACTGTTGTGAGTCAAACGGGGAGAATGAAGTTAGAGTTTGGCTGTTTTTTTGCTTGTTTGTTTTTAACATTGAGCAAATCAAAATCACTGTTTTTATACATAATATCCTGATATATAGTAACATTAGTAACAATTGAAACCTAGCATCCTTTCCTTATTTTATCAAAAGTTTGCTTGCTATTCAGAAGTAAATGCTGCTTTAAAAACCCAAACAAACCATTGCTGCAGTGACTCTGTATTTAATTGTCTTGTTTTGTTTTGTTTTGCAGCCTGGTGATCCGTGGAGACCGCGATGAACATGCTGTGTTATGCAGTAAAGATAAAACCTATGACATGAAAATAGCAGATACCTCTAATACATTGCTTTTCATACCTGGCTGCGAAACTCCAGAGCAGCTTGGTATAAACAAGACAGCTTCTAATATACTTTACACTCAGGTATTTTGTGTGTGAGTGTGAGAGAGAGACTTTTCTGAAGCCAACTGCAAATGGCTAGCTATCTTTGAAAATGTAGGTTCTAACCCACTCCCATTTATATACTCTTTAAAAAAAAAACCTATCACATTTATATCCTTCCTTCCTTCCTTCCTTCCTTCCTTCCTTCCTTCCTTCCTTCCTTCC
>JAXCMG010000020.1:21289030-21396225 GCA_034642415.1 Podarcis siculus | reverse complement strand
TCCTTCCTTCCTTCCTTCCTTCCTTCCTTCCTTCCTTCCTTCCTTCCATGGCATTCAAAGTGGTTTATAAAGGGTGGTCCTGTCTTATGCTTAATGCAATTCTATGATTTGGGTTAGCGGAATAAGAAGGATTGATCCAAAATAATCTTAAAAAGTTAATGCCTGAACAGGAATTAGAACACAGGGCTGGTATTGGTGGTTGGATGACCCAGGTGCCATACATAGCATTATTCCCCCCCCCCCCCCATTTCTAGCTGCATGATTTACAAGAGTCTTACTTCTCTTAAAGAAAAAGTGTATGTGACAGAACACTAGCATGAATTCTTTTCCTATTTGAAAGTTGCCATTTTGGTGGCAAGAAGACCATGAAGCAGATACAGGAGTTATTGTGGCCCTGCATGTTGATAGGACAAGTCCTATTTGTCTTTCATTGGCCACCATCCAAATGTAAGAAGAACAGGAGGGAGGCACGGAAACATAAATAATGGAAAAAGGAGAAATGTGTTCTGCAAAAGGGTCTTCCCTACAGTACCAGCTAGGCAGCAATGTTTGTGCAAGCAGCTTCAGCTGTTCTACAACATTTTGAAGTTTTAAGATTGCTCCCGCAGATGAAACTTGTGTCCTGCAACACATTGGGCTTATAAATCTTCTTAGTTGTTGCCTTTGGGAACACGGTTCTCCTTTTTGCATTCATTCTTCTTCTCACCACCTCAATGGCTACCTTCCGTTGGAAATGGGAAAGGTGCCCTCTGAAGGAGCATCTAATATGCCAAACAGGGGCACCCTGATATTTTCATTACAAGGTCTGATGCTGATCAGGGGACCTCTGTCTGCGACTGACAGATTTAAATATTAGTCATGGCAAATTCCAATTAAGGCTATTGCTATAGATTGCAGGCTTCTCCAATAATTACTGGGAACTAAGAAGATGCCGACCTAAGTTAAAGAAACTCAAGAAACTTCTGATGGAAAATCCTTATGAAGGACCAGACAGTGAAAACGAGAGAAGTTCGACTAAATCAAAGGTAAACACGGGAGAGGAGCTGGTGGAAAAGCTTCTTGGGCATCAGCTTTTAAAAAATGCATAGTTTAGATTGCTCTTGTGAAAGAATAGAAATGAAGCTATTAATTGATTGCAAGGTAATGAGTGTAACTGGTGAATATCAAGTGATATTAAACACTCCCCTACCTTACACCAATCCTGTAAAGTAAAAGTGTGTATTATTCTCTCCCTGTTGGTGGAAGTGAGCTGAGTAGGAAGGGAGAGAGAGAGACTTGGCTAAGGTCACCTAACAAGCTCACAGCAGAGATGAACTTTGAATCCTCTGTTTCACCTTCTCTGTTACCCAATGCTAGTTGGTGTTCAAGAAGATGGGAATCTACTTCTATTTAACACATAATTCAAAACAATTAAGGTTGTCAGAAAAAATATATTTTAAAGAGTTTGAATTACCGGTACTTCACAAATCTTAAAAATAAGTTGATGGTTTCCCCCCCGTTTCCTCTTTTTGACATTGTTACTTAAGTATCTGTCATAATGATAAGTGAGGCATGTGCTGAGATAGGACTTGTATGCTGCAAGCACTTGGGATTGGTGCAGTGTACGCTTGTCCAGTAAGAGAGTAATAAACATTATCTCTCTTTCCTGCACCCCCTTCCCACTGTGGGATGAAGCATTATCATTGTCAATGGAGATTCAGGGTTGTATCCAAGGAAATGTAGTTATCCCATTAGTGTGAGTACTTCCACCTTCCCCACATCCCTCTCAATATGTTCTGGAGTTCCCCCAACCTAACAAAGGAGAAGGGGGTGGTCACAGGAGCAGAGAAGGAGTCCCATTGCATGCTAAAGGTATAAATTCATTGGATATAACCCTTACAGACAGATAGTCATAAAGTCTAGTATGAGAATAAATATTGGCTTAATACTTTTGTGTGTCTTTTGCAGTACACAACAGAAGAGTTACTAGATCAGGTCCAAGCAAGTGAGGAAGAAATAATGGATCAACTGAAGGTTCTAAAAGCATGCCAAATTGAAGGTATTTGGAGATAATCTGGAGCTCATATTTTTAATGTGGGGGGGTTCTATTTGCATTGTTTTCTCCCTGTCTCTTAGACTTCCTTCTTATCTAAAGGTTTCTGAGCTTTAAAGGTTGATTTACTTGATTCTACTGTATTGTAACATGAAAAGGAGTGGATTAAAATTACTTGCAAGGATTTTGATGGATAATTATGGGCGTATCTTATTTTGACTGACCACGGTGGCTATGGTGACTGTAGGAAGCTCTCTTTTCCAGAAAAGTAGCACAGCATTTTCTTATTCCTACTCTAGCCTACTTTCATCAGTTTTTATTAAAAGCCAATTTTTGTGCTCTGTTTGTGTGGCACTCCATTTTTCAGGACAGAGGCTGTACAGATAAGATTGGGTTCCATTTTCAGGGGCTCCCATTGAGTTCTATGAGACAAAGTAACATAGGCTGTAATCTTGAACACCATTTGGGTGTGCATGTAGAGGAGCACACGTGTGTGTGTGTGCATAGAAGAGAACCTTTTTTTGGACAACTATGCAAAACATATCTGCAGTGTATGAATTGTCCCCGGTATCATAACAATGGGTACTTGGCTAGCATATGACAAGTGCCTCTTGTTTAAAAAGATGTGGAAGATCATAGTCTACTTTCCATAGAAGAAGTTTGACCATTTCTGCTGTTTTTTGATTATGACCTTGCTTCTCTGCTTGGCAGGTTGTTGGCGGATTCTAGACTTTGATTATGAGATGAAATTGTTGAATCATGTGACACAATTGATATATACCGAGTCCTGGCCATTCAGCAAGGTTCCTTTAAGCATATGTCTTCAAGAACTCGGACCTCTAGAGCCCAAGTAAGTTCTTTTGTTAACCCTTGCGTAAAAATGTAAGGTCCAGAATTTTAGTCCAGCATTTTAGTCCAGAATAGAAGGGCCCACCCTCACCCCCATTTTTTCGTTCTGAAGGTGCTTGTTCTGTTGGTTATAGCAGCTCCATCCTCTGGACCACTTTAGATACATAAAATATCAACAGGTGCTGGAGGGGATGTTCAGTGGAACCATAGCTGTCAACTTTCAGATTTGAAAATAAGGGATTAGCAGCCTCACCTGTCCCGGGGACAGTCTACGGAATATCTAACAATCCGGGATAGCAGCGGGAAATGGTGCTGGAATAAGGGAATTTCCCGCAAAAAAAGGGAAGGTTGACAGCTATGAGTGGAGCATCAACACATGGGGATGCTTAACCCTATCCCCAATTATGCAGCTATGGTCTCCAAACAAACAAAAAGAGTTCCCATTGGCATCATAACGAATGGAATACAGGCACAGTTTCTGGCAAACAGTAGGAGAATGGGGAAAACCCAGTTGCTATTTACAAATTTAAGTACAGGTGTGGTTTTTTTCAAACCTGAAGAAATATGAGGATCAACAGAGATTCTGTAACATATGGTAATATCATTTTTGTTCATATACTAAAAGTAGACAAAACATTTGTTCCAGGGAAATGATAGAACACATTCTTGTGAGTTATGGAAAGAGATACATTGATGAAGGTAAGTTAGTTCCATGAGTGCATGTTTTTTTTAAAAGTAATGTTAAAGCAGCTGATTAAGTAGTTGTAGGCAGGGGTTGACAAAAGTGAAGGCAGTGTATCTGGTCAAATGTGAATAGCGTTTGTGCCATATTAGCTGTAATAGACACAACCTGTTTGTTTATACCTATGCTGTGAAACACAGTTGCTGTTATGCAAATCTAAAATTCTTGCCTAGAAGCTTAAACCTTCTCATGCACACTACATAGGTCATTGTATCATCCAGTTTAAATCCAGGTTTGTGCCACATGCTTTGCTTGCAGCCAAGCCTCAGTCATGGAGAAAAGGGCATAGGATGAGGGAGAAGGAGAGTGGCAGTGGTTGGGTCCCTAATTTGTGGAGTCATTTTACTCTAAAATTGATAGCATACTCCCTGGTGAATATACATTGTTAGGGCACACTTACGATATATCCAAATTTGCCCAAACTGCATACTTTTAAAGTGACTGGTTTTTTTAAAGAATTCAGATACATAAAGGATGGTATTTAATTATGTTTTACTGAGAGTGGACCTACTGAAATTAATGAACCTAATTTAGTCATGTTCCTTTATCCCAGTGGGTCTGCTGTGAGTAAAATTTAGTTGACTACCATCTATAATTTCTTGTGTTCTTAATGCTCATTCCTAGGCGAGACTTACTTTGAAATGAATGAAGAGAAGATATGCAGAGCAACAGCACAGATGCTCTTACAAAACGCAGTCAAATTCAGTCTCGCAGAATTCCAAGAAGTATGGCAGCAGAGCGTCCCTGAAGGGATGACGACTAGACAGGACCAGTTAAAGGTAAAATAAAGCCAGCAATTTTACGTCTATGGAAATGTCATGTGTCAGGTGCAGAACTGGTGCACTCAAGGCAGAAGAAAATGGAACTGCACTTCAGGAGGAGACTCACTGTGTTTGAATGGTTCAGGCCAGAGTTCAAAACCCACCTTTTATAGTTTTTGTGAGGATCAGGAAATGTGAGGGCTGGGTTCACTAACCCTGAGCTCTTCAAAGTAAGAGCAGGACAAAATGCAATGATTCTGTTTTCTATATCTTCTTATTTCAAGGGGTTGGCTCTTGTGGACAAATCCTCCAGACCAGAAACCATTTCCTTGCTAAATGTTGAAGACTTACCAGAAGATAACCAGGAAAGGTTTAACAGTTTATTCGCTATTAGGGAGAAATGGACAGAAGCTGATATAGCTCCATATATACAGTAAGTAATAAAAATACTGAATGTTACGGAATCACAAACATAGCTCATTTTTTGTTTCACGGGGCACAATTCACCATGACCATCTTCATATCTTTTAATGGAATGGCTTCACTTTTTGCAGAATAAACTTAAGTCTCCTTGCTTTCGAAGCTGTTCACAACCCAACTTTCTCATTTCCTTCTGCACCTTTTCCTGTTACTTTGTTCTTTGTTTCTACTGCTGTTCTTCAATCCAGAGTGTGTGACATTTGATATGATGCGGGTGGCGCTGTGGGTAAAACCTCAGTGCCTAGGACTTGCCGATCGTATGGTCGGCGGTTCGAATCCCCGCGGTGGGGTGAGCTCCCATCTTTCGGTCCCAGCTCCTGCCCACCTAGCAGTTCGAAAGCACCCCTAAGTGCAAGTAGATAAATAGGTACCGCTTTATAGTGGGAAGGTAAACAGCGTTTCCGTGTGCTGCGCTGGTGCTGGCTCGCCAGAGCAGCTTCGTCACGCTAGCCACGTGACCCGGAAGTGTCTCCGGACAGCGCTGGCTCCCGGCCTCTTAAGTGAGATGAGCGCACAACCCTAGAGTCGGACACGACTGGCCTGTACGGGCAGGGGTACCTTTACCTTTTTAGTACTAGGGATAAATCAATAATTTGATTTGGAGTGTTTTAAAAGTAACTGAAGCAAATGGTCCTTCTGTGTGGTCTCTGAAGTTGCATGAATAGTGCTTGTATTCTCTTTTGCAGGGACTTATGTTCAGAGAAGCAAACGATTGGTACGTTGCTGACAAAATATGCTCGTTCTTCAGTGCAGAATGGACTTAAAGTTTATAATTCTAGAAGACCCGTTTCATAAGAAATAATACTGATTACTGACTGAAGAGAACATACAGATTGGTGGCTCAAATTTGGAATGGGGTTGTTGGGATTTTTGCAGCAATGGTTAAAATCCTAGGGATTTTCTGTTAATCATGTAACAATGTTGAAATGCATTGGAATTATTTTATAGCTAAAACTGAACTGTTTTGAAAAGCTAAAAATGCAGTTTACAAATACTTTCTTTAAACGTTCTGCAACTGTCTCTAGTTATTATTAAAACCTTATTCATAAAGCTGTGTTGGAATCTCAGAGGTAAAAATCTCTTGGACTGATGTATATTAAAGCTGATGGTAGTATCATATTGTAATATGTAGAGGGGCCAGTAACAAAATCCACTGAAAGAAGGAAATTGAGATATGTGTACATGTGGGGTATTTATATATTTCTTGCCCATGGTATTGCAACCCACCTCAGTCACAGAAGGCATATTAAAATCAAATTTTAAAACCTGCTTGTGATACAGCGCTGGGGTGGGATGGGAGACAGGTCACCATGCTATCTCTTTGGATTTGGCCAATGATATCTAAACAGGTCTTGCCCTATTTGTAGGCTCCTTGCTGTGGATGAAACACATTGGACGTCACAGCTAAAATTCTCCTGTGTTGCAGCATGTCACTCATGCCCTGTCACATTTTAAACACACTTTGCACTGTGGCAGGATGCTACAGGTAATGTTGACTCGCATGGTAAGTGCATTTGAACATGATAGGGTGTTGACAGGTTTACATGGGTAACTTTATCCATGCCTCAATACATGTGTTACGATGATAGCTGTATGGGAAACAGGATGCTGGATTTGATGGGCCTTTAGTTTGACCCTGTATGCGAAGCAGGCAGGCTCCGGCAGATTGAGCGGAAGAGACCAATAGTGGGATCAAATGTTCAAGCAGGTGGTTTCTGCATGTGCCTCAGAGGGAAATAAGGGGCAGATGAGGTTTATCAACCAGGGAAGGTAGGCCATCTAGGAGAAGGAAGACGCTGATCCAAAACCACTGGGTTAGATTGTGTACAGCTGTGTTAATGCAGCAATGGTTACCATGAAAAGGGTGAGGATGTCAGCATTTTCATTCTCCCATTGCTGGATGTGTGATTGTTATATCACATGTCTGTGTTTACATTCCATGCTTGGAAAGTGTGGGAATGGAAGCCAGTCCTATCTCTTCCGTTGGATTGTACTTTTGTACTATTTACTCTCTCTCTTGGAGAAGATGTGAGAGGACACCATGGTTGCTTTGTCCTGAATATATTGCTTAATAAATATAACTTAGATGTCACACCTCATCGCCTCAGCTTCCAGCTTTACTCTGCTGTTTGAGTGTGCACATATTTTCAGATATGTGTCGCTGCTGCGCACCGGGACTGAAGGGTTATGAACGTCCAGGGCTGTGCTCCACAAGGAAGCTGCTTGGAGAAGTTTGTCTCAGTTCAGGGGCTGTGCAGTGCCCCCCCCCCCAGCACTTCTGACAGAAAAGGCTCAGGAGTAAACCCTACACAAATCCAGAGTGGAGCCCCTTAGATGGTGCAGATGTCAAATGTCTTGCTCTGCTTTCCTTTGGACCACATCAGTGAGGCAGAGGGGGGGGGGGTCTTGTCTGGGCAGCCTAGGACCTCCACACACACTGCCCAGGCTTGCACCCTGAGAAGGTCACTTTAGTGCTGGTAATGCAGCGGTTTGACTTCATCCCCAGAGGCGCACTCCATTGTCTCTCCAGAGGATGCCAACAGCAACAGTCTGATCCAGCAGGACTCTTGCCGTTTGCATGGAAGATTTATCGTTATGAACTGTCAATGGGAAGATTTCCTCTATGAAAGGGAAAGAGGCACCGTCTGCTCAGAAGCACATCTGCAAATCAGATCATAGAATGCGTCTCTGGGAGGCGCTAGGCGTGCTGCTATATTTTATTTTGTTTCTAAATGCAAACAAAAATATTAATTTTGTTTCCAAAGGGGACGCAGCCTGAGGTGCAAAACGAAGAAGCCTATGCCAGAAAGTAACAAAACCTAGGCATGCCCCTTCTAACTTAACGGAGGCTCACTAAAAAATGCTCTGAAAATGTGAATTATTTCCCAACTGGCTCCTCCGCCCTTCCCTAGGGCAGCCTGAGGGAGGAATCACTGCGCCTGCGCGCGGGCGCGAAACTCTTCCGGCAAACCACTTTCAAGCTTCCCAACGGGCGAGAGCCACTTCCCCAAAGCAAATCCAGGTCGCCGTGGTAACGGTTCCCCCAATAGGCGGCTTCGTTTCGCTCCGCATGCGCATTCTTCGCCTTCGCGCGTATGCGTGAGACGCGGCGGCCTCTTGCTTGGCGCGCTGACGAATCTGAAACGGGAGCGCGAGGGGAGAGGTGGGGTTTAACAAACCTGCCGCGTCGACGACCTTCCCGCCCACTTTGACGTGAGGTCAAAGGTTGCGAGCAAAATGGCGGCCGCCTCGTCAGAAGCGAGTCGCTGATTGTGTACTTGGAAGCGGGCCTAAGGGGAGCCGCCGACCGTGGAGAGAGACGCCTCGCCTCCTGGGAGCCGCCGTCCGCCCAGACTTCGCTCTCAGGCCCCGGTGGGACCCTTCTAAGAGGAGGCTCCCGAGCTGCAGCCGCTGCCTCCTTCCGACGTCGTTGTTCCTCACAGGACACCTACCGCCTCCCTAAAGCAACTCGCTTTTCATGAGGACTAGCGACGGTCCCCTCAACAAGGCAGCCGCGCCCGCTGAAGAATCGCCCCTCGGGCGTTGAAGTTGCGGCAGCTCCTCGCCTCAGAACAAGCTCCCCCTCCTCGTCCCAAAATCCTAGCCGGAGTTTCAGAAGCCCTCATGCCCACCCCATTTCTAGCAACACATCCCCGCCGTGAAACGGGAATCCTCCTGGGAGACCCACAGGAAAAGCGCCCCCTTCCTAGACACGCTCCAGAAGGAAGCCGGCTCCATGCTGGCTAGATACCTATAGGCCTGACCAGAAGCCCTGACAGCTGCCAACGTACCTGCTTAAACCAGATGCGACCTCTCAGATCAGGGGTCCCCTTGTTGGCATCGCCTTTGTAGAGAAAGGCTGTACCCAGCCCTGGCTCGAGGAAGGGTAACTACATACCCATAGGATAGTTTGGGGGCAGCTCAGCAGCAGGTTCGCCCGCTCCTAGGTCCAGATGCTGCCCCCACAAATTGGGAAGGTTGCATACTGCATTATGTCGGGATTCTTTCTCCCAGATAGAAACCTAGTCAGTAATCAGTTTTTGTTCTAAAACTACGTCTATCAAGTTAGCCAGGAATCACTGGAAACTGCGGTCGCTTTTTTAGTAAATAGACTACAAGACAAGAGATCTCTCTCTTTTTTTTTTTTTGCAGTTGTAAATAGCTAAATGCCTACACAAAAAAGAGAGATGTATCTAGTTTGCTTTGGTAGGTCTTTAGAGGATTCAGAAGTCGTCATCTTTTAACCTGGGGTAGGAGAAGTTCTCTTTCTAGGAAGGATCCCCTTACCTTATTAAATGTCAGTAAGTTGCACAACAGATACTAAGTTTGATACATATATAATTCTCCCTAATTTAAGAGGTCAGTATTACTAGGTTAGGTCTCCCGAAATCTGAAGTATTCACACTCTGAAAATGCTTTATGGGCAATGTTGCCTCTTTGGACATTTCTTTGGACTATTCTAAAATTTTCTGGTGAAAGATCTTTAATGGGAAGAAATCAGCCAAGAAAGGAAGAATTAAAGTTACCTTTCAAAAGACTGCTAATGAGGCTTGTGATGTGTATTTGATTTTCATCAAGGTTCAGTACTACTATTTATGATGAACAGGAAGAAAGGAGACAAGGGGTTTGAGAGCCCAAGACCTTATAAATTATAAGTATCTGCTACTGTTTCTTTTCATATGACCATAGGTTGATGTTTTTAAACTGAAGCAATAGGCCTTTGGAGTCCAGAAAGCTGCAGGTTGTTTAAAAAAACTACGTTGTGGTCAGGAAACGAGAGAAATTGAAGTTGCATTTTAACAACTAGTTTGGTAATATAAATCAATTCCATTAAAATGTGGGAAACTGCATTTTTGGTTTTTCCCTGATACATGTAAATATGTACAGTGCACTCCTAACTATTTCAACTTGAAAGTACGGTAAGTCTTGTTGAATTCAGTGAGGCCTACTTTCAGATACATAGAATTAGACTTGTGACCTTAGTTCCTTAGGCATCAAAATTTGCTTGGAACATGAAAGTACCATTCATGATCCACAAGCAAGTTGAACTGAAATATTTTTATGTAATAACAACAACAACAACAACAACGAAATACGTCTTCCATCGGCCTGGGTTGCCTCAGCCACTGTCAATTATTCCTATTGGTTTGAGGCTCTTTAAGAATATATTTTCTTATCTCAGCTTAACTTCTCATGTTATGCTATTGCATTGACTTCAGAATACTGTACTTTTGATACAGAAAATACGGGAAATTACCTACATTTGTTTCTGGTGAAGGCTAATCTGGTGATGGCTAATTGTGATGTGAAGTGCCAAACAAGCTGAGAACTATAGAGGAAAAAGGGTGCTAAAACTAATGCATGATTGTAGTTGGCTGCTTTGGGTTGGAATTGCTGGGGTGGATGTATTTTAACTAGAATCCCACCCAGGAGAGAAGCTTTAGTTGTACATGTCTAGCTGCTTGAGTATATAATGGAATATTAGAAAATTTACTGATATTTCTGATCTCACAACTCATGTTATAAATTGTTTTCTATTAATGCAGATAATATTTTCTCAGTATATATAGAAGGAATCTTATCTATTTGTTGCAGTGTTAAATGTGGTGCGTATTCACATATACAATATAGGTGTTGTTTACTTGATACTAGTTTGATACTTGGCCACATATGGAGGGTGCAATAATTCTTTATGATGAAGTGCCCAGCATGGCCTGTATCTAAAATATGTTATGTGACACATGAGCGCAGGCAGACAGATGGTCTGATAACTTATTTTCTAGTTCTCTGCAAGCTTATACACATCAAGATCTTTATTTTGAATTTTTTCTTCCTTTCCCCAGCACAACCCACCAGGTGGTCTGTATCAACAACATAAATTTCCAGAGAAAATCTGTTGTTGTAAGTATACAGTGGTACCTCGGGTTACAGACGCTTCAGGTTACAGACTCCGCTAACCCAGAAATAGTACCTTGGGTTAAGAACTTTTGTTTCAGGATGAGAACAGAAATCGCACGGTGGTGGCGTGGTGGCAGCGGGAGGCCCTATTAGCTAAAGTGGTCCCTCAGGTTAAGAACAGTTTCAGGTTAAGAATGGACCTCCAAAACGAATTAAGTTCTTAACCCAAGGTACCACTGTATTGAGGGGAAGGGACTATAGAGCTCGGAGGAAGAGTACGTGTTTTGTGTACAGGAGGTCCCAGGCTCAGTCCCTGGAATCTCCAACAAAAAGAATCAGGTACCAGGTGATGAAAAATATTTTCTGCCCAAGACTCCAGAAAGCCACTGCTAGTTGGACCAGGCAGTCCTGAACTGGACAAATAGCGTGATGGACAAATAGCGTGACCTGGTATAAACCAGCTTCCCATGTTCCTATTTAATTAACATAGTGAAAGTCTATGTCTTAAGCCTCTACTCTTCTGGCTATTAAGGGATTCACTTTTATAGTTGGTTAATTGTGTTTCTTTCATGCTATGTATGCCATGCATCCCAGTTTGTGACAACAAACAACCTCACATTTCTGCTGTAATATTTACAAAATACCAAAGGCGAGAGAGGTTATTCTAGAGGAGTTTTATCCTTTTCTTTAGCTGCCTAGCCTATCCTTTTGTTCTTTACCATCAAGCTGGCCTACAGCTGCCACTGACTGACAATTTTACAGCATGCTTGCAGAAGTGCTCAAAAGTTTCATGCTACCTCAATTGACTTTAGTGAGAGTTTACCCTGAACTCAAACGTGTTAAAATGATTGCAATCACAACAGCAGGGAATTGTTTATGGAGCCAAAAAAGCCACACCTAAGAAGTGTGAAGGATCAGCTTCACTGCCAAGACCTCAGGGATAGATTAGGCATAAACCATTCAAATATTAGAAATATTAAAACCAGATGAAGTCTGCATTTTCCCATTGGTTATTTATTTACTTAAGATGGGCCCAGGTTAATAAACAGCAAAATTTATTTCTGAAAATAAAATCTTCAAAACACATCATAAAAAGAAAATAATAAAATTCACTTAACATGCAATGCCCTCTTAAAAGAGAAAATATTGTGGTCTTTTCCAAAAGCTGCCACAGGGAGGCTCAGGTATGTTTCTGTTGGAAGGGAATTCCACAACTCCAAGGCCATTATGGAGAAAACCTTGTTCCACTTTCTGGTATAATTGATATTGAGATGGCTGGTTTTTGACAGGATTTTTGTGTTTGATCTTAATAGCCAGATTGGCTCTTAACAGGAAAAGTATTTCCTGAGATATGCAACATTAAAGCCATTGCATAATTCTTTATTGGGGGGGGGGCAGGGTGATGATCCCACTTCATCTACAAATTGTAGATATGGTAGATTATAAATAGTGTTAAAAGTCAGTGCCATCACACTGAAAAGCTAAAAGGCAGAGGATGCAGTTTTACTCAGGTTTTATATGTTGATACTGTTCCACACCTTTTTATATAGGCCTATTTTTATTGATATTTACATAAAAAATGTGGAACGATATCAGCATATAAGTACTGTTCCACACTTGGCAGGGTAGGTTGCTGTGTGCTGAAAGCAGTTTATGAGCAGTCCCAAAGAGCACATTGCAGTAGTCAATCCCGATGTTTACAAATAGAGGGAAGAAAATTCCTGTCTCCTGAAATGAGTTATCGAGCAAATAAAACATGAATGACTGAATTCTTGTTTGGAGGGTCTAGCGCAACATCCTTGTGTTGATAGAGATTGATGGATTTCAGTGCTAAATTCTTTCATTTTTCATGAGCTTTTGTGTTCCCAGGAACCCGTAATATATTCCACATGCTCTGTTTTTATGTGCTTACCCCCGGGCTGCAGATGAATGAGTGCCACCAACCAAGTTGTGTCTCTTGTTTCCTCAGTTTCACGGGGGAGAACTGAATAGTTATGTTAGGGTGGGGTTTTGTTTTTTAGGTTAAAGCGAAGAAGGCTTTGATGGGATTGTGATCCTGCCTCCAGTTGTTTGTTGCTATACCTTCACATGTACTGTGAAGGAGCTGTGGTTGGGTTTAGTGTCTGAGTAGCTTCTCTGGGAACACAGACAAAATTTTAGTGGAAAAATCTTCACAGTGTGATGTAAAAGTATATACTTAAAAGTCCCTCTAAAATGCTCAAATTATTCTACATGCACAGATGTAATTATGTTGAGCTATGCAAGAGCTCAGTCCTTCCCCACCCTGCACACACATAAACCATTGGTGGCTGGAGGCGGTTAGGCTGTTGGTAGAGAGGAGCACTGTCTGTGGGTAAGGTTCTGCAATGGTGGCTCCTGCTGCAGTCAGGTGGGCAGAAGGCCCTTGAAAGGGGCCTTTTTTGGGTGAGCGAGAGCCCTGGTCAACTGGGGTCTGCTGGATCAGAAGCTGTGTGGATCCCCTCAGCGCTACCAGGCTGAAGCTGATGTAGCAATAAAAACATAACTTGCCACCCCAACCTTCTCTGTTGGCAGGGTTTGGAATGCATCTGTGAACCCGCTGCTTCCCTCCTTTGCAACACCACCATTCCAGTCATTTCCATCTTCACTTTGGATTGCTTTGCCTATCAGTTAAATTATCAGGCAGGTTAAGTCAGCCACCATTGGCCCTCCAGGTGAACTGCAGCTCCCATCATCCCTGGCCACCTGCCATGGTGGCTGGGGCTGGGGGTGTGTGTAGTTCAGTGACATTCGGTGGGCAAAAGGTTCTCCACACCTGTCCTAACCCATTATTCTGAGAACCTGGTGCCCGCTGTCCCCATTTTCATTGGCCACATTTTCTTACAGTGCTGTATGCCCATGACAACATTTCTGGTTTAGCAAGGAAACGGGCCTAGAACTGGAGTAAAAAAATGATGCAGGAACCATGGCATAGGGTGAATTGATACGGTGTGATAGATTTCACTGGATTTGGATCAAGGAGACGTGGTTTCAATTCCTTGCTCAGTTATGAAACTCACTCCATGACGTTGGGCCAGGCACCTAACTCGCAGGGTAGTTGTGAGGAAAAGCGGGACGCTCTCATAAATGCTGCTGTGAGCTTGGAGTTAAAAGTGGCACAAATAGGAAGGGGAGAACCAGAGTCCAAAAGGTCTGGTTGTGTCTCAGGACAAGCAGCATTTTCATGTCTTGTCCCAAGTCATAATGTGTGCTCCATTAATTTACAGTGGCTGGTTGAAAGCACTAATGTATTTCTGTGAGCCATGGCAGTATCACAAGTTATGTGACCCAAGGCAGTATCACAAGTTTTGAAAAGTGTAGGAATATGCCCCTTAGTTTCTGTGAAGGAGAGTTCTCCTGTGAAGGAGAATCATGGCACCTCATGCTGGATGTAGGGTGGCCAAAAAACAAACACACAAACAGGGCTCCTGTACCTTTAATATAGGGATGGGGTGCTGGTGATTTCACATGTTGGACTGTAGCTCCCATCTTCCCTGAGCATTGGCTATGCTAGCTGGGACTGATGGGGGCTAGAGTCCAAGGACATCTGGAAGACTACAGGCTTCCCGCCTCTGCTTTAATAGTTGCAACAATGACAAGCTGCACCTGGTGAAATTCCTCCTTCTGCACAGCTGCTAAAGATGTAAGAGCCCTGTCCTCATTTGCATCTGGTCAGCCTAGCTGTACGTAGGACTTTCTTCAATGATTGAAGGGAACGTTGCACCACTCCTCTTGTTACTTTCTCACTTCTGACACCAAATGTGTCCTTAACAAGCAGCATGAGAAGCAACCTGGTGAGAGCTGGTGCGCTTTTAAAACCTTTCAGTTGATGCAAAAGGAAACTCGTTTTGAAGCTATAATAGTATTTATAAAGCTAAATTGCTTTGGAGTGTAAATTTCTGCAGTTTAAGAAGAAAATATATGTGTGTCCCTGATGTTGTTCTTTTAAATCTGTGCAGGGTTACGTGGAGCTGACAATATTTCCCACAGTTGCGAATCTGAATAGAATCAAGCTGAACAGTAAACAATGTAGGATATACAGAGTGAGAGTCAACGATCTGGAAGCAGCTTTTATTTATAATGACCCCACGCTGGAGGTTTGTCACCATGAGTCGAAACAGTAAGTAAATAGTTCATAGTTGCTACCGTCTCTGGAATAGTGATCAATATCTTTTTTGGATAGGGTATGAAGTGGGCTTTGAGTCATGAGTGTTCTTGAAGCACAAGATTGATCAACACATTTAATAGGTGTCAAAAGTGAAGTAATGATGGGAAGTCTTAGTATTTTACAAATCTGAAGTTTTTGAGATAACATAGAACATACAAAGAGTCCGGGATCAAGCCAAAAATCCATCTAGTCTAGCGTCCTGTTCTCACAGCGGCCTGCATTGCTTACTTTCAGACAATGCGCAGGCAAAAGAAAATGCTGCAATTGACATCTTGATAATGCCACAATTGGGCAGCCTTACCCAGCTGTCAAAGGGGCCCGTGGTTTGGAGGACGTTTGAATTCAACCTAGCGGCTAGATCCTACTGTCTGATGGCCTGATCCCAACCATACTGACCCAAAATGATATGACATGGATTTCAATGGAATGGTTCCAATGAAGCATGTTTCAGATTGCAGCCTCACTCTGAAATATGATAACTAGGGCTTTTTTTCAGGCGGAACTCACTGGAACTCAGTTCTGGCACCTCTCAACTGTGCGTCATTGCCATTCTAAGAGAATGAAGGAGGTGTTCATAGTGAGTTCCAGCACCTCATTTTCCAGAAAAATAGCACTGATGATAATGATAGCATTGGCCTGTCTTGCAGGATGGTTGGAAAGATTATTGAGATAAAGTATGTGAAGTGCTTTGACTATTTAGGGAAAATGTTACAATGATGCTAAGTATTTCTTTTAGTGGACATTGTTGGGAAATGATGGCACATTCTTACACTTTAGGATCCTGCTGCCTGCCTGACTCCCAACAACACCATACCCTCTTGTATAAAAAGGATGCACGTGCAAGCAGAGACTCTGGGTGGTACAAATAAAGCTTTGCTGGAATTATTTAAGACATGTATTTGTGGAGGAAGACGGTGCTTTCCCACCAAATCATAGAACTGTGGAGTTGGAATGGACCACCAGGATCATTTAGTTCAACCCCCTACAATCCAGGAATCTTTGGCCCAACATGGGGCATGAACCCACAACCGAGATTAAGAGTCTTGTGGTCTACCAACTATCCTGGTTTGCAATAGCAAGAATTGCCATTCTGGATACAGTAGTACCTCGGGTTACATACGCTTCAGGTTACAGTCTCCGCTAATCCAGAAATAGTGCTTCAGGTTAAGAACTTTGCTTCAGGATGAGAACAGAAATCGTGCTCCGGTGGCATGGCGGCAGCGGGAGGCCCCATTAGCTGAAGTGGTGCTTCAGGTTAAGAACAGTTTCAGGTTAAGAACGGACCTCTGGAATGAATTAAGTACTTAACCTGAGGTACCACTGTACATAGTAATGTTGCATATCTGAGCCAACAGGAAACAATCAACTCTTAGACCCACAATTTACAAATACTGTACGTGTATTTTTGAGTAAGACACCTAAAAAAGATTTCTTCTATGTAGCATCTTTATATAGTAAGGGTGTGGTGAAAGAGGCCCCAGCTAGTTTAACTAGCTGAAATAATAGTTTGCTGGAATAGTCTAGATTAACTATGCATCTTGCCAAATAAATCTATGACAGATGTACAGCCCAGAGAAAGGTTTTTTTGTTTTGTCATAACAAAGGCCAGAGTCTCTCTTAGCAAACAGTACCCCTGGCCAAAGTACATCTTTATTTTTGATACATTTTTATTTTTAATAAAAGACTACATGTGCCTAAGAAACTCCATTTTCAGCAGTATGTAAGAAGCTTCTAACAGGCTTGCACGGGTTTTAAGTTGAGACTTGGGCCTTCAGTATTAGTAAGTGCCACGGAGCTTTAGTGTTAAATACAAATGAATATATAGTGAAAGGATGTCAATCCAGATATCCACTTCTCAGCTGCTACCATTTGTATGGAAAGTAAGCATACCCATAAGACACCCCCTTCACCATAATGGTCCTCTAAATAGATTCCTCTTACAGTGAGTCACATATTTGAACAGGACCAATGCACATGTGAAAAAGAGAACAAAATAAATAATGGTTTCTGTGAAATACTAGCCTCTGTTCCAAGGAGGCTACCTCTCATTACATAAAATATGGCCCATTTCTGTCTGTGAACCCACTGGTATTTAGTATCTAACCACAAGTTCCCTCTAGATACAGACATTTCGGAAAGCTGTCCCTTGGTGATAATTAGAGGCAGAATATTTCTGTATCATATTTACTTTAAAGTAAGTTGATTTGAATATCCCTGAAATTCATATTGAAGTTGAGACTTATGTTGTTTATTATTTCTGGTGCTTATTATGTGTGATAATCACTAAAAGATTTAAAATATGAAAATGCCATTAGGGCAAGGCACAAATTAAGAATCCCTTTATGGATGGTTTATTTTTGCTGGGCTTGCGTCTGATTCTGGAAAGAATTAAGTGTACAGATACACTGCATTTACTGGCATAGCATACCATTTGTTAAAGATGGTTAAAACAAAATGGATTGCAAGGAGCTTCAAAAGGACCTCTCCAAAGTGGCAGTAAAATAGCAAATGTAAAGTGTAAAGTGATAAGTTAGCATGTGGTAGTTCTGACTTGAAATATAGTGGTACCTTGGTTCTCAAACTTAATTGGTTCCGGAAGTCTGTTCCAAAACCAAACTGTTCCCAAACCAAGGCGCAATTCCCCATAGAAAGTAATGCAAAATGGATTAATCTGTTCCAGACTTTTAAAAACAACCCCTAAAACAGCAATTGAACATGAATTTTACTATCTAACAAGATCATTGATCCATAAAATGAAAGCAGTAATCAATGTTCTGTACTATAAATAAGACAGTATTGTAGATGATAATTTTTTTTTAAAAAAAAAATCTTACCTGCACTGATGATAGTTATTGTTTGGATGGGGGGCTTTTATCCCTTTTTGCAGTCACACAATCAATCAATCAATCAACAAGCCACAGTCACAAAAATGAAAAAGCCACACACAAAAAACGCAAAAAATAGCAAAAACAAAAGACCAAATATCACCTCAGAACTCTGCAATCAGAAACGGAAGGCTTTAATTATGATGGGGGGGGGGGGGAGGACTTAAATTAGCTGCTCAAGGATACAAATGGGATGAAAAAAACCTTTATTACAATGCGGGGGACTTAAATTTGCTGCGCAAGGGTAAAAGAAGATGAAAAAAGCCTTAATTACTATGCGGGAGACTCAAATGAGCTGCACAACAGTAAAAACGGAAGCTCAGGCGCATGTTCGGCTTCCGAGGCAAAGTTCGAAAACCGGAACACTTACTTCCGAGTTTGCAGTGTACGGGTACTGAGTTGTTCGGGAACTAAGCTGTTCGAAAACTGTAGTGGGTATCCTCTTGTTGTTCCTCTTGCTACTTAGCTGGTAGTAACATGCTCCAAGCCTTCAGATTCAGATAGATTTCAACAACTAAAAAAGCAAAATTGGAAAGCTAGGGCTAATTTGCACACCATGAACATTGATTGTTGTTGACCATCTCACTCAATGACTCCTTTCTGAGTGTATGAATTGACTCCATGGAAGTGTACCATGTTTTATGAAGGCGTGAGATGGTAGTGAAAGTTCTGCCTGTGATGTTTGATCTGGAATTGCTTATTTATACATGCAAGTCACCACTTGTGCACCAGCCATAGTATTATCAAAGGCTAAAAACTGAGCTAACATGTTTTCTTAATAAATGGTCAAAAATTCTTCCTGGCTTGAAGTTTGTCCTTCAGGACTGAGGTGTTTACATCCTCTGGACTATGCATGAATAATCTCTGGGCTATTCATGAATAATCAGTTTAGCCTCTTGAGATTTCCACGTTAGATTTCAAAAATTCAAAATGAAGTTTACTCAGTATGTGGTGGGCAGGGAATGAGGTGGAAGGAAAGCTTTGAAATGAGGTCATGTCTGATTTTTGTGAGGTTTTAATTTGGCTCAAACCCTTTCATTGTACAAAACCCTCCTTTTTCTGTGGAAGATGAGTTGGTGTGGGGAAGAAAGTATTGTGATTTCTGTTTTATGTTTGAACCTTGTGGATAGTGCTCATGTTGGGCATATTGTAAAAAAGTAAGCTATATTGAGACATCTAATAAACCTTTAAGTCAAACGGGGAAAGAAAGGGCAATTTTATTCCCTCCTTTTAGTCGCTGAATTTTATTGACTTGTTTCAAGCATGATATTGCTAGTTTTGAAAAGTATCTCTTAGGAGATGAACTTGAGCTCATTGAGGAAAGAAAGCAATGCTACATATTTGTAAAACTAGTTCTGTGAAGAACTTGCTGTAGGACTCCAACTAAGAAAGGTATTCTCTGTTCTTCATTAGATCAGCCTTTAAAAGACTGTTAAGGGTATGGTGCAAAGCCACCCAGCCAAGGAGCTCAATTGACTGTGAAATCACCACCATTAGAGTGCAACAGGATGTAGATGAGTTGGCGGTAATGAATGGGATTCGTTGTGGCTTGGTTTTGGAAGGTTGCTTTTTTAACTCTGAGTTTCCATGCGTTTGCGGCCTGAAATGTAATATGCAAAAAGTTAAAACTGAACATACAGCACGCACATTGTATATTATCATCCATTTAGGAAAAGATCAGCACCACAATAAGAATGGTTTCAGTAATATAAGGCAGTCTATAGTAGACAGCGGGTGGCGCTGTGGTCTGAACCACATAGCCTGGGGGTCGCTGATCAGAAGGTCGGCGGTTCGAATCCCTGCGACGGGGTGAGCTCCCGTTGCTCGGTCCCTGCTCCTGCCAACTTAGCAGTTTGAAAGCATGTCAAAGTGCAAGTAGATATCGCCGGGAGTCTCGGCTTCATGGCAGGTTCTTAAATGGCCGGGTAGGCCGGATTTAGGACCCCGGGGGCGAGCCGTAGTTTGCCGACCCCTGCTATAGTTATTCAGACCATTATTTTGTCAAATGTGAGGAGGCAGAATAATATTCAGCCTACTTTCTGGCAATCGTGCTGTCTGCTGATTTAGTTTCCTGGCCCAATTGATGGTGCTGGATCCTACCCTTTCGACGTCTTTAGTGGCCTGGGACTGACATATTTTGGAGACTCTCTTTCTCCATACATGCTTAAGTCTCCAGTGTGCCCTTGCCACATGAAGTCAAGATAAGTGGAGCGATGGAGAGGATTTTCACTGCAGTTGTCTCAAGCTTATCAAATGACTTTCTCAGTTAAGTTTAAAGCTTTTCTTGTGACATTTCAAAGAAGGTGTACAATCTGCCCATGAGTGTTGAGTTGGCATTTTGAAGTGGTTACTGTTAAAGGTGACAATTTTAAGCACTTCTCTTGTGAGCATTTTTCATCTGCTTTTTTACAGCATGTGAAGTCCCTTGACCCCCAAATCCTTTTTTTGAATTTGAACTCTGAGTCCTTTGTTTTGCAGGAGAAATCTCAACTACTTTTCCAATGCGTATGCTGCTGCAGTCAGTGCTGTGGACCCAGATGCTGGAAATGGAGAGCTGTGCATCAAGGTGCCGTCAGAGCTTTGGAAGCACGTTGATGGTAAAGACCAGAAACCCTTAAAATGGAAGTGCTACAGACTTGCTAGCAATCTAGAATAGTTTTCCAGGCGTGCTGCGCTTTGGCAGGGCTTCAATGGCCCTGCAATGCTGGTGCAGCGCTTTTGATTTTGAGGCGTAGATCAGGCAAGCTGTTTGATTATGTGAATTATGGCAAGTTCTTAAGAGTTACTTCAAGCCTCACAGACTAGCTTCTGTGTACAGAAAATAATCTCCCGCGCGTATTCTCAATAAAATGTGTTTTATAATAGAAAATTCTGTTTCGCTTTGAGAGTCCTGGGTCATCATCAAAGATCTCACCTTCATTCTTTCATCTTTTTCTCTTACTTAGTTCATTGAAGTTCTGAGTACAAAGTGGTTTTGCAAGTTAATGAATATTAATGGTGGGTTTGCCACGTTTCTTCCAGAAATACCAGATTAATACATATTTTTTTACGTGGTTGTTCTTTTACTGCTGCAGAATTAAAAGTCTTGAAGGTACATATCAACTTTTCTCTGGACCAGCCAAAAGGAGGCCTTCATTTTGTGGTACCCAACGTGGAAGGAAGCTTAGCAGAGAGAGGGGCCCATGTCTTCTCTTGCGGGTATCAAAATTCTACAAGGTGAGAGTTGCAGAGTCTTATGCTCCCATTTCCCAAAGGCCTTGAAATTGAAGAGTGCTGTGAGAGTTGGAAATGAGGTCCTGTTTTGCTTTACGGTCATTTCAGAATATTTTAAGACCATTCAGACATGGTGTTTTCCTTACATGGAAGAAAACAAATAACCCATGTGTGCACTCATTACCAATTGGCAGCTTTTCAATTGATGGTCATTCAGTAAAATAGATATTTTACGTGCTGCTCAGTAAATATAGGGTCAGTTGACCTGTGGTGCTTCATTACCCTCCCCTTCTTCTCTTTTGAATAATGTATATTTAATTTCCAGAGCTATCAGAGTCTGATTTATCATTGTTAAAACGAGTGAGAAAGCCCCTAAGCTTTGACTGGCAGTCTGTCCGAATAGAAAAGGAAAAATCTTAGCGTTTTACCTGCTTAACTTTCCATTTTTATATGTTATACCACTTCAAGAGAACTGGAATACATTCCCTATCCCCACCCCTGTTATTTTTTGGGTGGGTGGAGGAATTAATCTGTACATTCCTGTATCAACAACAAGAAGAACAAAAAACAAAGGACTGAAGACATCACTGTTGGACCCTGGGAGCTGTCTTTCCAAGGTGCAAACGTATTTCAAGTGTGCCTTGCAGTGTAATTTTCTGAAGGGGAACTTTCGAAGCCTCCCCAGACTAGTCAGTCTTTCAGTATTGTAGAACTGAACTTCTTCACGTGGAGTAGCAGCCTCATGGGAGTCCTAAACTGGCTAGCTTTTTGTAGTTCTTTGTGTTTATGCATTGACAGAATGCAGTTATCAAAGATTTGGGAAGGGTCAGCTGCTTGCAGGATTGTACTGTTTTGGTAAAGCTAAGGCCCCAGATGCCTACACATCAAGTACTGCAACATTTGTCTTGGATTGGGAAGATGATTATGGTTTTTAATGGCTTCACTTTCTCTCCAGGTTTTGGTTTCCTTGTGTTGATTCATACTCCGAACTATGCACATGGAAACTGGAATATACTGTGGATGCCACAATGGTGGCGGTCTCAAATGGAGACCTGGTGGAAACGGTGTATACTCATGATATGAGAAAAAAGACCTTCCATTATATGCTGACAATTCCAACTGCAGCATCGAACATCTCCTTGGCTATCGGACCATTTGAAATCCTTGTTGATCCCTACATGCATGAGGTAATTCTTTTCATAGGCAGCCTCTGTGGGGCACTTCTCCTATTCCACGTGATTTGTCCTGGTGTGAGGTTCTTGGGTGGTTATTGATTAGGGTTTTAAAGGTAAAGGGACCCCTGACCATTAGATCCAGTCGTGGCCGACTCTGGGGTTGCGGCGCTCATCTCTCTTTATTGGCCGAGAGAGCTGGCGTACAGCTTTCGGGTCATGTGGCCAGCATGACTAAGCCGCTTCTGGCGAACCAGAGCAGCGCACGGAAACGCCGTTAACCTTCCCGCCGGAGCGGTACCTATTTATCTACTTGCACTTTGACGTGCTTTTGAACTGCTAGGTTGGCAGGAGCAGGGACCGAGCAACGGGAGCTCACCCTGTCGTGGGGATTCGAACCGCCGACCTTCTGATCGGGAAGCCCTAGGCTCCTTGGTTTAACCCACAGCGCTACCTGCATCCCTATGATTAGGGTTTTACTTTTGCTATATTGGTCATACAGGATTTTAGAGTGATTTTTTTATTTGTCCTGTTATATTTCTTAGTTCTTAAGAAATCACGTTCCCTGTCCTGAATGCCCAGGGATAGAATAATATCTAAAATAAGTTATCAACATCCAGAATCCTAAAGTCTGAATATCTCCATATTTATATTACTATTTCCCCAGACTATTGCTTTATAAAAGTTTTGTGTGTTGTCCTAAGTCTGTTGCCTTATCTTTGGGAAGTACCAATTCTTGCTGTAACTTGCAGTCGATTGCAATGGCTGGAAGTACTGTGAACACCCACTTGAAAGCTCACTACTTTGTGACACTTCATACAGCAAATAGGCTGTTGTACATAGCCTCAGGCTGTGCCTCACGTTAACTGTTTTCCTGGATCTCTGGAAAGCTGTGGAGGACTAGCAAAGCTGCATAGCCAGTTCACCTCCTCATCTTCTGCATCTCTAAGCTGTATGCATGCAGTGATGGTGACCTCAGGGTCAAACTTGCTAATCTTTATATTTTCCATTGGCAGCGTTTTCTAATGTTCACTTTTAGCTATTTGCTAACTTGAATTTGGTTTTGTTTTTTTAAAAAAGTTTTCTCCTTCTTTGTTGTTGTAGGTGACTCATTTCTGTTTACCCCAGCTTCTCCCGCTGCTCAAACACACCACATCTTACCTCCATGAAGTATTTGAATTCTATGAAGAGATACTTACGTGCCGCTATCCTTACTCCTGTTTCAAGACGGTTTTCGTAGATGAGGCTTACGTTGAAGTAGCTGCTTACGCTTCCATGAGCATTTTTAGGTATGTACTTACAACTAAATGGGACGCGGGTGGCGCTGTGGGTTAAACCACAGAGCCTAGGGCTTGCTGATCAGAAGGTTGGCAGTTTGAATCCCTGCGACGGGGTGAGCTCCCATTGCTCGGTCCCTGCTCCTGCCCACATAGCAGTTCAAAAGCACGCCAAAGTGCAAGTAAATAGGTACCGCTCCGGTGGGAAGGTAAACGGTGTTTCCGTGCGCTGCTCTGGTTCGCCAGAAGCAGCTTAGTCATGCTGGCTATATGACCCGGAAGCTGTACACCGGCTCCCTTGGCCAATAAAGCGAGATGAGCACCGTAACCCCAGAGTCGTCCATGACTGGACCTAATGGTCAGGGGCCCCTTTACCTTCACCTTACCCTTTACCTTTACTTAGAACTAACCCATCTAAGAAGAAGTGATTTGAGAAATGCACAGATATCCATCACACTTCATCGTATCTCATGCTGGTAGAGAGATACTTCAGTCCAAATCACTAGAGGTTTTTTTGCTGTTTTGTATTTTTAAAGGAAACTCAGTGCCATCATTTAAGTTCATAAGGCCAAGGATAGCGTTATACTGGGACCTGGGCTTTTGGCTGAAACTCAGTTGCGTACTTGCAAGGGATGCCTTTGAGCTAGCTCCACGTTTCAGTTCCGTTTCCAGCTTATAAAATCATGCCAAAGGTTGCCATAGAATCAACTGATGAGATAAGAATTGTAAATAACATGGCAGCACCAAAACGTTAAATGCCTGTGACATTTATTATTATTGCCAGATTGACTTCAATCCAATGCATAGTAATAACAATAATAATAGTAACAACAACAACAATTTATTATTTATACCCCGCCCATCTGGCTGGGTCTCCCCAGCTACTCTGGGCGGCTTCCAACAGAATATTAAAATACAATAGCCTATTAAACATTAAAAGCTTCCCTAAACAGGGCTGCCTTCAGATGCTTTCTAAAAGTTTTCTCTTTGACATCTGGTGGGAGGGCGTTCCACAGGGCGGGTGCCACTAACAGCTAGTTTTAGAAACATAGGGTGTTTTAAAATGTTCCCAATTTTAATTTTGCGACCAAAGTGCATTTGGCAAAGGAGGGATGCAGCCGTGATTTTTACTCTGAGTACACACACCTGTTGGTTCACACTTAGTGATTGTTTGGCTTCATGTTGCATGTGAAGCTGACCCGTATAAGACTTAAGAAAGCTGTTTTATACTTCTCTTGTTAAAATTCTACTATTATTTGTTCATGTTTACTTGATTAAACTGAGGTGGTGGGTTTTGTTTCTCCTGAAGATTTTGTTTGCCACCGTTGTGCATATGCTTGTTTGTGTTTTTCATTTAGCACAAACCTTTTGCACAGTGCAATGATAATAGATGAGACCCCGCTGACCAGAAGATGTTTGGCTCAGGCTCTGGCCCAGCAGTTTTTTGGCTGTTTCATATCTAGAATGTCTTGGTGAGTACATCTTAAAATAGATAACTCCCACGTCGAATTTTGGCTATGAGTATGAGAATCATTATAAAGCATAAATGCAGATAAATTCTATAGCTATTACAGCAATCATAGCACATTTGGAGTTTCTTAAATGTGCAAGATAACCTACAAGTTCTTAATGTCTATTTACTTACATAGATTTTTAAGTTTCTGTAAGATAGAGAATATTTTAAATAAAAATACCAAAAGATGTAGTTGCCTAGATTTTAATTACACTTAAGGCTTTCTTTCACTGCCAGGATATATACATCTGTTCTTGGTTCATTAGTCCTTTATTTATTTAGATGGTTAGAGTTGTTAGCTTTTAAAGTATTTTCACTAGGAGTGCATTCAGCACAGAGATTCTGTAAATCAAGAGGGTTTGTTCTTGCGTTGCTTCTTCGCTTACAGGTCAGATGAGTGGGTGTTGAAAGGAATCTCTGGCTATATTTATGGCCTCTGGATGAAGAAAACCTTTGGTGTAAATGAGTATCGGCACTGGATCAAGGAGGTAATGAACTCCAATGGATTTTTGAAAGCATCTTTATGCTTTTACACAGATACACAAAGGGGATGCATGAATGGAGCTATCCTTTCCATTGACGCATTTTAGGATGAAGCTGTCACAATTAAGTGGGAGATTACACAATACCTATGTGTGCAGTTCTAGAAATATTTGGCAAAACAGTGTTCCCTGGGTAACTGACCAGTGAAGCTGCTTTGGGTGACATCATTATTATTAATAATAATTTATTATTTATACCCCGCCCATCTGGCTGGGTTTCCCCGGCCACTCTGGGCGGCTTCCAACAAAAAATTAGAAATACATTAAAACATCAGCCATTAAAAACTTCCCTAAACAGGGCTGCCTTCAGATGTCTTCTAAACGTCAGATAATTGTTTATTTCTTTGACATCTGATGGGCGGGTCGTTCCACAGGGTGGGCGCCACTACTGAGAAGGCCCTCTGCCTGGTTCCCTGAGGGAACCACCAGAAGGCCCTCAGCGCTGGCCCTCAGTGTCTGGGCAGAATGATGGGGGTGGAGACGCTCCTTCAGGTATACTGGACCGAGGCTGTTTAGGGCTTTCAAGGTCAGCACCAACACTTTGAATTGTGCTCAGAAACGTACTGGGAGCCAATGTAGGTCTTTCAAGACCAGTGTTATGTGTTCTTGTGGCCGCTCCCAGTCACCAGTCTAGCTGCCGCATTCTGGATTAGTTGTTGTTTCTGGGTCACCTTCAAAGGTAGCCCCACGTAGAGCGCATTGCAGTAGTCCAAGCAGCAGATAACTAGAGCATGTACCACTCTGGCGAGACAGTTTGCGGGCAGGTAGAGTCTCAGCTGGCATACCAGATGGCGCTGCTAGACAGTTGCCCTGGACACAGAATTGACCTGTGGCTCCATTGACTGCTGTGAGTCCAAAATGACTCCCAGGCTGAACACCTGGTCCTTCAGGGGCACAGTTACTCCATTCAGGACCAGGGAGTCCTCCACACCTGCCCACCTCCTGTCCCCCAAAAACAGTACTTCTGTCTTGTCAGAATTCAACCTTAATCTGTTCCTCTGTTTGAGGAAGCATTATGTTATATTGGGTTGGCTACATAAGCATTAACAGAACAGGTTTTTCTCTCTCTGGGAGTGTGTTAGCAACCCACCATGCCACCCTCAGGTCAAAGGTAATTACCCACCCTTGCAGGCCACAGGGTGGCACTAAACCCCCTCAGTGATGCTCTGGTGTAGTGACACAGAACAGCCATTCAGGTAGGGCCCAACAGTTCTTTCCCCACCCCTGCAGACGAGCATCCAATCATGTGAAACCTGACTTGCTGTCTGAGGAAAGAACAGCCCAGATACAGTGGTGCCTCGCAAGACGGAATTAATCCGTTCCACGAGTCTCTTCGTCTTGCAGTTTTTTCGTCTTGCGAAGCATGGCTATTAGGGGCTTAGCGGCTTAGCGGCTATTAACGGCTTAGCGGCTATTAACGGCTTAGCAGCTATTAACGGCTTAGTGGCTTTAAGAAAAAGGAAACAAACTCGCAAGACATTTTGTCTTGCGAAGCAAGCCCATAGGGAAATTCGTCTTGCGGAACGACTCAAAAAAATGGAAAACTCTTTCGTCTTGCGCGTTTTTCGTCTTGCGAGGCATTCGTCTTGTGAGGTACCACTGTACTGGTTTTCTACCATAGTGAGAATTAGGCCTCTGTTTTAGGGGGTCCTACACCCTTCTGCCAAGTGCATGGTTTATGAATTAGTCCAGACCATCTGCCTCTTCCTTGCGTGTCTTTATTATATCTGTCAACAAGTGTGATGGGTTTTGCCATAAAAAGCTTTCAAGTGATCTTGATTTAATTTTCTAACCCTGCACCCTGTCTTCATTTCCGCTTTTAAACAGCCTCATATGTTGTTGTCGGAATACTGCACTGTGCCTGGCTTATCTTTAATGTGAAGTAGTGGAAGTTGAGTTAAAAGGGGAAGGGTTTGTGATCTGAATGCACAGTATCCCCCTGATGGGTACATTTGTAAGGAGGGGAAATGATGGAAACCAAATTGAATATGCTCATAATTTTAATATGCTTCAACAAGACCATGTACAGTTTGTCTTCTCTTTGTAGCCAAATGCACCTTTGCAATATTGTTATTTGCATTTCAGGAACTGGACAAAATAGTGGTGTATGAACTGAAGACCGGTGGAGTCTTACTTCATCCAATCTTTGGTGGAGGAAAAGAAAAAGACAAGTATGTTTAGTAGATTTATAGGGCCAATAATACACACACGAACTCTCTCTCTCTCTCTCTCTCTCTCTCTCTCTCTCTCTCTCTCTCTCCAGGTGAGTAATGAGACATTTCGCCAAAGGCTTCATTACCTCAGCTACCTAATGGTCCCATAAAGGACACCCTTGGTAAACTTTTGCCTCGTTTGAATTACAGAATGGAAGAGTATTAACAAAATATATGCTATGTAGAGTAAAAACTTTTCCAAGGAAAGGCAAACTATTTTGCTACAGGTTTGAAAATCACTTTAAAACACACATTCTGCTATTTTTACAAGCACTAGAGTCCTTCTAATGACTGATGCACATCAGCTTTGAGCAAACTGCAGTTTTTTAAAAAAATAAATTAGAGCATATGTCTGACGAACCTCATTCTGTGTAGCCATATGGAGGGAGGTGGCTTTATTGCTCATTAAATGGTGCTGAAATACTACATTCAAAGTCTTAAACTGGTTATATTGGGATGGCAACATGGATTTATAAGCAATATGAGATGAAAGGGAACAGTTGTTCAACTTGAGTTGCCTAATTCAAATGTCCGAGAATAGTTTTATTAAAGAGGCTATAATTGAAAGCAAAAGGCTGCTTAAATGCCTCTTCTCCAATAAGTTATAGATCCTTTTCACTCCTTACCACTGGTTTGCTGCTTGAAGCACTCCTTACCACTGGTTTGCTGCTTGAAGCACTGCTGGCTAGGCAGTTTGGAGGTGGCCAGTGATGGCTAAGGTGAAAGTCACTGCTGTGAGGTCCAGCAGTGAGATGACTGCTTTTGGTGGCTCAAAGGAGATGTTCAGGAGTAACACGTGCTACTCAGAGTAGACCCATAGATATTAATGAATGTATCTAAGATAGTCCATTAATTTAATTGTGTCTACTCTGAGTAAACGTAATTGAATACCACCCCATTGTAATTACTGCTATCTTCCTTAGCCAAAAGAGTCTGCTCATATCTTTTTTAAAGTACAGTGGTACCTCGGGTTACATACACTTCAGGTTACATACGCTTCAGGTTACAGACTCCGCTAACCCAGAAATAGTGCTTCAGGTTAAGAGCTTTGCTTCAGGATGAGAACAGAAATCGTGCTCCGGCGGCGCGGTGGCAGCAAGAGGCCCCATTAGCTAAAGTGGTGCTTCAGGTTAAGAACAGTTTCAGGTTAAGTACAGACCTCCGGAACGAATTACCATATTTTTCGCCCTATAGGACACACCGGCCCATAGGACGCACCTAGTTTTTTGGGGGGGAAATAAAGGAAAAAAATTTTATCCCCCCCCCCAGCCGCGGATATCTGCCCGAAGCGCGGGGTGCTCTGCTTCAGCGCGCTCTGTGCAGCAGGCTTCTATCCGCAGCCTAGGGAGCCCTGCGGGAACTCTCGCGGGCTCCCCAGGTTTGCTGATAGCTTCCTGAAGCGTGGAGAGCGAGAGGGGTCAGTGCGCACCGACCCCTCTTGCTCTCCACACTTCAGCGAAAACCTGCATTCGCCCCATAGGACGCACACAGATTTCCCCTTCATTTTTGGAGGGGAAAAAGTGCGTCCTATAGGGCATAAAATACTGTAAGTACTTAACCCGAGGTATCCCTGTACTCAATGAAAGAGAATATAGGATAGCCATTATTTCTCCTCTTTCCTCGCTTCTGTGCTCCTGTCTGAACTGTTCATAGATTGTTACAGGCAAACTGCCGATGTTGAATGTTTCGTATTTGCAATTTACCCAGATAGTTTTAGTTTTACACTCAAAGTCTACCCGAGAATATTTTTTACAAAACACTGAGTAAAATTTGTAAGCGTACTTCTTGAGCCCCTGTTCTTAATATAATCAGAGTTTTAATTAGTACTTTTCAATTGCTGGATTAGGAGAATCCTGTCTGACTCTTTGAATTTTTACTTTTGAACTTTCTGCTGTATGTGGGACTTTCCCTTAAAATGCGAAATTAAATATTCCTGCAATGATCTTGATTTTTGTTTTCCAGCCCTGCATCACACCTGCATTTTTCTATAAAGCATCCTCACACATTATCATGGGAGTACTACACTATGTTCCAGTGCAAAGCCCACCTCGTCATGAGACTCATAGAAAACAGAATAAGCATGGAGTTCATGTTACAAGTAAGTGTTTGGACACTTTTAGAATTTCCTATTTATAATTACTTTTTTTAAAAAAGTAATACTTGAATTTCAGTGCCTTCCATATAAAACATGACCCTAAAAGTAGACTATGAAGCTTATTACCATTGTACACAAATGGATGGTGCCCACAGACCATGAACTTCCTCTTGGCCACATAAGTTTTTTGCCAACCATAAATGTGGGCTCTCTTTGTAGAGCAGACTCCCCCCCCTTCCCCCGCCTAATTAATGTCTGTACTGACATCAGCACCACCTTCAATTAATGGCTTTCAACAGGGGTGACTAAGATTTGGCACTCCAGTTTTTTGGACTACAGTATGACCAAAAGTCAGGGATTGTGGGAGTAGTCCTGCAACATCTATAGAATCATGGGTTAGCAACCTCTTCCCCCTCTCTGCTTTTTTAAAACAAACTTTATTGATTTTTTTTTTTTAAATGACCAAGGTGTTATCATCCAAGATAAATACATGTACAGGTGTTAAATCTTGTATACTGTCATCCACATGGCATCAAAACAAACTTGGAATATCTTTTATGTTACAGCTACCTCTGACTTGCTTAACCAGGGTTTTGTAAACAAGAACATGGTTAACAAAACCTAGTTAAGAGGTTTAGCCTTTAACCAAAGCTGACATTGGTCATGAGCTATCCATTAAGCTTCAATCCCATGCATACTTAACCTTGAGAGTAAGCCACAATGGACTCACTGAGACTTACTTCTGTATAGGCATGTGTAGGAATGCATTGTTTTTCATGTTACTGCAGGAAGGTGGAAATTTTCTCCACCGAGTGTGTGATCCCACTGACTGCCCTTGATTATCTACCTAACCATGGTTAAGGGAGAGCCAGCATTCTGTTCTTGGTGCCCTAAACAATTTGTATTTATTTGTTATATTAGAACCCTGAGTTAGAGCATCACATATGAAGTTGTCAGATAGTGTTAAGAGGCCTGCATCTGCTCCACTTCAGCACTATATCTGCAACATATTGCCTTAACCTCACTTTCTCTGCAGCCCAGACTGCACGGCCACCTCTCAGCGTGGTTAGCTGTTTGTATAATTGATTGGTGTGGTTTGGGCCGATTTATAACCACACCCGGGAAGCGAGGCTTCCTCTTTGTGTCATGGATCACATGTCATGGAAATCAGGCCGCGGCTTACAAAAACTAGGGTACTCACCATTTACTTAAATAATTCAATCTGTTTCCTGCAGAGAACTGTTTTGTTGAATGGAAACATTTTAGGTAAACACTTTCAGCAGCTTAATTTCTGCATATGGTAAAGGAAGCCACTTGCAGACAGTGACTATATCAAAAGTTATGAACCTTCGCAGCTAAATGTGATTTCCAGTATAGAGACAGTGCTAGTAAATGCAATAAGACAATGCAAGCAATAAGACAGAGCTGAGGATCCTGTGACCCTTTGGATGCTGCTGGGCTGCATCTCTCATAATCCCTGACCATTTGCTATACTGGCTGAAGCTTGAGATATTAGAACTCACAACATCTGGAGGGCCACAGGTCCCATCAGAAGAGGCCACCAACTTATGGTCTTCTTTCCAACTTCCAGAGGCATTGGCTGACTGCTGTTGAAAGTAGGATGTTATATAACATGGGACATGGGTTTATCCAACAAGGCACCACATCTGCTTGCAAAAAAAACACCCCTCATCTTTTCTGTCGCGTCTTCATTTCAAAATAGTTGCAGGAAATGCGACCATCCCCTTTGGTAGAGATGTGGTTTGAAATCCTCTAGCCCATCTAGCAGTGCACAGTTTGAACTTAATGTCTGAATCACCTTGGGTCCTATCTGATTTTGTTTCCAATGAACTCTACCTATGATATTACCATCACTGATAGTTCTTAAAAGTTTATGATCACTGGGCCTGTTTTGATTACTAACCGAGGCTAATTTCACCGTAGGTTTTCAACAAGCTCTTGAGCCTGGCCAGCACTGCCTCATCTCAGAAGTTCCAGTCTCATATGTGGAGTCAGATGCTGGTTTCCACATCTGGATTTTTGAAATCCATCTCCAATGTCTCTGGCAAAGACATTCAACCGTTAATAAAGCAATGGGTGTATCCTTTTTCGTTCTAGCTCCGGGCTAGTAACAAAGGAGATGAAAAATAGCTGTTCTTTGGCCCGTTAAATGAATACAGCGGGACATAAGAAGCAGCCTTAAATTTGTCTGAGAGTTTCAAATAGTGAAGTTTAAGATTTAGCTCAAATTGCTGTTGTCCCTTTTGAATTGCATCTCATGGCTGATTGTTTAGTTTTCAAGATGCTACTGTCGGAGGAGAAAAGCATCATTTCGTACCAGTGTGCGCTGTTCTGAAAGACAAACCACAGAGCCAAGCTACACAGCAAGGATCCAGAGGATTTTCAAAAACATTCTTAAGGCAGATATGGAAAATGCCACAGTCTGGTGCATTCTTAGAAGTGAATTCCAAAAATTTCACCCTGGCACCAAAACACTTGGGTCTATGTACAAGTAGTTTAAATCACCCAAATGAATAGCAGAGAGATTGGCTGGTGCGGAACTCAGTTGGCAGTTGCAAAGCTGCCTGGCAATACTGATCTGGTGCTTTCAATAATATTTCAGTCCACCTTGATAAAGGCAAAATAGACTTATACGGAGTGAAGTTCACAGAAACAAATGCAACCAGCGTCTGGTATTCCTATAGGGGCTCATTCAGAACTGTGGATTTCATCTACTATGCTCACACACTTTGTATACAGTAGTAGATTTTTTTCACAAGGAGAATTGTGCATCTGGAAGTCAGCTTCCAAGTTTCCACAAAGCCCTGTATGGTGGACAGAGGCACCCTGGAAAGGGGAGTCTTTTGTAGTAAACAAGCAGACACAAATAAGCAGTTCAGTAGTATGGATTCATGATTCCCTTTTAGGAGTTAGGATACATTGAAGGCTTTGCTAACCAAAGCAAAGCTTTTGCTTCCAAATGTTCATTATTTGACTTTCACAAAATCACTCTTTTGCTACTAAAATGCCCTCTTCTTTTTGTGTTAAACAAAATAAAAGTCCTGGTGAGATACATAAAACCCTAATTAATGAAAACGCCATGGAATTTCTTCAAAATACAAGAATGTGTCAGGGCTTCAGGTGGGGAAGGGAGAGCAGACACGCTCTCATGTTCAGCACGTAGGATTGAAAGGGGCTTGTAAGCATTTTGTGTGTGTAGATTGTGCTACAAGCCTTTACTCCGATAATACAGGGTTCCTGGTTGCAGGGAACCTTGTGTGTTCAGCCAAATGTGCTTAACCAGTCAAGCGATTCATACATTTTATGAAATGAGTTCCTTTCACAACTTTCTGCTCAGTGTGGGAAAGTTGGATTGGATCAGGCAAGCACACATCCACTTCCTTTCCCTGGCTTCTATGTGTTATTTTGAACACACAGATTAGGGCTGTAGTGAAAGTCTGGAGGAGGATACTAAGGACCAGTTCCACACATGCTTTCCCATCCCTAGTTTGTAATGACTCACCTGACTCTGAATGGATCCTGCTGTGTATCATTGTATGTGACGCGGGGTGGAAGTTCCGCATTCCCCTATGTGCACCTCCCAATAATAAACAAGTCTTGAGACTTACAAATCAGAGCTTTCACGCAAGAGCAGCAAGCTATGAGCTTCAAAATGCATAAAGGGAGGGAAAGCTCAGAAGTTGAAATCTCCTTTTCGCCATTAGGGTAGGAATTGAAGGAATTGTGCAGTATTTTCAAAATCTGCTTTTATGTTATACATCAAATTGCAAATTATGGACACAGTCCATCAGAATTTCCGTCACAAGCCTGATTGAAGCAAGACCGTCGTGCTTGTTTTGGATGTACTGTTGCAATTCTGTAAATTTGAGGAATTTAGTCTTTGCATATTTGTAAACCTATCTGTTATTATCCTATTCAGTCTCATAGAGATCAGAGTGGTGTGGTAAAGTTTTATGGCAGCTTTGCATTTAATAGAAAACGAAATGTGCTAGAGTTAGAAATAAAGCAAGACTATACATCTCCTGGGACACAGAAATATGTGGTGAGTTTGTTTTTCTCTTTTTCCTGAAAATTGTCAAAATTGCTACATATTTTCTGTGACTTTTACTTTTTACTGTACATATTTGTACCGTCAACCTTTGGTGGGCAACTTGCTTGGAGCTCTGAACCATATCTGGTAGAAAGATAGTTGCCTATGGTTACTTTGAATACAGAAATTTGCATGTAATTTGCATCATGTTTATTATTAGATTTTTGTGAATCAATGTAAATTATAGTGAGGCTTTTAACTTACTCATCTGCAGTGTTCATCTAAAGTAAACCTTGAATCAACTGGCATTTAGACACAATATTCAGTGAACTCCTGACTTTGTTGTTTCCTATTATTCACTACAGAAATACATTTTAAAATGAGATGGCAAACATACTCTTTGAGATCTAGAAACCTACTTTCATAGAATCGTAGAGGCTGGACCACAGTGTCTGGGCTGAACGATGGGAGTGGAGATGTTCCTTCGGGTTAAATCATTGCTACTGCCAGCCTTTTTAAACATTTGTTCTGGTAATAAAATACATTTCCCCCCCAAGGGCCCCTTGAAAGTGACGGTACAAGAGCTTGATGGATCTTTCAACCACACGCTTCAGATAGAAGAAAACAGCCTTAAACACGACATACCCTGCCACTCGAAAAGCAGACGGTAGGGTTTAGACTATTTGTAGACTTCCCCTATGAAACATATACTTGAAATAACTACTGCTTTCTAGTTTGTCATATTCTCTGGCTTACTCCTCTTGTTAACGTCAGCAGTATGGTAGCTGCTACTGGCTTGGTAAAGGTAATGGGACCCCTGACCATTAGGTCCAGTCATGACCGACTCTGGGGTTGTGGCGCTCATCTCGCTTTATTGGCCGAGGGAGCCGGCGTACAGCTTCCGGGTCATGTGGCCAGCATGACTAAGCCGCTTCTGGCGAACCAGAGCAGCGCACGGAAACGCCATTTACCTTCCCGCCGGAGCGGTACCTATTTATCTACTTGCACTTTGACGTCTTTCGAACTGCTAGGTTGGCAGGAGCAGGGACCGAGCAACGGGAACTCACCTCGTCGCAGGGATTTGAACTGCCGACCTTCTGATCGGCAGTCCTAGGCTCTGTGGTTTAACCCACAGCGCCACCCTGTCCCGCTACTGTGCTACACCTGCCCAAATTGAATTGAAATACTTTATTGTCACTTGTACAACTTACAAGCCACCAGGGGGGTCCTTAGGCCCTATGGGGAGAACCCACCCTCTGGCTCCTCCCAGTGCCAGTTACATTCTCCAGAATTAGGTAATGCTGTGTGGGTTCCTTCCCATGTGGATCGTGGCTTCTAAAATCAAGCCGACAGGTTGGGGGTGATGAGTGTTGTGGCCACTGTTTTAATGCAAGAATCATATTTGTAAGAAGATCTGATGGCTGTATCCAGTGCAGCATGGGACTTCCTTCCTTTGCCTGTGTACCCCCAAAGGCTGCTCCAGAGCAACCCCACCCCCAACTCTCCGGAGCAGATTTGCAGGATATGCAGGGGTCTGTGGAGGAGAGGAGGGGAAGCTTCCGTGTGCGAGGGGAAATCTGCTTTGTGATCCAAGCAACAGAGTTGGATACAACCCTTAGTCACTAATATGACCTTGAATCCTTCAGGGATAAAGGTGTGTTGTAATAATTCACCGTTCTCTACTGTTCAACCACTCTAGTGATAGATTCCCCTTGGTGATTGATAAATATAAACAGGTAAGTATTATTCCCTCTCCCAAAAGCAAGTAGTATTCAGGATGCATTATTATGACTTCTGTCTCCAGGGCGTCGAAAGTATGAAGCTTAGGAAAAGGATAAACCTCTGAAATGGGGATGGGCAAAATATTTGGGGACAGTTCATATGATTAAATGAAGATATTCATAATATCATCATCAAGGATTTACTTTGTGGCCTTGTTAACGTGCTTTTATTTAAACATCATTTAATACATTTTTGTGGAATAAGGAAAAGAGAAAATTATTTTAACAGACATCTACTTTTTTTGAAATGCAGAAATAAGAAGAAAAAGATTCCTCTGATGAATGGGGAGGAAGTTGACATGGATCTTTCTGCCATGGAGTAAGTTAATTTAGAAAAGTAAAGTGTGGCTGTTGCTTTCCCTGAAGCTCTTATATAGGATTGTCCCAGACACACAGAATCATACTGGCCCCAGTCCTAATAGCAGCACTATGAATGCAGAAGCTTAGCTTCATGTATCTGCCCCATTATGAGATGCTGCCTTTCTTCCTACACTGTCCATATGAGCCACAGCCTCTCTATGACAGTGCTGAACATGCAGGGGAATGTAGGACAAGTTCTTGAAGTGCAGCAATTGGAAGTGGAGGCAAGGAAACCAGGGAAAGATTTAATTTCAGAGATGCCTGTTCATTGTTTCTACACTGAAGCCCCTTCCACTGCGAAATTTATGAAGTGCAAAGCTGTCATCAAGCTTGTTCAGATTGATACTATCATTTTGTAAGCAGCTGCATGATTGTTCAGAACTGTTGGTTTTGTGCAAAAAGAAGTAAACAAGAGTCAGATCTCTTTTTAAGTTGCCATGTTTTAGCAGTCCCATGTTAAAACGTAAATGCACACATTTGCTGTATTTTAAGTGCTGGTACAAAATCTGGTCCTCTCTTTCAGTGCTGATTCCCCCTTACTCTGGATCAGAATAGACCCGGATATGTCTGTACTGAGGAAGGTAGAATTCGAACAGGCTGACTTCATGTGGCAGTACCAGCTCCGATACGAGAGAGATGTGGTTGCACAGGAAGAATCCATTTTGGCCCTCCAGAAGTTCCCTACTCCAGCTTCACGACTTGCGCTGACTGATATACTTGAACAAGAACAGTGCTTCTACCGAGTGAGGATAATGGCATGCTTCTGCCTTGCAAAGGTAGGAATGGGCCATGCTGGACAAACTTCATGAGATAATTCGGTCAGATGCAATCAAAGGTTCTGGAAATCTGTTGTTGTTGTTGTTTAGTCGTGTCCGACTCTTCGTGAGCCCGTAGACTAGAGCACTCCAGGCGCTCCTGTCTTCCACTGCCTCCCGCAGTTTGGTCAAACTCATGCTGGTAGCTTCGAGAACACTGTCCAACCATCTCGTCCTCTGTCGCCCCTTCTCCTTGTGTCCTCCATCTTTCCCAACACCAGGGTCTTTTCCAGGGAGTCTTCTCTTCTCATGAGGTGGCCAAAGTATTGGAGCCTCAGCTTCAGGATCTGTCCTTCCAGTGAGCACTCAGGGCTGATTTCCTTAAGAATGGATAGGTTTGATCTTCTTGCAGTCCATGGGATTCTCAAGAGTCTCCTCCAGCACCATAATTCAAAAGCATCAATTCTTCGGCGATCAGCCTTCTTTATGGTCCAGCTCTCTCTTCCATACATCACTACTGGGAAAACCATAGCTTTAACTATACGGACCTTTGTCGGCAAGGTGATGTCTCTGCTTTTTAAGATGCTGTCTAGGTTTGTCATTTCTGGAAATCTGCACAGCAGCATTTGCGACATGTAAATTGGGCAGCTTGCAGAGAATCTAAACTTGAACAATAGGAGAAAAATGCATGTACAGTTTTCCGCCCCTGGTTGCTTGAAAACTCTATAGCAAAGAGGACTTACCTTATTCAAAAAAAGCTCTAGCTCCTCCCATGGGCTTGAGTTCCTATACTTATTTACCTGTGTAGCAATTCCTTCCCCATGTTTGTGAAACTGTGTGACACCACAGTGGTTCCCCCCGCCTTGATCTGACCAGGTGTTGAATTGTCATATTGAATAGAGTGGCAGATGTGTCAGGCTTCAGCCCTGTATAGCTTGATGTTCACTGTCAAAGGGGGTGGGCAGGCTAAATGGGTGCAATTTCTATGAAGTTTGGTGAATGTTTTTCTAGTTTTTCTAGTTGTAAGTGGTTTTGCCAAATATCATTCTCTCTTACATATTTTCACACATTAACAGTTGAGTAAGAGTTAAAACTTCACCGCGTCTCCTAAACTGGTCTGGCGTCCAGCCTTATGGAAATATTTATCAAGTGCTTTTAACTGACTGATGTCAAAACAAAGCAACATAGGTTTTTGTCTGTAAAAGGAAACTAGAAAAAGTTTCATAACAATTGTTGAAGAAGAGACGAGACATTTGAACCAACAGTTTTATTTTTGCATTAATCCTCAGGCCTAAAGAAAGTTTGCTGTTCTAACATTTTAAAAGACAGCCAAAGTGTACGTTAGGTTTTTCTTTGAAGCTCTTTTGGCGCCTTAGAAATCTAGGGGAGTGGTGAAATTTTCACTTCAAGCTTAACAATCTGCTGGCCTCCTTAGTTGTCAGATCCACTCACCCACAGAGCCTCCATCTTGCCATAATTCATACTCAATTCATTAGTCTTCATCCAGCTCACTACTGCATCCAGGGTCTTCTCAGCCATTCCCAATTCAGATCTTGTAGAGAAATAGAACTGGGTATCATTAGCATGCTGATGAAACCTTGCTCAATATCTCCCGAATGACTGCTCCTAATGGTTTTGTGTAGATGTTAAATGCATTGGAGACAGTATAGTGCTCTGTGGCATTTTGTAGCTCAGAGGGGGCTGAGAAGCAGTGCTCCAACGCGACTTTCTGCATCCATCTCTGGAGATTAGACGTAACCCCTGTAGAACCCTCGAAACCCATCTCCCATAGACGGTCCAGGAGGATACCATGGTTCATTGTATCAGAAACTGATGAGAAAGCTAGCTAGAGCAAAATAGGCTTGTGCATTGGGGGAGCTGGGCAAACTTTCCCCCGTTATACTGATTGTTAACTTGATTTCAGCTGTCCAACCGTATCTTAAAAGCTAGACAGGGTTCAGAATTGTCTGTTTCTCTTTGGGTGGTCTTGTACTCCCAGGGTGGCTAAGGCATGTTTGAAATCTGCATTGAGGTTATTGGCATGGTAAATTGACAAAACTGGTAGTGCTCAGGCCACTTCCATGACTGTCTTCTGCAGAGACTGAATGAATATGCAGCTTTAGTAACTGGGGTGGGGGAGACTGTCTGAAATGTAAATGGGAGGAAAACAATTAAAACCAGATTGCGATTGTGGGAAGATAATTAGTTGCAGATGACCTGTAAAAACCATTTCCATATACTATAGTTCCAATTTATAGAAGCAGTGGTGGTGAGAGACTGTCTGGTTTTAGGTAGTATATTTTGGTTTTCAAACTGTGTTCGAACCACGGGATTCCTTGCAAGCTCATCAGCATTCCTGAATTAACCAGATTGATAATGGCAAAGAAGCTGCCTGACAGCTGTTACTGTTCGAAACCTTTCCTTGCTCTCCCCAGCTGTATGATGGTATTGGTTGTATTCTAGGGTACAGAAACATGGCTTTTACCCTACACACCATTGATTGCATGTCCTGGGACAGGGATTCCCAACCTTTTTGGGCCTAAGAGTCCATTGAGAAATCTAAGAAAGTCTCACGTGTACCACAAAATACACAGAAGAATAAAAGTCTTGCTCAGAACCACCCCCCCCAAAAAAAACAGGCAAAATACCTGCATATGTCCCAAAACATGGGGGGGGGGGAAAGCAGGCACGCCCCCCCAAAAACCCTAGATAACCCCCACATACCCAACTGCCCTCCGTCAAACCCTTTCATTTTTTTAAAAAAAGACAAGGGGCAGGGGAGCTAGGTAGGTATTATGGGGTTGTCTGAGGGCATTGTGGTGCCCATGGGCACCACATTGGGGATCCAGGTCCTAAGATAGGTTTCAGTATCTTCTGTAATGCGGCGATTCCACAAAAGCACCTTGAGGCAACTCAGGGATAGGAAAGGGGTTTTTTTGGTGGGGGGGAATGCTAATTTAAAGTTTCTATCTGTTAAACAGTTATGGATCTTGTTCACTTACTACAGCTTTCTCTTCTCCTCAGTCCTTTGGAAATGAAAGTAAGAAAGAGAGGAGTCGGGGTTTGGGAGAGGGCAACAGATCAAACCTCGCAGTCTTGCTAATAATGTAGCTTCTCTCTTGCTCCCTAATTATGTAGATTGCAAATTTCATGGTGAGCACGTGGACAGGACCACCAGCCATGAAGTCGCTCTTCACCCGGATGTTCTGTTGCAAAAGTTGCCCAAACATTGTGAAAACCAATAACTTCATGAACTACCAGAGCTACTTTCTGCAGAAGGTAAAAGGCCAGTTGCTGTCTAATTTAGCTTTTTCTAAACGTAGCAGCTTCTCTTACAGCTTGTTCAAGGCTGGTCCACAGTGGTGGATGCAAAAGAGAAATGGTTGTAGGTTTTGGATGTATTCGCCTGAAGAGTGGCAGCACTCTTTTGGAGATAGATGTCCTAAGTCCCATCCGCCTCAAAAAAATGAAAGGAAAAAAAGTAGAGAAGAATTTTCCCTACGAAGAGAAGCTAAAGAAATCAGGGTTTTTTTAGGGGTTGGGGGAGGAGAATATTGAATAGAAGGCAATATCCTTTCTATTTGTGAAATTATTGGAGCTGAAGGCCATTTAATGAAATGAGGCAGAGAGAGGTTTGGGACTGCCAAAAGGAATCCCACCTTTACAATAACACACAAGTTAAGGGAGTTCATTGCTGTGACCTATTGTGATGACTACCTGCCCAAATGACTTTAAAAAGCACCTGATAACTTCACAAACTGGGTTTTATTAACAGCTAGCTAGCACGTTCTTATGTTGATTTTCATGCTTCTACCTCCTGAATTACGGGGTGGAGGAAATATGGACTGGTAGACTGCAGAACATCATATGGCAAAGCAAAAGCTGTCGATTCTGATTTAATATTTAAACGAAAGCAGTTGCTCGTTTAATCTTGGTCCCTTTTTTTGCAGACGATGCCTGTCGCAATGGCCTTGCTGAGAGATGTCCATAATCTATGTCCTAAAGAGGTTTTGACGTTCATTTTAGATCTGATCAAGTACAACGACAATAGAAAAAACAAGGTAAGAAAAGTTGTCTCAAAACATTGCAGTTTTCTATCCATGATCCTGCTCTTTCGATGTGCAGAGAACTACTTTAAGGCAAAATGGCTTGTAATAGGAACAGGACCTGCAGCTAAATGTTGTGATGTGTAATACTCTTACCCTCTTCCATTTATTTTTAGACTTGAGTTTGTCTAAAAAAGCAGTGCTCTTCTTCTCAGTTTTATTTATTTTTTGGTAATGCGTGTTATCTCCTATTTTGGTCTTTGGCTTTAGTTTTCAGACAACTATTACCGTGCAGAGCTGATAGATGCGCTAGCAAACTCTGTAACTCCTGCCGTCAGTGTGAACAATGAAGCCCGGACACTTGATAACTTAAATCCTGATGTTCGCCTCATTCTTGAGGAAATTACCAGGTTCTTAAACATGGAAAAGCTACTGCCCAGCTATAGGCACACCATTACGGTCAGGTATGTTTTTTGTTTTTTTAAAATGTATTTAATTCCTGCAAATACAAATCTAAAAACACAGTACACTCCCATCTTTTTTCACTTCTTCCTACTTTGCTGTTGATCCTGATGCACTCGTTCTGTTCTTGCACAATTTAGCTCTTCATAATATTCTCACTACGATCAATAAACACACAAGGGAGAGAGACAGTGGGGAGATTTAACGGGTGCCGAGAAAGTCCTTTTGTAAATTGTGCAAAGGCCTTAAGAGAAAATACACTTCTAAAAACAGAATGTTTGTAGGACTTGAAACCACAGCTTTCTCCTTTTCTTTTGATCTTATGCAACAAAGGGAAGATAAAATCTACTGTTTATGGTGGCGTAACACTGAGTTAAGTGTGTTTTGCGTATCACATGTCTATGTTCAAGGCAATGCACATGTACAGCCTCTTCATGAGCACAGATCTCCAGAGAGGGTTGATGCTGGTCAGCAGTAGGGGAATCCTAAACAAGGAGCCATGCACTTGGGAAGGATGCTGCAAGGGACTAGATTTTTCTGATAACGTATCTGGACTGTCCTCTTACTTACCTGCTAATCTTGGCGTCTTATGCAGGAGTGGGAGAACTCAGGCCTGGAGACAAAATATGTCCCTCTGGGCCTCTCTACTTGGCCATCGGGATTCTCACCCAATCCATGCCATTCACCAGCCTTGCTTTGTACCCTCCTTTATTGTATAACTTCTTATTGGGCTTTTATAAAGAAAATGCAGATAGTAGGAGCAGATTGGGCTCATCAACCTGGGAAGGTAGCCCAGCTAGGAGAAGTATCAGCAAGGCTGAGAGGGAGGTCCTGTTGTCTGGGCAGCCCAGGACTTCCATACACACTGCCCAGGCTTGCTCTTCAGGGACGCCACTTCGGTGCCACTAACACAGTGGTTTGACTTCACCCCCGGCGGCACACTCCATTACCTCTCATTACAGACAAACATAAGCAACAACAAATTAGCAAGCCGAGACAGTCTTGTATCATTCAGACATGATAAAGTGAGGCATGTTAGGTTTACTGTAACATCATAGATGTATGATGTGTTACCTGTAGCCAGTGTATGCATCTTAGTTTACAAACAGATCCTTAAAGGTTTTTGTCTGTCTGAAGTGTGCCCTCTGGGCCAGATTCACTTGTGAACCCATTGAATTAGCAAAAGCCAGTGCAAGGGCTCCTGCTGGTCCAACGGGGCTTCCCCTGCCATGACTCCCCCAAATCCCCTCTGAATCCTCAGAACAGCATGCAGGGAGAAGATAGGGGGGATCATTCCGTCTGCAAGCAGAAATGCTTGCTTGACGGAACTATCAGAAGAACATGATGTTGAAATCCCCCTTCTGACTCTAATAAAATGCCTTTTGTTTGCCCGGATAGAGGAGTGTGTGCAGAAACAAATCTATTGTGCAAAGGTAACATTTACATTAGGGACGCGGGTGGTGCTGTGGGTTAAACCACAGAGCCTAGGACTGGCTGATCAGAAGGTCGGCGGTTCGAATCCCCGCGACGGGGTGAGCTCCCATTGCTCGGTCCCTGCTCCTGCCAACCTAGCAGTTTGAAAGCATGTCAAAGTGCAAGTAGATAAATAGGTACCACTCCAGCGGGAAGGTAAACGGTGTTTCCGTGCGCTGCTCTGGTTCGCCAGAAGCGGCTCAGTCATGCTGGTCACATGACCCGGAAGCTGTACGCCGGCTCCCTTGGCCAATAAAGCGAGATGAGCGCCGCAACCCCAGAGTCGGTCACGACTGGACCTAATGGTCAGGGGTCCCTTTACCTTTAACACTTACATTTCTTACTCCGCTCTCTTTTGCTTCTGCCCCCACCCATCACTGGCACACGTGGCCCCTGGAACGTTGCCAAGAAGGGAATGTGGCCCTTGTACTGGAAAAGGTTCCCCATCCCTGCTCTTACGGGTTTGAAATTCTCTACTAGTGTATGTAGTGTTGGGTGAAATATCCAACAGAAGAAAGAAAATAGCTTCTTTAGGACTCTCCTTTCAGCTCATGTTTCTTTAGAACTCTTCGGAAGTCAAGAATGATATTTTATTGGTGTTGCTGTTTTGTAAGAAATTTAACAGGCACCTTAAAAAAAAAAAAGAATTCACATGAATTTGGCGTAATTCGGTTTGTGAAATTCATCAACAACTTGCTGTGTTAATGCTAAAGTAAGTTTTTATTTCTAGTGACTGGGAATGCAGCTTTTACAACAGATTTTTCTTCCTTCCCCCCTCTCTATGTGCCTAGTTGCTTGAATGCCATTCGCATACTACAGAAGAACGGGCACGTCCCAAGTGATCCTGCTGTCTTTAAGTCCTATGCGGAATACGGGCACTTTGTGGATATCCGAATAGCAGCTCTGGAGGCAGTGGTTGATTACACAAAAGGTAAAGAAAAGTTGTTGCGCTGAACAATTACTTGGCCTTTAATATCTAGACCTGTGCACCCTAGACTATGGCCACTTTGCTAAGCTCTGAATCTTTGGGACAGACAAGTAGTGCTTTGTGAGCTCGTTTTCAAGGAAACTTGTTTGCCATTACTGATCTTCTCATTGAGGAATCTGATGAGCTTCCATGGAAGACAATCTGCCCTGAAATTTAGTTTGAAAACAAATGTAGTATGAGCTGGAAAATGAGCCAACCACATCGCTGTCTGGATTGGGCAAAATTTGTTTGATTTCTCAGTTTCTTGAGTATGATGCCATCTTGTCGCAGGAGGGTTTTGTGTGTAGGCAATTGATTTGCAGTGAGAAATGTTTTGTGCTCAGATGTACAGGCAAAGTGTTGGGAGTATATATAGAATATATGCACTTTGCTAGGAGGGAATAGTCAGCATCCCAAATGAGCTGTTATGCACAGGGTGGACTCCTACAGTGTGGTACCCAAAATGAAAAAAAAAACAAAACAGGTTTCACAGTTAAATTCCAGATATTTAAGCAACTGCATCCAAATACAAGAGAGAAGAATTGAGAGAAAATGGGAATTTGTGTGTCACAAAGAGCAAGATTTGTAGAGTCCATCTATCCTACCCACCCTCCCGAAATTAGAATAGTAACACATTATAATGCATCAGCTCCATTCTATTTCTGAAAGGCTTTTATGTATTTTTGACGATATTTTTTTCTAATAACTTCTGACTTCTAGTTGGTGCAGTTCCAACATCTTACTTAAAAAGAGATTCATTTTGTCTTCATAGTTGACAGAAGCTACGAGGAACTACAGTGGCTGCTCAATATGGTCCAGAATGACCCTGTGCCTTATGTCAGGTTAGTCTTCCTTGCTGGCAGCTTGAAAGGTGTTTCATTTAGGTTATAGATTTCAAACCATCTTGTGCTGTATATTCTAGTGGGAAGGATTTAAAATCGCCTGTTGCTATGTTGCTTTTCTTTTGAGAAGCATGCATGGGGTTTTCAGGTAACAGTTGACCCTCAGCTTCAGATGATGGAAATATACGAGGCACTTGCGACACTTCAGTTGAGATGCACCATCTCTGAGCATTGGCTGTGCTGGCTGTCACTGATGAGAGTTGTGGTGGAACAACATCTCAGTGGCTACAGGTTAGCATGGCGATCCTTCCCACCAGAAATGTCAGCACTTTGTTTCTGCCTGAATCAAGAGACTGGTTGCATTCTGGAGCAAAGGGTAATCTGTGGTTATTAAGCAAGAGGGCAGCACTCTCCCACTTCCTTAAGAGATGAGAACTATTCATGGCAAAGACCTTAGAGGTCAAGGGGAAGGTCTTGTGCTTTTCCTTGCACTCGTTCATACTTCTTTATGAAGGCTTTGCATCTACAGTGGTACCTCGGGTTAAGTACTTAATTTGCTCCAGAGGTCTGTTCTTAACCTGAAACTGTTCTTAACCTGAAGCACCACTTTAGCTAATGGGGCCTCCTGCTGCTGCCCTGCTGCCAAAGCACAATTTCTGTTCTCATCCTGAAGCAAAGTTCTTAACCCGAGGTACTATTTCTGGGTTCGTGGAGTCTGTAACCTGAAGCATCTTTAACCTGAAGTGTATGTAACCTGAGGTACCACTGTACTTTTCAATTCTTGGCCATAGGTGCAGGATCTTTCTTTACATCTTTCTTTAAAAATAAAATCAAAATCCACACTGGGGCTCAGTGTATCTAGAGTAGAGCCGGGCTACGTTATGTTTAGATACCAAAGAAAATATAAATTGGTTTCTTGTTTGTAGCTGAGGGACAAAGATTATAAATGATACATTTGTCGTTGAACTTTTTGCCTGTTTGCTTTAAGTTAGACTTTGCCAGTACAAGTCAGTACCCCTGGTGACCTAGATAGTGACAACTTTGAACACTGCAGCCTCTTTTCAGGTTTCCCCCCTCTCGGTTTCTTTTCCACTGACTGTTACTGCCCCCAGGCCTTTTCACAAAAATGGCTGTTTGATACATTTTTAGCATCCTGTGTAAGGTCATTGATCTTGATTTCCTGCGATGAGGCGAGCACCAGGGGACATGTTTCGAGTTTACGTTCAACCCTTGTAATCCTGATGTAAAACTATGGAGCCAAAAAAAGATTGGCGAAGATGCAAAGCCTAATAACTGGGAGGCCAGATTATACATGGATTAGGAGCTGACTGTTGTCCTTTTTTTTTTAGACATAAGATATTGAACATGTTGACCAAGAACCCTCCATTTACCAAGAACATGGAATCTCCTTTGTGCAATGAAGCGCTGGTGGATCAGCTCTGGAAACTTATGAATTCAGGTTAAATATTATTATTACTATTATAATTTATTTATTATTATTCTACTTATTAAAAAAATTCTAATAACACAAATCAGCCTGGCTGTATACATGTTTGCTTGAAAATAAGTCACCCTGCTTAGAGAAGGGGTTATTTAATTTATTCTTCATTTATATCCTGCCTTTCTTACATAGTTCTCAAGGCAGCATACATGATTCCCAAGCAGATTTCCATCTAGGCACTCCCCAAAGCCAAACCTATGTAGTTTCGATCATGGTTGCAATATCCTGCATGCCTTCAAGACAGATTGCACTGGGTTGCAGACTGGAAATTCTTTGTATTTTGCATTTTATTGGAGAATTTGGAGCATTTCCCTAACATCCAGGCTTGTGTTTTGGTCAGGACTAGATCAACCCTAATGCTGTATACATTAACAGGAGCCCCCCCCAACCCTGCCCTAGTAAGGTAAAGGTAAAGGGACCCCTGACCATTAGGTCCAGTCGTGACCGACTCTGGGGTTGTGGCACTCATCTCGCTTTATTGGCTGAGGGAACCAGCGTACAGCTTCCATGTCATGTGGCCAGCATGACTAAGCTGCTTCTGGCAAACCAGAGCAGCACATGGAAATGTCGTTTACCTTCCCGCCGGAGCAGTACCTATTTATCTACTTGCACTTTGACGTGCTTTCGAACTGCTAGGTTGGCAGGAGCAGGGACCGAACAACGGGAGCTCACCCCGTCGCGGGGACTTGAACCGCCAACCTTCTGATCGGCAAGCTCTAGGCTCTGTGGTTTAACCCACAGCGCCACCCGCGTCCCACCTGCTCTAGTACCTGGTTGCTAGTTTGTCTTGTGTAGCTGATGTTCGGTACCAACGCTCCTGCTTATAACAAACTGTGATTCATTGTTATAACTGAATTGGGCCATACAGAAAAACCTTACGTTCGTTCTTTAAATCTGTGTGAATTTTGCAGGGGAAAGTCATTGAGCAGAATATTCACGTGCCTTTTCCAAAGGTTCTACACGTTCCCAACCCAATGCTTATTCCTTCATGGGGGGCGGGGGAAGATACCCAAGAATCAACATCCAATTGCTATGAATCTGTTTTCGTTTAGCAGATCAGCCTTATCCAGCACTGTCTTCAAAATCTGGCATGTTGCTTACAGTGCTTACATACAAACTTTTATTTGTATTCTTCTAGGGGACATTAATGGCTGTGTGCTCTCTATGCATCATTATTTTTAGAGCCTGGAAGCTTTCAGCTGCACTAGGGGCTGAAGCAACCTGGGGGGGAACGGGACCCGCCTTACTTAATTTTTTGGAAAGATTTAACCAGATGTCATACTCAGGAAGTAAACAGTTTACATCTACCCACTGGGGAGTTCATGTTCCCTTTTCTTTTCCTTGAGAGAATTGAGTGTACAAAGCTAGTCTTTAACTCATTGACCTTGTTGTAACAAAAGGAGTCATAATAGGAGATATGTTCCCTTCTCTATTTATTTTTTTTGGTGGGGGGGAGTGTTAATGGCATAAATCTCTGTGCAAATCATGTGAATGCTCTACTCAAAATTTACTTTCTGTAAAGAGCAATTACAAAATCTCAGAGTGCCAGTAAGAATATTTCTTAGGGTAAACCACCCATTCAGGTTTAATGATTTGAAACTTGCTGATGCCTATAAGCCCATAAAGGAGAACAAATGTTTTTGTTGCTTTTTGGAGAGAAAGAGTGAAATGCCAGACTCTAGAAAGCTAAAGATAGAGAATTCCAAACCTTTTTAAAATGAGAGGTGATATTCAACTATACTTAAGTTTGAATTTTTTTAAATAATTAATATTTGTTTCAGTAACAGTTCAGATCTTCACTGATCAGTCTTTAAGTTAAGATAACAGTGCTAGTTTCTAGATTCAGGTAGGTAGCTGTGTTGGTCTGACACAGTCGAAATAAATTAAAAAATTGTCCAGTAGCACCTTAGAGACCAACTAAGTTTGTTCTGGGTGTAAGCTTTTGTGTGCATGCACACTTCTTCAGATAGAAAACTGCCTTTGCAAATGAACAACTTAATCCTTTAGTAAAATTTTGTTATTTTCCAGGTGCTGTAGAAACCAGTGTATATTTAGTGATGACATAATTTGTGAAATAAAATGGGAGTGGGGGTGGTGGGGGAAATCCCTAGTTTCTTATCTCCTGTAAGACTTGTTCAAGTTTGGATGACATGAACAGCTGGGCTTTTGTTTCATTGTGTTTTCCCAGCTATTCCGAAAAGTCTTATCAGGGCAAAGGGGTCTGCATCTCCGTAGGCAACCCTGAGTATCATATACTGTGGGCCCTCGTGACAGTTGTATCCATGGGAATCTTGTCTTGTAATTTTCCTATTTGCTCAGTTTTCCTTGAGACATGTGCCTTTTGCTTTGTTTGCTACTTAACATCTTTTTCCTTTCTGGAAATCGCCTACTCTGTAAACTTACTGGAGTCATGTGCTTTCAGATGACCAAAATCTGTCCATTTTAGCTACTCATGCAGTAAACAGATCAGCTTGTGGGGTGCAGCTGCTGTTCACTGGCAAATTGTGCGACCTTCCGTTTATCTGTGATTTAAGACTCAGCACCATTGTTTGTGGTTGTCATTGAAGCTTGCAAACTGATTAGGCATCCACTACCGATTGGAGATTTTATTTTGGTTATTTCATTTAGGAAATTATGTATAGGCCGTTTGGGGGTTATAGTCCTTCTGTGTTAACTACCCTTTAAAAACGCAAGCCAGTTATGACAGAGAAAGCAAACATATGTCCTAACAGATCTTTAAAAAAACCCAACAACAATTCTAAAACAGCTCAAATGGGGTGTGTGTGTGAATATGACTGCCTTTGTTTGGCATGATGGGCATTAGGGCGGGGCGATATATCAATATATTTTCCAAAATCAGTTTGAAGTCGATATCATTATGTCGATTTCATAATTTATGACCTGGCAATATATCACGAATCATGATGTGTGTGTGTGTGTGTGCGCATGCTATGCAAAAATCACAATGTGGGAAAAGCCATGAAGCCAGCCCACTGTGTATCTCTTGATTCCTGTAGTCCCTGTTAACTTTGCCAGCTCGCTCTCCCCTGCCTCATGCAGGGGGCAACGAATCACAAGAGCATTCACCGGCAAAAAACACAATTCATGAAAAACCATGAGGCCAGTCAATGTCTCTACATATAGGTAAAAGGACCCGTGACCGTTAGGTCCAGTCGTGGACGACTCTGGGGTTGCGGCGCTCATCTTGCTTTATTGGCTGAGGGAGCCGGCATACCGCTTCCGGGTCATGTGGCCAGCATGACTGAGCCGCTTCTGGTGAACCAGAGCAGTGCACGGAAGCGCTGTTTACCTTCCTGCCGGAGCGGTACCTATTTATCTACTTGCACTTTGACATGCTTTTGAACTGCTAGGTTGGCAGGAGCAGGGGCCGAGCAACGGGAGCTCACCCCGTCGCAGGGATTCAAACCACCGACCTTCTGATTGGCAAGCCCTAGGCTCTGTGGTTCAACCCACAGCACCACCCGCTTCCCATGCAGTCTCTACATAGCTCCATTCTTATTTCAGACATAATGACACATCAGTATATCGTGATGTTTAGCCGGTGATATATCACAATGTTGAAAACCAGATGTCGCCCAGCCCTAATGGGCATGTTCAAATGCAGGCCGTCTTCCATGCTGGCGAAAAAACCAGTTCTGACCAGTTAGTTGGTCTGGGCAGCCTGAGGTGGCATAGGGGGTAGTGTGACAAACCAGCCCGACTGTGTGGCTTAGTTGTTGTGCTCACAGTGGAATTGGGTTCAGGGAAAGAGTAAGCACCAGGGCAAACATTACCCTTCTCTGCTGAGGAGGGGGAAAAGATACTGTCGACTTAATTCACTGCATTTTCTGTAGAATAGCTGTGGAATAGCCAGGTGGTGAAACTGTTGCTTGGTCCAGCTTGATTTAACAACTTCAGAATTATAAATGGCTATTTGTACTATGGAACACAAGCAGCTGGCTCAGGATAGAATTTGGCAAGGCGTAGGTTGTTGCTAATAATATTTCTAAGCTTATCCTTCTCCAGCAGGGCAGGCTTTTCTCCCCTGATACTAACTGTGCTGGAACAAGCGCTGCATTTTGTTGTAGGCCCCTGTATATAGATTTATGTCATCCTGTTCCGTGCAATTCCCTTTATTTGGGAGTTGACCTAGTTTTTAAATCCCAGGTTGGTCCACTGGAAGGCATGACGGTACACTTAATTTGCCTTTGCTGAAATGGTGGTGGTGGTGATTAAAAATTGCTAGCAGAATGCATGCTATTATTACGGAGTGATGAGGCATCTCCTATTGGTCTCTGTTAGGGGTTGTGCTCCTGTTGATGCAAAGCAGCCGGCAGGTACAGGAATAATTGCTTCATTTCCTACAGTTTGCAGTAGAACCTGCTTCAAAAGGCACACAGACAGTGTGGAAAGATGGTTGCTTTTTTCCTTACTCCATAGGTACATCCCACGACTGGAGGCTGCGCTGTGGGGCTGTCGACCTGTACTTCACGCTGTTTGGCCTCAGCAGGCCTTCCTGCTTGCCTCTGCCAGAACTTGGGCTGGTCCTTAACCTAAAAGAAAAGAAAGCTGTGCTGAATCCTACCATCATTCCTGAGGCAGGGGCAAGTGGTCCGGAACCGCCTAACAATCCAAACAATCTGGGTCAAATAGTTGGCTTCCAAAGCACTGTAAGCAATTTCCTTATTCTTTCACAGCCTCCCCACGACTCACAGTAGTGGAGTTTAACACAATGCAACCAGTTTTCAGGCCTTGCTCTCTAGCCTAGTCTCATGCTTCTATCCTCAACCTTGTACTGCAAATCTGATCTGCTTCCACTTGCTGGGAATATTTATCTTGAAGTAGTATATGCCTCCTCCCCATCCCCACTTATTCATGAAGCCACAGGCAGTTCCTCATTCATATTTCTCAGAGTTTAATTTTGCCTGTCTCTCCTACAATATGTAATATTATTTTGTTGCGGGGGGGGGGGGATCTCAGCCAGCGACACAGATTTCAGTGGTGTCTGCTTGTGGGGTGAATTTTGCCTCATAGATGAGTGATGGAGGTTGTCCTAAAGGAGTGGGGCTGTAGCCTTTTAAACTGACATTTTTACGTACGGCAGATGAAAAATACGCCTCTCAAAAAAGGCTACTACTTGTCGGATTGTGCAAAGGTATTCAAGCTTGAACCTTTCTACTTTTAATTCACAATGCAGCATTAAAAATATTCTCCCACCCAATCCCACCTACCCTTATGCTTGCTCAGGCTGGGATCTAATATCCCAAACCTCGGTCTGTAACAAATATAAATCATTGTTTTGAAACATATTGGTTATATGGCAGGTCTGGAGGGCAGCAGCCTTTTTCACTGTATTTGATTCACTGTTTTCCTGCTTGGCAGGGGGTTGGACTCGATGGCCCTTGTGGTCTATTCCAACTCTTTGATTCTATGATAAGAAGAAATGAGAACTCCTGTATTCTCAGGTGCGACACCAGCTGCTGATACGACAAAAGATACTATATGATTTGTTTTTCGGGTTCCCATAAGAATATCATATTTTTCAGTGTATAAGACTAGGTTTTCCCTCTTTTAAAAATGTCAAAAATTAGGGGGCGTCTTATACTCTGGGCCATCTCTCTCCCCCCCCCCACAATCTTCTTAAATCTGAGTCCCCCCAAATAGGGGGTGTCTTATACATGGGGGCATCTTATAGATGGAAAAATACGGTAATTATTGCTGTTTATGTTCCTGTGATTATAACATCTTTTTCTTTTCTCTTTTGGATGTAAAGATTTTAAATCAGGTTTTTAAAATTGCTTCTTTAGGACGATGATCACCTTGCCAAGGAAGCAGCGGTTATCCCCCTACCTCATCAGCAGGGGTTGAAGAGGAAGGCCGACACGCCTCTTGGGTCCCCGCTAGAACCAGGCCAGATACTCGAGAAGAATGAAGACAGCAAAGTCAAACTCAAAATAAGAGTGAGTGAATTATAGGCAGTTGGAGAGATTACACTGCGCTTTCCTCGGGCCCAAGAGTGTCTTGGAGAGACAGTGACCGAAAGTCTTCCATGGCATGATGGGACTCTCCCTGCAAAGGCGAGAAAGGCGGAAGTAGCCAGTCAGCTCCACCCTTAAGCACCTGCTGATACTGCCAGCCCATCCCTGTGGCTCAGGAATCCCGTACCTTTGGAACATGCTTTGTAAAAGGGACAGAGCTACAAAGTAAACCCTGGCATTTGGTGCTAATCTAGTTCTCTCTGCATCACAGTGATGGGGAACCACCAGAACCCACTGGTTGCGAATAAGTACCCCACACCTGGCTGCCCACTGTCTATTACGTTCTTTTTAGCAATCACATCTTAAGAAATGCCATAAGCTGCTCCTCTTCGGTTTTTATTCTGCCTAACTAGGGGTTTCTAAACCTGGGTAGGATCTGGCTGTTAATATACAGTGATGGTGTTTTCATGTGTGTTTTCTTTCAAATTATTTTCTATAGTAAAAAATTTTCATTCTTCAGAGGCGAGATACATATATATATAGAGAGAGATCCTTTAGCATTCCCTAACTCTTAGTTATGTTTGTTTTTTCCATTGTCGCAGTTCTCAAACTCTCAGGAGGAAGAAGAGATTGATATGGACACGGTTCATGACAGCCAAGCGTTTATCTACCATCATTTGAATATGCTGGAAAGACCATCAACGCCAGGTCAGTTAAACCCATGGCAAGGCTTGGATAGTTTGCAGTTCATAAGCGCCATGTTCCTCCTAGGTATGGCTCTCAACAGTCCCATTGCCCTATAGCTCATGCGGTCTTCTAGCTTGGTTAATTTCAAGCTGAGAATTTGATCTGATTTCTCATGCAGAAGGTGTGAATGGGTTGTATGTGGTTGCAATTGCTGCATTCCCAGTCTTACCCACTCATCTAATACAACCCAGCTTCCTATTCCTACTCTCTGGGAGGTTAGAACATGTGGCAAGGAGCAGAGCTTTGACAGCTGTCTCCTGAGTTAAATGTCCAGCACTGCTTGGATTCAAAGGTGTGTCTTTAATACAAGTACCTTGCTAATTCCATTTCCTAATTTGTCATGTGACAAAAGGTCACCTTATTCACCTCACCTGAACGATCTGCAAATGAATCGAGTTTTTGTCACGAAGACCCAAAAGTGGCCTCTGGGATGCTTATGACTTTCCAGATTTGACAAGTTTCCAGCTATGACTAGTGTTTTTCCTGTTCTTAAGCCAGTTTTCTAGCACACACTTGTACTGTTTCCATTGGGTTCTTTTTTTAAAAAAAAAATAATGATTGTTTTATTTTGCTAAGAATACTTAGCACATTTCATTCTGGGAAGTCTTAAACACAGTTTCCTACATCGACAGAGCTTCCTTTATCTCTGATGCTTTGTGGCCACATATTGACTGGCTTTCCCTCAGGCCCTTATAACATAGTGGACCATTGTAACTTTCAAGCTACGTGCGGCCTCTGCGATTTTTACTTGAAGCTTCTGATCGTCTCAAGGTTGCAGAGAAGGCATGGTGTCCGTATCTTAAAATTCTTAAGAGATCCATCAGAACCAACATCCAAAACTGAGGGGAGATTTCCAGACGCACCCAGATTGTTCCCTGAAAGTGGAATGTCAAATAAGTGACAGGGTTTTAAAGTTGTGGAGTCTTGTGAAAGAATGTTAGTGTTCAGATATTTAAACTGTAGTGTAACAGGGCAACCCATGCAGTCCTTTTTGAAACCTTACTGATGGAGATGTATTGCCAGTTTCCATGTCCAGTTCTTTCTTATGGATACAAATGGGGTTGTTTCTGTCTTGTAGCATGAGAGTGGTCCCAACAGATGTAGCAGGAGTCCAGGCAGCATGTGCTCAAGGTGGTTCTTCATGCCTGACAATTCATTTTTTACATTTTTAAGCGAAGTTGCCTGTGCACTTTGCCCCATGGTGTATTTTGAATCTGTTACCAGGGTTTATTTTCTGGCTTATCCCAGAGAACCGAGGGCATGTTCTAATATAGCTCATCAATCCTCAAAACGATTCTGTGAGGTTGGTTTTGCTGGGAATGTGACTTGCTCTTTGGTAGCTGGGGGGGGGGGGAGGATTTGAAATTTGTTCTCTGGTGGCTAATCCCAGTGACCCACTGTCCACACTGTGCTAAGTGAGACTTGCCATCTGATCCAGGCCGCACTTCTATCTTGAGGTGGTGAGTTCCGAAGTTCATTTCAGAGAATGGGCTGCAACACAGATTCTGATTATATCTGGAAGATTCAGAAAACATACTTTTAAATAACAACAACAACAACAACAACCCACAACAACAACCATGCAGTACTGGTCATTACTAGTTCCACACACACCCCTTTACGTTTGGTATAGCATTGCACACACTAGGTGTTCCTAAAAATAAAACAGTGGTACCTCGGGTTACATACTCTTCAGGTTACATACGCTTCAGGTTACAGACTCCGCTAACCCAGAAATAGTGCTTCAGGTTAAGAACTTTGCTTCAGGATGAGAACAGAAATCAGGCTCTGGCGGCGGCAGCAGGCCCCATTAGCTAAAGTGGTGCTTCAGGTTAACTACAGTTTCAGGTTAAGAATGGACCTCCGGAACGAATTAAGTACTTAACCCAAGGTACTACTGTAATAGTACCATGTGCTAAGGTTTTACATCAAATATCCAATAAACATGAGCTGATAGGATCATAGGAGTTTTAATTTAAATATTATATAATTAAAAACAGCAATTATTGCTCTGTGTGATAATAATATAATGAGGTTTCCAGCAACGAAACAAGCCTATGAAGTCCATATTTATAGCTCTTCCCTAACATTTCGTAATACTGGTTTTGTGCTATTCTTATACACCCTAATGGGGGGTATAAAGTTATAAACAAGAAATTCTGGATAATGGTGCCAGGAAGTTAACAGATGTTTCTTAAGGGACCCTTGTATCAGCAGCTGCACACTCTGGATCGTTCTGCATCAAATATGCTGGGATGTTAGTGGGTGCGGTTCAGTATCTGGAGTTCTGGCCAGTATGCGTATAAAATCTGCATCAGGCAAGGAAGCTATTTTTAGGATTCACAAGTGCTTTGGATGACCACCGAGCACTGCAAGGCAAATTCTTACCTGTCAAAGCGAACCTGTTCTGACTCTCCTTTAAACTTTAAAGACGAGAGTATATTCCAGACTTGCAGAATCTACTTATTTTTTATTTAAGAACCCGAAAGCTCACCAACTGGAGCCATGTGTAAGATAATGGGGTAGGGACAAGCTTGCAGGATTAAGGCACAGCCCAGGAATTTGTTCTTAGTACCAGAACTGAGCTCACAGTCCTGCTACACACAGCTCCGCATACAGTTTAATTCACCCCAACAAATTTTCATCATCTCAGCTGCTGGCTGTAGTGTCTATGTATGAAACATTGCTTTCTTGCCTTGATAAGATTCTAGCTTATGGGACATATCCAGCTTTTTGTGCTGTGCCCTGCAAACTGTCCTGAGAAAGGAAAGGAAAGGAAAGGAAAGGAAAGGGGAAAGGAAAGGAAGATGATAGATAGATGATAGATAATAGATAGATAGATAGATAGATAGATAGATAGATAGATAGATGGCTCCCGCAGGTTCCCCCCAGATCCCCTGCTGCAATGCTGTGATTCAGTGGGGTTTGTCCTAGAGTTGTAAGCGATAGCAAAGCTACATCTGGTGAGCTTTCTGCTGCTTCTGTATTATAGAGCAGTTCAGGAGTGCTTGGAAACCTTTGTCTTCCTGTTCTCAGTCTCCTAATAGTAGGTACTGAGGGGACACGGAATCAAGGAGGGCAGAACTTCCCGATTCTTGAGTACTTTTCTACCCAAGCCTTCACTGAAGGAAGACAGCAGAGGGTCACAAAGCCGTTCTTGCACTTAGTGTGTAAATGGTTTCTCTTGGGAATTCAGCCCTGAGTTGCAAAAAGGTGTGTGAAAATAAATACACACACACACACACGCACAGAGAGAGAGAGAGAGAGAGAGAGAGAGAGAGAGAGAGAGAAACATATAATTTAAGGGGAAGGACTGAGCAAGAGGTCAGATGACTGAACATTGCGGCCTGTTTTTTGATCAATCTCTAAATCGATTCAGTGTCTAATCCTGATTACTCAGATAGAAGCTGGACCGATAGAGACAAGTACTCATTGAAAACTGCTGGTGGCAAACACTAACTTAAAGAAGGTATTTTCTCTTCTAAGGACTGTCTCTTATGAAATGATGCCTATTATGGCACATGTGGACATTACCTAAAAAGAGAAAGCATGCTTCTTGCTTCAGAGCTGCTGTTTTTATCTGCTTGTAAATAATAATCATCCTTGCAGGTAGCTGAAATCAATTGACAAAAAACCCTCAGTTGACCAGCTAAGAGTTGTTTTATCAGGCGATGAGCCTTAGCCTAATAAGCAAACAAATACATCATTTCCAAAATGATAATGGCAAGTGTTTCAACACTTATAAATAAATCTTGTTTTATATCAAATCTTCTTTGTGGCTTTAAGAAAGGCTGGGTGGGGTGATCCCTCCCTCTCTTCTTTTTGGTCCATGTTAATTCGTTTTCAAGCTGTTTCTGTTCTGTCATCACTTCATGGAAAATGGATACTGTAGCTTTAGGCAAAGAGCCAACAGTAGAGTTCCTAATTCTTATTAATGAAGAAGTTTTTTACAAGCTTGTAACATTTTTTTCCCCTTTACAAAAGAAACCCTGGATTCTTCAAAAAGCAAAGAAAAAATGCCCCTTGTTGTCTGTCTGTCCACTCTGATGTTGGCCCGTTAATTATAACTCTGCTCTAAGCGCAGTAGCTTTGAAGGCATCAGAACAAGACCTTTTAAAGTCTCTGATGTCATCCGGGATCTGACTTCTAATATGAAAAGCAGATTTTATTTGCTATTAAATCTTCAAAAACAGTAGGGAGTGTTCCACCCTCTGCCTTGCAGGGATCAAAAGAACCCAAAGGCCAGGCTGTATTCTCATCTTAATTGAGAGCTCCAGCTTTTAGGTCATGTTGCAAATTGTAGGATTGCATGCATTTCATAGCTCATGTCTGAGCACCCTTCACTTGGAAGACTTAGCATTATTTAAGAATTTATCCTTTTCATACTTAGGAATTTATCTTTATCCTGGCCCTTTGTCCAAGCACACAGGACAGCATACATGGTTTGTGACTCCCCACACCTTCCCATTTATCCCCACAATTGCCTTGTGAGGCAGGCTAGCCTGAGAATAACTAAAGCACCATCATCTGTTGAGCTTCATAGCTGAGTTAGGGGTTTGAAGACAGGTGTCTCCGATTAAACCCCAAACCCTGTTGATTGCACCAATGCAAATAATACTGTATTGTGCCACCAGTGCGCATGGTGCTGTATAAGTTGTGTTGGCACGTTGGGAGTACCTGAGGGTGAGGATGTTGCCATCTGAAATGGACAGTAGAGAAACAACAGTGAGAGAGATGGACAGACGAGATAGAGAGGAAGGAATGCGGGCAAATGCCAATCCACGTACAGGAAGGAGCTGTTTTGTTGTTTAGTCATTTAGTCGTTTAGTCGTGTCCGACTCTTCGCAACCCCATGGACCAGACCACGCCAGGCACTCCTGTCTTCCACTGCCTCCTGCAGCTTAGTCAAACTCAGGCTGGTAGCTTCGAGAACACTATCCAACCATCTCATCCTCTGTCGTCCCCTTCTCCTTGTGCCCTCCATCTTTCCCAACATCAGGGTCTTTTCCAGGGAGTCTTCTCATGAGGTGGCCAAAGTACTGGAGCCTCAGCTTCAGGGTCTGTCCTTCCAGTGAGCACTCAGGGCTGATTTCCTTCAGAATGGAGAGGTTTGATCTTCTTTCAGTCCATGGGACTCTCAAGAGTCTCCTCCAGCACCATAATTCAAAAGCATCACTTCTTCGGCGATCAGCCTTCTTTATGGTCCAGCTCTCACTTCCGTACATCACTACTGGGAAAACCATAGCTGGCACATCCAATATGTGCATAACTGCACACCAAACCCGGAAGTGAGCCAAAAGCATCACAAAAGGGCAGAACGGGATTTTTTTGCAGGCGTTTTCAGTGGTGCGTCAGATATATGTGATTTCACTTAAACATGCAGTGCCTTGGAACGTAACCCCCCCGTAAATTGGAAGTTGCCTGTACTGAAAACTTCCAGTTGGGAATGAGGGTAAACCATATGGCAGGTGAAGTTCAGACTATTTGCACTTGGCTTCAGACAGCGTGCATTGCAAGGAAACTTAAGAGCCTTGACGTACAAGCAAGCACACACCTCAATCTACTTCCTGGTGCATTATGATGTCTGAATCCACTCTATCTTCAGGATTGATTTATTACTTAGGTTGCTATGGAAAAGCATTCCAGTTGTTGCAGTAATGCTAAAATGTGTTCGCTTGGTTTGCAGGGTCAGTGTAAGCACCACCAGCCATCAGCCAGCCCCAGAATTAAGGGAAATGGTGGTAAATCCTACAGGGTCCCCCTTCTCTGCTTTTATTTTTATTTGTGTGTGTGTAGTGGCTTACAATGTCAGGTCTATGGGAAGCACTTGGCCTTATCCCCAGGGAGAGCCGTCCCTCTCTGATTCTAAACATCTGTTTCACAGTGAAACTAATAATTACGTTGGCCTCTGAACATCCAAAACCAGAGGAAGGTGCCAAGTGAATAGGCTAGTATAATGCATGTTCTCTTCCAAGAAATATTAGTAATCACTTCAAAAGCAAACTCAGAAGGACCTCACCCCTCTGCGGTTGGTTCAGCCAGTTACTGAGAGAGCCTGATTCAGTCCCTCGAGCCGTAAGGAGAGCAGAGTACCCTTGCGGACAGCAGGGCATGCACTGCCAGTGCTTTCTCTCCAGAACAATACGAAGGCACAAGTTGTGATCAATCACAGAGAATGGTGGGTGATAAAGTGGAACAGTTTATGCATGTTGGGAAGCAGGATGCCAAGGCCCAGGGTTTATAAGCAACCTTGGAAAGTGGACTTCCGATGAGGGAGTAGAAGCATAAGGAAATGGGTGCCATCTCTGTCTGACGGGCATGTTCGTTTTTCTGACTATAGCTGCATCCTCAGTGGGTTAACGGAACTTCAAAAGAAAAGGGATGAAGCTTTACGGGTGGTGAATGCTCACATCCTAGTGAGCATTTAATACTGATGACTTGCCTTATTTTTCGCTCTATAAGACGCACCAGACCATAAGACACACCTAGTTTTTGGAGGAGGAAAACAAGAAAAAAATATTCTGAATCCCAGAAGCCTGAACAACAAGAGGGATCACTACGCAGTGAAAGCAACGATCCCTCTTGCTGTTCTGGCTTCTGGGATAGCTGCGCAGCCTGCATTCGCTCCATAAGACACACACACATTTCCCCTTACTTTTTAGGAGGGGAAAAAGTGAGTCTTATAGAGCAAAAAATACGGTATGTATCTTGAGCAGTTTTGGGTTGAAGTGGGCATCAGCTGCGAACCTTTCATCTCACACATGTCTGTTGTGGAAGGGCTGTAGCTCAGTGGCAGAGCATCTATCTCCTCTGCAGGCAGAAGGTCCCAGGTTCAATCCATAGCATCTCCTGGTAGGACCAGGATTGTCCTGGTCCCATCTGAAACTCTGGAGATCTGCTGCCAGCCAATGTAGACAGTACTGACCTAGATGTGCTAATGGTCTGACTCAGAGTAAGGCAGTTCCTAAATCTATTTTGCATCCTGCTCCATGTATTTTTCTAAATTTATTTTTTTAGATGTGGTGTTAATAAACAGGTGAGGGGGAGCAGAAAGGATAAGCCTATCACTGTTTCAGTTGCTTTCCATCTTGTGGAAATCAGCTCTGTGCAGTGGGGAACCTTTTGTGCCCATGGAGGCCCTGTTGTAGTAGAAAACATCTGAGCTGGCTGCTTTTCAATCCCTGGAATTAACAAAGAGGGATTATGTTTTAAACAACTTTATTTTTATTTGTAGCGTATGTATTTTGTTCCTCTATTAAATGCACACGTACTGTGGCATCATTTGAAATCTGATGCATTCATTAGTGGAAGATTTAAAACCATGGTAGTAACCGAGAATTTCAGCCCCAGTTTTCAACTCGGAAGCTTACAGTATTGTGTTTCCTCGAGGCAAAAACTGCAAAGCTGCGGACCTCGGGTTCACCTTCCTTTGTAATATGGAAGAGGGTTTTGAGAGGTGACATAGAAGTGCTTTGTACAAGTTAGTTTAGGCTGCAGTCCTAAACTGGCTTTCCTGGGAATAAGACCCACTGAACACATTATAAGCTGCTTCTGTGAAAAGTTACACGATTGTTTAGGAACTTTAAAAAAAAGAGTTTCTTTATGATTGTGGCAACTTGGAGGTCTTAGTTTAAACTTCAGTATATCCCTGGGTTTGCCCGCTCTCTCATAGTTCCCATTGTGTTATTTCCTTTTGATAGGCTGCAAAGTTCATTTTGTACTTCTGCATTTGGTTTCTAAAACTTGTGTTTTGAAATGACTCTGAAATCTGGTATGGTTTAGAGTGTGTTAGATGTGTGTACCCAAATCATCAGGGGTGCACTTTTTATGTTCACGCAATGAATTGTGGATGACAGTTTCATAGTTACAACGTAAGCCTGTAATGCAGAAGCTGTAATTATGTGGTCAGGGGCTTGTCTGGGAATAGAACAAGTCAAGAAATCCAGCACATTAAAGAGATGGTAATGCTGAAGAGACAGTATAGTTGAGATTCCTAGGGAGACCTTTGCTAAGTTTTTTTTTGTAAATAATTTTTTTGAAATTTTTCTTCATATAATACAATAAAAAACAATCAAATCTAAGTAAAAAGGGGAAAAAAACAAAGAAGGAGAAAAGAAAATACACAAAGCTCTTTCTCAAAGGTAGATATTAACCGTTGTCTCACACAGAAGTGGATGAACCCTCCCAGCTCTCACCTGAGAGCTTCCCTTTCTTCTCCCAGCCTCCCACCCTGGGAGATCTTCCCTTCCCTGCCTCTCTCACACAGGTTATTTCATCCATCACCTTCCTGTGCATACTTTCATTGACCCAGAATAGAGAACATCAAAAAACAAAACAAAGCAAGAGCAAAATTAATACAGGAAGAAATTAAAAGAGAAAAGACAGGAAGAAAAAGATAATAAAACAGGAAGGTAAACGGTAAAGAGGACTTCAGATTCTCTCTCTGTCAATTATGTATACAGTTGTACCTTGGAATTCAAACACCTTAGTTGCTGAACATTTTGGCTCCCAAACGATCGAAAACTGGAAGTGATTGCTCCAGTTTTCGAACATTCTTTTGGAAACCGAATGTCCAGCGGGGCTTCCGCAGCTTCCCATTGGCTGCAGGAGCTTCCTGCAGCCAATCAGAAGTAGCCCCTTGGAAGTTGAACATTTTGGAAGTTGAACAGACTTCTGGAACGGATTCCGTTCGACTTCCAAGGTATGTCTGTATAAAGATTATTGAGAGTGTTCACTCCAGGATGGTATCCAACTGTTCCTTGATCTGCTTGGCAATGTTTTCCCAATCTTTGACCCCAGACATCTCAAGTCCCTTCATTTTCCTTTCCACACAAAAAGTCTAATGGGACTCTCCAGTTACTATTACTGCTAAATGTCAAGAATAGTTTTCCTCCAATCCGGTATAACAAATTTATCTCTCCCAAATCCCAGCATCCACTATTTTTTGTTTTGTTTGAAGCAGCTATACCCCATCCTTTAGCTCAGAAGACTCCCAGAGCAGCTTATAAAAATCAGGGGTAAGACAGCTCCTGCCCTAAAACAGGTTCCACACATGGGGTGCCACCACAGAGAGAGCCATCATTTCTGCTATGCATGGAAGAAAAATAGTTAGGAACCTCTGAAGTCCCCAAAAGCTGTAGCAGATGAGTCTGTGGTCAGGAGCTGAATGAGGTCCACATGTTGTCCTTCCCTGGGATGCACAGGGAAGGTAAAGGGGTATTTGGAGCAGTTGCTTTTAATAACTTTGCAGAATTATGACCTGTAGTTCAAGGCAGGGGTGGCGAGCCTGCAGGCCAGATCCAACCTGCAGATTGAGCTCCTCTCACCTTGGAAAAGTAGTCTCTCGTTTCCCTTTGTTTCCTGAGCCTCTCTGAACACTTCCTCCTGTTTTCTGAGTTTTTCTTACAGTGGTGGGATGATTGTCAGAAGAGGAAGTGGACTCTGTGTGCCTGTCCACCTGAATGTGTGGAAACTATGGGTTGAGAGCCAGTGTGGTGTAGTGGTTAAGAGTGGTGGACTCGTAATCTGGTGAACTGGGTTCGCTTCCCCGCTCCTCCACATGCAGCTGCTGGGTGACCTTGGGCCAGTCACACTTCTCTGAAGTCTCTCAGCCCCACTCACCTCACTGAGTGTTTGTTGTGGGGGAGGAAGGGAAAGGAGAATGTTAGCTGCTTTGAGACTCCTTAGGGTAGTGACAAAGCGGGATATCAAATCCAAACTCTTCTTTTTCCTCTTCTTCTTCTTTGCTTGTGTGCAATGCATTTGTGGTATGTATGTGTGTGGTCTGAACGTGTTGAGCGTGTGTACATGCGTGAGTGACTTGAGTATACTTTGGCTACACCGGTGTCTGGCAAGTGGCCTCCAAATGGTTGGCCAACTCTCAGTGTGGCCCTCAGACCGAGAAAGCTTGGCCACCTCTGGTTTAGGGAGGTTCTCATTGGGTTAAGCAAACACTTTCTTAACTTGGATTAGATGCTCAGAAAGTTTGTACATAATCAGCAGCATGCGCTGTTGCTGTAAAAGAAAAGAGCTGGTGTGATGCATTAGTCCAGGGTCAAGAGGACAAATGATATTTGTGTTGGAAGCATAAATGAAGATACTGAACTCATGTGAGGAAGAAGGATCAATTACTAAGCTGTTCAGGCTGGGGGCAAATTTTAGAACAGTAGATCCCTGCAATCTCTTGTATGACTCCTGTTTATCTCAGTGAGAGATAAGTTTATCTTCTGGTGTATGGGATTTAGGCCACAATTGATTTGTTCTAGAGTAGTCCCAACAATATTTGCATTGAGGCAGACTGGGCATAAAGACTGTAACCTTCATGGATGTCGTTTCAGTGCCTTCCTGCGTCCCATCTTTCTGCCCCTTCCCCTCTTTTTTTTTCCTGTTCAGATATTTATTCTTCCAAAATAATGGCCCCATTTCGAGAGGGAACTATTGCCACCCATTTTCCTGTTTAACGTGTTGCAGTCCTCAACAGTGGAAAGAAATTTTCTTTCCCCCCTCAACGTCCCGCGCACCAAATCTTGAATGATGTTTAAGTTTCCTTTTCCATTCAGACTGTCGTTCAAAGCCACTGCTCCAGGCTCTCTCTGTATATTCAGACGCTGTGTGGGTGCTTTGGCTATAGTGACTTGGATCATCTTTGGCTCAGAGAGTTGGTGTGAGACAGTAAACAGGATGTTGGACTCTGGAAGATTCGGGCTCTTGCCCACCTCAGGTTCCCATCTGTAAAAAAGGGGTATATTTTCCAAAAGAAACTAGTTTACATATCTTTCCTTTAGCGACTGATTTCTCTAGCCTAGTAACGTGTACCTTTTGTTTGATAGCAATCATAATAATTATGAGTCAGAGGTGCTTATCAGCCTTGCTTTCTAGAGTCCTTTACTCAAGATGCTATCGTTTAGGCCTGATATCATCCACATACAACTGGATGCACTCTGTTGACAAGCGATAGGTCCACCCCCATGCTACTTATTATTTTGAATTATCTAAGGTTGGCAAAGGCTTCTTAAGAATCAGTTCTAGCATTTAGAAAGCTACATGGACAGTCATATGATGTGATTTCAAAGCAACCCTTATAATAATAATAATTAATTATTTGTACCCCGCCCATCTGTCTGGGTTTCCAACAAAGATTAAAAATACATTAAAATGTCACACATTAAAAACTTCCCTGAACAGGGCTGCCTTCAGATGTCTTCTAAACGTCAGATAGTTGTTTATCTCTTTGACATCTGATGGGAGGGAGTTCCACAGGGCAGGTGCCACTACCGAGAAGGCCCTCTGCTTTGCTTATGATCTCAGGGATGCTGTAGCATCTCTTGCAAAAACGTTCTCAAACACTTTGCCATCTCGAAAGCACCACAGATAAAAAAGCCTATAGTGGGAAAACCTGCAAAGCTTGGATATAATAATGCACGTGGTCCCCCAGGGCCTCAGAACGGCAAATTCTGTGTGTTGTGTTGTTCTGCAATGGAACGTCTGCCTTTCTGTTTCAGGCAAAGAACAGTCATCGCAGGAGCTAAGCATGCTGCCGATTCCGGTGCCCACGCTGCCCGGTTTTACAAAAGAGTCCAGCTCCTCCAAGCACAGCGAGCACCACCACCACCACAAGAAGAAGAAGAAGAAGCACAAACACAAACACAAGCACAAGCACAAGCACGACACCAAAGAGAAGGAGAAAGAGCCTTTCACCTTCTCCAACAGCCCTGCCAGCGGACGTTCCATTCGCTCACCATCCCTGTCAGACTGAAGCAAGCCACTCCAGAGTTGGTAGAGCATAGGGGAGCAGTGTGCATGCTGCCGTTGCTTTATGGTTAAGCGCATGTCACTGCAGTGGCTCAGAAGGCGCATTCAGATCGAAATCCCGCGATATCTGTTGTCCAGCCGCAACCATGCATGAACCCCGTGATCGTTCACCGTGCACCTGCCTTACAGTACCTTTGCAAAGAGAGAATCAGCTCATTTCAGATGCAAATGTCGCCTATCCACAGCCCAGCAGTGGCTATCCGTTTATCTTGCCAGAACGAACTATATTTTAAATGTTTGGTAGCTGTCGTGAAGTGAAGTGTGTGTTAAACATAAGCTGACTGCCAAACTTGGAAAAGCTGGGGTTCACTGTACAGTGTTCTATAACATAATGTAAGACTTCCTGAGGCTTTTGTACAATCTCTTTTCCACATATTTAACCAATGCAGTTGTCGCTCTCTGTGTTTTTTTAAAGCATACTCAGTTAAAAGCTTCATTTTTTTATTTTAAGATGTCTGGCATTTTTAAAACACGTTTGAGCGGAACACTCAGCAATCCTTTTCCTTAACTGTTCTTCGCAAGGGAAGAATGCCACTGTGTACACATGTCACTGTGCCCTCTAATCAGAATCAGAATTGTGTATAATGAAGTTCGTGCAAAAGTGGGAAAGGATACTTTCCCCCTTAGAATCTCAATTAGAAACACTCCTCGGGGTGAAATAGTTGTTGCAAAACTTCTTGAACTCTTCTGATTTCTAGTAAATTTGTTTAGAAAACTCTGATTTTTTTTTTTAAAAAAAGTATTTTTAAATGTACAGTGAGTGAACACAAACATGAAACTGTGACAGGTTGCTTTATTACATAAAACAATAATATCCAAGAATTGCATTGCTGAGCTTAATTATGTGAAATGGGACTGCTTTTTTAAAACATTTTTATTTAATTTCTGTGTTTTGTCGGTGCGTCCCTTCTTCCCCCAGTTTCCTATGATATTTTGAGTTGTTTCCCTATTTAGGTTAAGATTCCTTTAAAAAGACAACAACAAATTGTGCGCATAGATACTTTTAGTTACATAGCTTATTGATAGTGGAAAGAGACAATTCTGATCCGTGAGAAGATACTTAATGAGAGGGACCCAATAAGGATTTTTTTAAAATGAGAAGGTAATTAGTTAATAAAAAAATTCTTTTATACAATCTGCTGTTGTGTATTGTATATTCTTCCTGTGTATAATAATCAGCATAAAACAAGAAGCAGTCTACCCTATGCCCCTGTCAAAATGGGGGGCAGAGGGGCTCACAACCACCTCAGTGAGGACTGAGCATGCTCAGTGAGCGTAAGATGTTGGGGACCAAATGGGAGAGGGCAAGACCTGGCTCCTTCAACAGAAGCACTGCAAACTGCAAGATTTTGTTACAGGGCCCCACTAAATGAAACATGAAAAGGGAAGGTCGTCTTCCATCCCAGCCTATTCTGGAGGGTAGGACTCGAACCATTGGCTTCAAGTCACGAGAAAGGAGATTCTGACTAAACATTCGGAAAACTTTCTGACAGTAAGAGCAGTGGAACAGACTCCCACGAGAAGTGGTGAACTCTCCATCATTGGAAGTTTTTGAACAGAGGTTGGATGGCCATCTGTCCAGGATGCTTTAGTTGAAATATCTGTGATCTGGAGGGCACAATGTTGGCTACCTGTTTAGGGAAGCTTTTAATGTTTGATGCATTACTGTATTTTAATATTTTGCTGGAAGCCGCCCTGCTTGGGCAGGCTCATATGGCGGAATGGGGTCAGCCCTGGTCTAAAGCTGTTTAGCACTTTTTAAAGCTCTGAAACGATCTCGGAAACAAACTGGAAACTGCAAATGTAGTGCAGACAGACCTTTGTCCTGGAGACATTTATTGCAGTTTATGCGCTTATGATTTATTGCTCCCTATATCTTAGTAGTTCCTTTTTCCCGAATGGACTGTAGTCTCTTGTCTCTCTCTTGAGACATGTATATTTGCTTCTCTTGGGAGTCCCTGAGCCAATCTGTGCTCGAATGACAGCCAAACCCTCCCTTCACCCCTCTTTATTTATTGTTTTGCATTATTCAGTGTGTGTGGCTTGGATTAAGCGGAACTAAAGACTCCCAAATGCTGAAGCCTTCCATCAACTCCCCATGAGGAAAGGTTACAACATTCAGGGCTTTAGTAAAAGAGAATGTTGCAGAGGTGAAATTTTTTTTGCACAGTGTGGAGAAAGAGGAGAAGTTCGTTTCCTTCTATCATATTACAAACTCCCAATGACTCCATCCAGTGAAGGTGAATAATGGGAAATTCAGGACGGACAAATTCTTTACATGGCATGTACTACCACGATACAGTGGTACCTCTGGATACGCACACCTCCGGTTTTGTATCCATTAGGATGCGAATGCGGCAAACCCAGAAGTATTTTCCCGGGTTTCGCCACATGCGCAGAAGAGCTCTATCGTGCCGCACGCATGCACAGAAGCGGTCCCTGTGGTTGCAGAAACCTTGGGATCTGACTGGAGCTCCGGAACAGATCCCATCTGTAACTGGAGGTACCACTGTGGTGTGTGTGTGTGTGTGTGTGTGTGTGTGTGTATTACACATGCCATACACAGTCATGATAATCCGAATATTAGCAAGAATATAATACATAATATAATACAATGCAACACATACTATTATATAAAGCTTTACATTTTCCTGTACTATCTTAATGTAAAACCTTTAACATTGGTTGTATTTCATATCTTCAAATACGTACGTTGGTTGTCCCCTGCATTTTCAGCTGAATTTGGGGGAATCACTTGAAGCATCGGTTGTGTTGAAGAAGAGAAGAAGAGCTTGGATTTGATATCCCGCTTTATCACTACCCTAAGGAGTCTCAAAGCGGCTAACATTCTCCTTTCCCTTCCTCCCCCACAACAAACACTCTGTGAGGTGAGTGAGGCTGAGAGACTTCAAAGAAGTGTAACTAGCCCAAGGTCACCCAGCAGCTCCTTGCGGAGGAGCGGAGACGCGAACCCGGTTCCCCAGATTACGAGTCCACCACTCTTAACCACTACACCACACTGGCTCTCTATTGAGCTATTTCAATTGCTTTTGTTTGATTTGCTCACTGCAAACAGCTGAAAGTCTGTAAATTTTGGTAATGAAACCTGGTTTGCAATGCGAGGGTTGAATGATTTCGATTGATATTTAACATATGCGTACAGTTGCAATCTGTTTTTCTTAGGTAAATCTACACATCGCCTTTAAAAACCTCAGTATCAAATATTTAAATGTCAGCTCATAAACGCTACCACATAATTTGCTGCCATGGAATTAGATATATTCATGGAAGATAAGGTTATAAAATGGACATATGCAGGACATTTGACAAGAGGTGATTCAGACAGATGGAATAAAGCTGTTGGTATGGAGAGCCTGCGATTTCAGAAGACCAAGGGGACAACCACCCATCGCATGATGGCTGGACGATCCAAAACTTACGGCAGCTTATGTGAATGCAAGAAGTAAACATCATAGAAAGATGTGTATAATATATGTTGTATAAAAGAGGTGTATAATATATGGTATATCCAAACAGGGGTATGGGACACTGCAGAAGGAGAGAAAAAGGAGGAGGAGGATTAATAAGAAGGCCATAAATGTCTACTAGTTATGATGCCTATGTACTCCCTCCAGTATCCTAGGCACTATGTTCATCTGAGCGTCAGATGTGCTTTTTTTGTTTTAGAAAAAAACAACGGTACTGGCACTCCCCCATGAAGCTTTTACAGTAAGTGCCACACATTTAACATTCGGAAGAAAAAGAAATGTGTCGGTCCTCTGTAGCCTTGAGTGCCCCCAGGAAAAAGAACATCTTGTATGCCTCTAAATGAGCAACTGGGAAACTTTCACAATACATTTCGGTCCTATTCTTTCTACCTCTAAACATTTGATGAAGCATTTAGTCAATATGCAGCAGGAAACATTTGGCAAAATATAAGATGGAAAAGCAGTGGGATTTTTTAAAAAATGGCACTTCCTTTTTTCCAAGAGTTTCTGACTTTTTTTATATATAAACAAGAGGTAGAAAATGTTTGTTGATGTATGAAGTTTTCCCGTTCGTCCTAATGCTGGCCTTTGACCTGTTCTTCCTGTTCCGGGTCCATTTCCTGATAAACAATGTGGGAAACAAATTGCTACGTATTTTGGGCCCTAGCTGACAGAGCAATAATGTCACGGGTAGAAAAGCAGCCAACAAGTGAAACTCCTTTAGGTCACTCGAGGCAACACTTCCTGTGGACTTTGCAGTTCAACAGCAACCCCCACAATAAGAACATCACAAGGCTTCGCATTTATTTTATTTTATTTTGGTGTTCATCTCTCAACACCAACTCTGACCCTGCTAACCCCTAACCCTAAAAGTCACCCTTTGCAGCATCCACACATCACAAACACTGTCTATAACAACACAGGGTGCAAATTCATTCCCTCTGTTTCTAATGTTCAGGCTGTGAGTGCAGAATGGGGCCATGGTTCAGTGGCAAAGTATCTGCTTTGCATGCAGAAGGCACAAAGTTCAATCCGCAACATCTCCAGGTAGGGAGACCCCTGCCTGAAACCCTGGCCAGCCACTGCACGTCAGTGCAGACGATATGGGGCTACATGGACCAAGAGTCTGACTCGGTACAGTGGATGCTCGGGTTGCGAACATGATCTGTGCGGGATGCATGTTCGTAACCTGCAGTGGTGCGTCTGTGCACGCGTGGGTTGCGATTTGGCGCTTTTGCGCATGCGCGACCACCAAAACCCGGAAGTAACCTGTTCCAGTACTTCCGGGTTTCAGTGGTCCGCAAGCCAAAAAAATGCAACCTGAAGCGTCTGTAACCAAAGGTATGACTGTAAAAGGAATCTTCCCAAGTGGAGATGGTCATGTAGCCAAAACAATCATTCATGCACAAGGAGGAGATATCAGCAGGCTTGGTGGAAACCCCAATTTTTATGTTTTGCAGAAACACAAAATACAGTGGTACCTCGGGTTATATATGCTTCAGGTTACAGACTCCGCTAACCCAGAAATAGTACCTCAGGTTAAGAACTTTGCTTCAGGGTGAGAACAGAAATCGTGCTATGGCGGCGCGGCAGCAGCAGGAGGCCCCATTAGCTAAAGTGGTGCTTCAGGTTAAGAACAGTTTCAGGTTGAGAACAGATCTCCAGAACGAATTAAGTACTTAACCCGAGGTACCACTGTATTTAGAAAAGGAATCCTAAGGGAGGGGAAATCCAAAAACAGCTCCATGAGGAAGCCTGCAAGCTTTAAAACGAGTATTATATCACTCTCCTCACTGGTATTCAGAGGCAAACTACCTCCAACAATGGATGCAGTAAAAAGTTACCACAGCTGTCATTGATGGTCCTATCCTCTCAGCAGTGGTGGACTTGGTCACTATAGTGCCCTGCGCAAGGCCAAAATTTTGCCCCCCACCCCAAACCCTCATGCTGCTTTCCCAAAGGGGAAAGGAGGTGACCAGCTTTGGGAAGAAGGCATAAGGGTTATGGTTGGGTCCTAGAGCCAAAGCTGGGAATACGGTAACCAGGTTTGGGGAAGGAGGCAGGAGGACTCTAGGACGTTCTCATAGCCTCACTTTTCCTTCCCAAAGCATGCACACCCACCCACTCGCACAGCCCTAAATCTGCCCCTGCTCTCAGCCACATGCCATTTTTGTGTGAACATTATGCCCTACTGGGTAACCGCATCTAAACGTGCATGGGAATTGCTGATATGGTCTTTAGCCCATGCTGTGTCCGTTTTGGCCCTGAGAGATTCTATGTCGCTAGGCCACCTGGAAAATTTGTTCTCCAGTCCAGCGTCCTTGAAGTTAGTTGCTGTGAACTTTGCCTGAGGCGAAATCTAGTGGTTAACTTTACAGTTGAGGGCAATCTCTGCCCTGCCCTGCCTTGAGGACTGCTAACAATCTTTATTTTTAAAACACGGCTGGCTTCCCTCAGAATTTTCACCTCAGGACAACTCCTGTGAATTTGGCTTGAAGGGGAATTTTGGTCTCCACTCTAGTTTCGATGGTTACCCATCCCAAACAGCACTCTCTCTCTTTATTTTTTAGAGAGAACAAAACCATAATCTTCCTAACTCTCCGGAAGCAAATACAACTTGACAAGGAAAGGGGAGGGGATTCAAAAGGAGTAATAAAATAAACTGAGGAGACACATACGCTGAGAGGAAGGAAGCCCGCAAGGTTCTTTGTGACTTCACTTGCTACGAAAGTGTTTGGGAACCTTTTGTGCCACTCATCTGACCCTTGAGGTATCAGAGCAAGCGTACTAATTCCTGTTTTGTATCATAGTGGAGAGAGGATGATGAGAAAGAGCAGGCAAGTTTACTTTCACCGTGACTTGTCAACTGGATGTGCAAATGCTCATGAAAGCCCTCACATGTTTGCTTTGTTGTTGTTTAGTCGTTTAGTCATGTCCGACTCTTCGTGACCCCATGGACTAGAGCACGCCAGGCACTCCTGTCTTCCACTGCCTCCCGCAGTTTGGTCAAACTCATGCTGGTAGCTTCACAAACACTGTCCAACCATCTCGCCCTCTGTCGTCCCCTTCTCCTTGTGCCCTCCATCTTTCCCAGCATCAGGGTCTTTTCCAGGGAGTCTTCTCTTCTCATGAGGTGGCCAAAGTATTGAAGCCTCAGCTTCAGGATCTGTCCTTCCAGTGAGCACTCAGGGCCGATTTCCTTAAGAATGGAGGCGTTTGATCTTCTTGCAGTCCATGGGACTCTCAAGAGTCTCCTCCAGCTCCATAATTCACAAGCATCAATTCTTTGGCGATCAGCCTTCTTTATGGTCCAGCTCTCACTTCCATACATCACTACTGGGAAAACCATAGCTTTAACTATACGGACCTTTGTTGGCAAGGCGATGTCTCTGCTTTTTAACCGAACCTAAGAAAGTTTGCCATCTCCCTTCCATTGCATTTCCACCGCATCTAGAATATTAAGTTCAGTAAGCCCACACCTTAAGCACATTTGACTTGTGTGCATTCAGCTTTACATGCATGGCAAAAAGAGGGGGGGAAATAGAAAGGGGTGGGGATTCTGGGAGCAAGGACCTTTGCAACCGCGCCTACCATTGAACCCAATGTGTTTTCACTATACACAATTTTGGCTTTAGGTGCAATCCCTATAAGTTGCAGGCTTACTGTAACCAAGGTACACTATTTTCTGTTTCATAGCACAGCACATGTTAAGACCAGGGCTGTGTACATATCATACATTTAAAGTGCATGACTTGCCCCAAAGGATGCTGGGTGGGGGGTGAGATTGTTAAGGGTGCTGGGATTTGTAGCTTTGTGAGGAGTGTACTACAGTTCCCCAGGTGTCTTCAGGGAAAGCAATGTGTTTTAAATGTGCTTTAAATGTGTGCTGTGTGTGTAAAGCAACCCTGGTTTAAAATGTGCATATGTTTTCTTTGAAATTCTGCTAGGACATCATTAAAAAATAATAATTACCAGTCATTTCTTTGCCTTAAGGGAACATTGGTAATTGTAAAAGAAAGTAAGTTGGGCAATGCTTTTATTAAGACCAACCAAAAAGTCACAAAAATGTGGCAAGCTTTCAGGGTCTCCAGAACTCTTCTTCAGGCAAAGATGTTTCACAAAGCATGAGGTGATTGAATGAGGGGGGAAAACAGCAAAAAAGTAGAAAAATTAGGGTGGTTGTTAAAGTCACTAGGTCTAAGATGGAAATTGCAGTTGAAAGCTCACATCCACACCAGATATTTAAAGCATTCTTATGCCACTTTAATAGATCTGATCTCCACCCCCTCCAACATTCTGGAAACCATAGTTTGTGAAGGGTGCTAAGAGACTCTTAACAAACAACGGTTCCCAGGATTCTTTGCACAAAATCATGACTGTGAAAGTGGCCTTACTTGGAATAGCATTTGCTGGTTTGGAGGAGGGGACCACTTGCAATCTCCAATGGAAGCAAGTTTATTTACGTCAGTGTTCCTCAACCTTATGCTCCCATGTACTGTGTGGAAGTGACCCACGTCTGTGCCAGCAGAGACCCAGTTTCTGAGATACCAGGTAACTCTAGGCTGCCCACTTTCACAAAACCTAAATCAGAAGGAAACCAGTGGCGAAAAGAAGAAGGAGAGGGCAGTTCACGATTAAAGCCTTCCAATAAAAGCAGGAGAAATTCCTCTGTGGATGTGTCCACTTCATCTTGGGCCTATTCAGCCAACCTTCGCCAACAGAAGTCTAGTCATGTGGCTACATCTCGGCTCCGTATTTCCTTTGTTTTCCCCTCAGCTGTTCTCGGACATGGAAAGATGGCAATTACTGTTGTCACACAGCAGTTACAAATGTTCCTTTAATGCTGGCTTCACCGCTCCCGATAACACGCAACCTTGGAGTTTGTGACGTGGCTGTTTTGGCACCGTTCTCCATGCGAAAGCTCAAGTTGACTGTTTTGTTTACAGGATCCCCTAGCTACGGTTCTCAGGCAAGGAAGGGCATTATCTCCTTCAGGAAACTTGTACACAATGTCCAAGAACGAGAATTTGTGGCAAAGCGTGGTCTTGTGTTTGCTCAAGCCTGCAACTGATTGCGAATTGCTGGGGGGAACAAGTTGGGTGGGTGCTGGGGGTGTGTGTGGCAGTGCTTGGGAAGGTGCCACTGTGCTAAAGGTTTTGACTTAGCATTGGAGATAAGGGTTTATGTTTTGACTGGGAGGCCCCCTTCTGAATCTAGGGGTATAATATGGATTAGCGGATGAGAGTGGGGAAAGATTAGATAAAAGTAGAACTGGATTTGGGTGCATTGAGCATCCCGGAGCTTATCAGATCCTAGTACTATTCCACTCTCTCAGAGATGCTCTGGACTGACGCTGTCTCTTCTGACCTGCTTCCTGACCTAGAACATCAAGGGTGAAACTCTGCACAATACAAGGCACACCAAGCTCCAGGATGCCTTGGACAATCCCCATTTATTGCTCCCATTAATTGATTTGCAGCATTTGTGGACTGACCCAAAACGCAAGGTTCCCTTAGCAGCTTAAAATAAACAAAGTAAAGCAATTCATACCTGTATGGAAGTGAGAGCTGGACCATAAAGAAGGCTGATCGCCGAAGAATTGATGCTTTTGAATTATGGTGCTGGAGAAGACTCTTGAGAGTCCCATGGACTGCAAGAAGAACAAACCGATCCATTCTCAAGGAAATCAGCCCCGAGTGCTCAATGGAAGGACAGATCCTGAAGCTGAGGCTCCAATACTTTGGCCACCTCATGAGAAGATAAGACTCCCTGGAAAAGACCCTGATGTTGGGAAAGATGGAGGGCACAAGGAGAAGGGGACGACAGAGGACGAGATGGTTGGATAGTGTCTTCGAAGCTACAAACATGAGTCTGACCAAACTGCGGGAGGCAGTGGAAGACAGGAGTGCCTGGCGTGCTCTGGTCCACGGGGTCACGAAGAGTCAGACACGACTAAATGACTAAACAACAACAATGAATGTAAGAAGAGCCCTGCTGAATTCGGCCAAAGGACCATCTGTTCCAGCATCCTGTTCTCACAATGGGCAACTAGTAGATGCCCGTAGGTGCAACAGCACTCTCATCTTAATAATAATAATAATAATAATAATAATAATAATAATAATAATAATAATTTATTTATACCCTGCCCTCCCCAGCCAAAGCCGGGCTCAGAGCAGCTAACAACAATAAAAGTAACACAGCATTCTAAAATCAATTCATTTTAAAATCAATTCAAAATCAAATTAATGCCAGCCATTGGGCTAGAGTTCTGTGAGGATTGCCAAGGGAGGGGGTCAGACTGTGCCTTGGCCAAAGGCCTGGGGGAACAACTCTGTCTTGTAGGCCCTGTGGAAAGATGTCAAGTCCTGCAGGGCCCTTGTCTCTTGTGATAGAGCGTTCCACCAGATCGGGGCCACAGCCGAAAAAGCCCTGGCTCTGGTTGAGGCCAGCCTAACCTCCCTGTGGCCCGGGATCTCCAAGATGTTTTTGTTTGAAGACCGTAAGGTCCTCCGTGTGACATACCAGGAGAGGCGGTCCAGTAGGTATGAGGGTCCTAGGCCGTATAGGGCTTTAAAGGTTAAAACCAGCACCTTAAACCTGATCCTGTACTCCACCGGGAGCCAGTGCAGCTGGTATAGCACCGGGTGAATGTGATCCCACGGCGAGGACCCCCGTAAGGAGTCTCACCACGGCATTCTGCACCCGCTGGAGTTTCTGGGTCAGTCTCAAGGGCTTCTGGGGCAGCCCTTGAGTTGTTTGGAGACTCCTGTGTGGTCAAGTGACTAAAAAAAAGAAAAGAATAGCAACAACAGCAATCTATATACAGGCAACTCCCCATTATCATTTCCAGGCACCACACATTTAAGTGAAATTTCGTATATTGGGAACACCATTGAAAAAGCTTGCAAACACCCTCTAAATCTCTGGGAACCCTTGAAAAACCAGAAGCACTTACAAGATCCACCCACAATCACTCTCTCCAAACCTCCTTGCTCAAAGTCCAACTCTTCATTGGCCTCAAAGGTCAATGCAAGGGCTCCTGGGATTGCTCATGGGATTGCTAAACACTGTTTTTGTGCCATTTTTGTCATTTCCACACACTTTTAGGGCTGTTTTTTTCTCTTCCCATGACACTTCCAGGTTTGCAGCAATGTGCGCGCACCTTGAACATGCGTAAATGGGGAGTTGCCTATATATAAAAATGTAAGGCTGTCGCCATGCTGCAGTTCACGTGGCTGCCAATAGGCGACCACACCAACTACAATATGACAACAGAAACAGGCAGGCGAGTGAGCTGGGGTTGTGGCAAACCGTTCTCCAAAGTGCCTCACCTCTCCTTTAAAAGGTTTGGGTGACCTGTGAGGGAAGGTTGCGACTGACCGGGAATGCAGTCAACAGCAACTGGTGGCCGCAGGTTTCCAAATGAAATAATAATAATAATAATAATAATAATAATAATAATAATAATAATATATTTATATCCCACCCATCTGGCTGGGCTTCCCCAGCCAGTCTGGGCGGCTTCCAAAAAAACTTTAAAATACTGTAATACATCAAACATTAAAAGCTTCCCTAAACAGGGCTGCCTTCAGATGTCTTCTGAAAGTCTGGTAGTTGTTGTTCTCTTTGACATCTGGTGGGAGGGCGTTCCACAGGGAGGGCGCCACTACCAAGAAGGCCCTCTGCCTGGTTCCTTGTAACTTGGCTTCTCGCAGTGAGGGAACTGCCAGAAGGCCCTCGGCACTGGACCTCAGTGTCTGGGTAGAACGATGGGGGTGGAGACGCTCCTTCAGATATACTGGACCGAGATTCATCCTTGGTGCAAAGCTCATTGCTCACTGAAAGTTTGGTCCTTATGGAAAAGGGCTCGCTGAACAGGAGCAATCCATAAAAATTACATACTTGGTTCTTTAGTAGTATTTAAGATGCCAGTTGTGACCTGCGATTACCGGCCTGTATTACAGAGTCTTTAATACCTGAACAGAACAAGAATCACCGCAGAAGGCTTGCTGCCAATAACATTTGAAGGGGAACTCTCACATGGGTGGGGCAAGCTGATGTAATCCCTTCTCATGTCAGTGTTGCCCTGTCAGCATTACTAGACCAGTATTTTTAAAAAAATCTTTATTTATTTAAAGCACTCGTTACCTGCTCCTCATTGTTTCCAACAATCCCAGAGAGGGATATGCAACGACTGCAAAATACGATTTCACCAACAGCAAATCGTGCCATGGCCCCAGCATTAATGCTCAGCAAATATACAGGAGAGAGCCATAGTGCACAGGCCATCTGGGTAATAGCTATATGGCTCCTATCAATGAAACGGTCTGAAAAGACACCAGACCATTGGTCTGCCTGAGCTCAGTATTATCTGACTATCTCTCCATACTGTTTCGCAGCGATCTTATCTGAGATGGGAAGACCCTAGGGCAGCGGTGGGAAGCCTTTTTCAGTCTGAGAGCCACATTAGCTTCTGGACAACCTTTTGAGGGATTGTTGTACCGTATTTTTTGCTCTACAAGACTCACTTTTTCCCTCCTGAAAAGTAGGAGGAAATGTGTGTGCGTCTTATGGAGTGAATACAGGCTGTGCAGCTATCCCAGAAGCCAGAACAGCAAGAGGGATTGCTGCTTTCACTGCGCCGCGATCCCTCTTGCTGTTCTGGCTTCTGAGATTCAGAATTTCCCCCCCCTTGTTTTCCTCCTCCAAAAACTAGGTGCATCTTATGGTCTGGTGCATCTTATAGAGTGAAAAATACGGTAAGTGATAGATAGGGCCTAAGGCAAATTGCTCACACAGCAACAAATGTAAATATTCCCCTTCGACACATATTCAAACCCCATTATCAGAGTTCGAGAGCAAATGCCCAGTTAGGCAGGAATCGGGGCCATTGAGGGGCATGGCCTGATAAAAGTTCCAAGGGCCACATAGATAGGGTGTTCGGTTCCCCACACCTGCTCTAAGGACTGAACCTGAGATCTTCAGCATTCAAAAATACCTGTTGCTCTATCACACAGCTTTGGTTCTTTCCTGCAGGTATACTTTTTATGGCAATGGCCATCTCTCTTTGCACATATGTGCATACATGCTTGTGCACTGCACATGCACACACTGGCTCATGTTTATTTTTCTATGTGCAATTGCATGTTACAAGATCGCACACGAGAGAGAGGATAAAAGAGCTGCTCACATATGCAAGGATAGGCTATTGTCTTTCCAATACATGTGGATGGTTCAAAATCCTACATATCTACAAAATAGCTTGGTTCTTTGACCAAGGTCCCCTGTGATCATAGATCTGATACAAAAATGCAGTGTGATATTATTGTTATTATTATTATTATTATTATTATTATTATTATTTCTATATTGCTTTATATTTTGAAGGGGATCTCAAAGCTGTTTACAGCCTACATTAAAACAGCAAATAAAACAATCCCAAATAAAACAATCCTGAAGAAAGTCAAAGTATGTGTTCAAAGCAACATAATTAACAGGAAACCAAAATATTGTCATAAAGATGTCGAAAGAAAACATTACCAAGGAGGACAACTGTAGGATGCACATTTAATGCAGCAAAGTTGACAGTATTTTTTTAAATCTTAAATCTTACAAAAGAAAACATTACTAAGGGAAGTCAACTATAAAAATACACATTTAAAACAGCATAATTACCGGTAGCAAGAGAATAAAATAAGAGATTCTCATTGGATTCCCTGGAAAATTTGAGCTCTTCTCTTTGCACCCTGGCAAAGAGAGTTTGCTTAAGGATCACAAGATCACATACACCTGTAAACAAACCTTAACATGTGCACTTATAAGCCTAAATCACAGTGCACAGGCTGGAGGTTGTTACTGACTGAAGTTTGCATCCTGGTCATATGCATGTTTATTTGAGAAGTCAAAGTGAGCTCCATTACATTGTGCTTTTTCTTAAGCATGCACAGAGCTCCAGCCAGGCCTACATACCTGAGATTTATAGCTGTAAAGGTAAAGGTAAAGGTAAAGGTACCCCTGCCCGTATGGGCCAGTCGTGTCCGACTCTAGGGTTGTGCGCCCATCTCACTTAAGAGGCCGGGGGCCAGTGCTGTCCGGAGACACTTCCGGGTCATGTGGCCAGCGTGACGAAGTTGCTCTGGCGAGCCGGCACCAGCGCAGCACACGGAAACGCCGTTTACCTTCCCGCTACAAAGTGGTACCTATTTATCTACTTGCACTTAGGGGTGCTTTCGAACTGCTAGGTGGGCAGGAGCTGGGACCAAAAGACGGGAGCGCACCCCGCCGCAGGGATTCGAACCGCCGACCATACGATTGGCAAGTCCTAGGCGCTGAGGTTTTACCCACAGCGCCACCCGCGTCCCAGGCTTGATGGGAGAAGAATGTTTCGCTTGGCGCCTAAAGGTGGATACTGAAGGCACTAGGCGAATCTCCCTGGGGAGAGCATTCCACAAACAGGGAGCCACCACAGGAAAGGCCCCTTAATCTTTTGCCACCCTCTGGATCTCTCATGGAGGCGGCACATGAAGAAGGGCCTCAGAGGATAATTGCAGGGTCTGGGTAGGTTCATATGGGGAGAGGCAGTCCTTGAGGGTATTGTGGTCCTGAGCTTTATAGGTCAAAACCAGCACTTTGAATTGGGCCCAGAAACTAATTGGCAGCCAGTGCAATTGGGCTAGGATTAGTGTAATATGCTCAAACCATTTTGCCTCAGTAAGCTTCCTTAACTCTGCAGGGGACTGGACTGCCAATCTCTTTCATTAAGGATAATGAGTTAGTTAGCAAGCTTCTTTTCTGTTTTGCAGTCTCTGGTTTGCATGGGTTTTTTGTTTTGTTTTGTTTACCAATAAATCCCTTGGAAAATGCAGGACATTGCCGAGTTGACCATCAAAGCGCAGTCACGAAAGCTCCTCCTCTTTCTCCCCCCCCCCCTGAAAGTGAACTCGACGAAGCTATGCCAAAAAAGCTAAATTATAGATGCAGCTCAAAAGCATACATTCTGATTGCGGGATGCGACACAAGGCCGATCCTCTCAAATACCATCTCAGAGTAAACTTTTTCTGCTAATTGAACCTTTGGGCTTCAGTGGGCACCACAGTACTGCTGTCCAGTTCAAGCCACATTCATCTAAGGCAGCAATTGCCAAATGATGGGTTGCAACTATCAGTTGAGTCACAGGAGGCTGGCAGTGTTGGCGAGTTGGCTGGGGATAGTTGGCTGTCCTCCAGGAGGGATTTCAGAGGTTGACTGTGCATACATGGAAAAGCAAATCTCTTTTCCTGAGTGAGCACCTCTACCTCCCAGTGTCCGAGGGGACAGAACATTAGATGGGGCCTTGCTTGGGAAACCACGGATAGAAATAATTGATCAATGTTGGCAGGGCCCACCTCAGGGGTCAACACTTCTGGGTCCCAGCCAAGGTGGTTACAGCAATCAGCGGTTGACTACCAGTCCAGGGAACCTTCTGTAATGCTGCACGAGATATTGTCAAGGAGCTGTCAAGAGGCCAGGTCAACCACAGGACAGCCCCCCCCCCACACACGGGGCATGGAATGCAATTAATACTAATAATAATAATATTTTTTATTTATACCCCGCCCTCCCCAGCCAAGACCGGGCTCAGGGCAGCTAACACCAAATATAAAAGAGTTGATTGAAATAGAACTTAAAAAACAAGATTAATACAACATTAAAATGCAGCCTCATTTCAGCAGAAACTCAAAAACCTTTTTGGGGATGAAAACGTCAAGTCTTCACCAAGGCTAACTATCCAGACTGGTCCTACGTGGGCCAGGAAAAGCCAGGGAAGTTCCATCACAGAAGGAAAAAGGAAAAAAGAAAGAGGGGGAGGGGATCAGGTTAATTCCAAGCCAAAGGCCAGGCGGAACAACTCTGTCTTACAGGCCCTGCGGAAAGAAATCAGATCCTGCAGGGCCCTGGTCTCATGAGACAGAGCGTTCCACCAGGCCGGAGCCAGTGTTGAAAAGGCCCTGGCTCTGGTTGAGGTTAATCTGACTTCCTTAGGGCCCGGGACCACTAGGGTGTTGCTATTTATGGACCTTAAGGTCCTCCGTGGGGCAGAAAATAACAACACAGCAGAGTCTGTCGGTTTGTCTTAATATAGCTGACACATTGCTGAAATGGACCCTTTCATTCTGGATCCCTCCCAAGCGGACGAAGACTGCGTCGTGGGAGTGAGTTCCTCCTCTGGGCCTGTCTGCCCTGTTGCTCAGCAATGTGCATGACTCTCCTCAAGTGGGGTGTCAGAGGGGAGGGGAGTCAACAGGACTGGGACTGTCTGCACTCACACCATGGCTAATGGCCTGTAACTCTGTTCTGGAAGGCCCTCCTTCTCCCAACGCCCCGTGATCGCTCAAACCCTCTGCTTCTAGCAGTTCCCAGCTCATCCCTTCTTAAGAATGGTCTTCAGTTTCCCACCACCAAGCACCAGGCTTTAAGGTGTCATCTTCTGAGCCCTCCCTGGGGAGCTCTTGGGCTGGTGGCTTCCACCACTCTTCCTCATCCAGCCAGTCCCTGACAGATACCCTCAGGGAGTAGGGTCCCAGTTGCAGAAGATGTATGTGTCCATTCACCAATGAGGACCGGGTTACAGAGGCAGCACCCTCCAAACAAACCAAGGCCAAGCACAGAGAATCCATCTATGTCCCAACGTGATCCCAAGGCAGCCAGGCAACCGTCCAAGGTCAATATCGCAGGGAGTTCAGGCAAGGTACAACACAGCAAGGCAGGGGGAGTAGCATCAGGAGCTATGAGCCAGGGACCTGCATCGATTCCAACATCTAGGAGACACAAGTGGGAGACCTAAACCACAACTTAACCACAGCTGCTGACACTGAGGAAGTAGAAGGGATTGGTTACTCATGAGTAGGGATAGGGGAGAACTTGAATTCAGAACTTGAATTAAAAGTGGATCTACCAAATTTGCACTTTCTGTAACAATATACAAACCGAAACTCAGCCATCCTTCAAAATTTGCCCTTCTCTGAATTTTGTACACATATTAGGGCACACTGTGCAATTACACACACTGTTTGTCAGTATGCTTTTTATTATTGTCAGGGGCTCAGGAGCAGAGGGGCAGGAAAGGGAGGGATTAGAGACCGATGGGGAGGAATCGGAGGGAGAAGTTAGCGATGATAGCCGCCCGAGGTCTCTAAGTCTCTCCAGCGAATCGGAGGATTCACAGAAAGGGGCTCCCGTGGGCAGAGCTAGGGGGTTGCCAAAGGGAACACCCCAGGAAGGAGGGGCCAGAGGGGACTCAGAGAGCAGCAGCTGGAAATCGGGACCAGCTTCCCCACCAGAGAGCAGCAGCTGGAAATCGGGACCAGCTTCCCCACCGGAGAGCAGTAGGGGGGAGGAGTCCCAGGCATCGGCGCCAGGCAGCTCTCAGGCAGCGGAAGGACGTGAGTTGGGGTTGGCCACGCCTGCGTCAGAGAGCGAGGAAACGGTAGAAAGGAGGGTCGGAGACAGCGCGCGCCAAGTTCAAATGTACAAGAGGGTGGCGCAATGAGCAGCCCGGAAAGGGAGCCAGGTCCTAAAGCCCGCAGAAAGGAGGGGGAGGAGTCCGAGGGGTCTGCATCCGAAGCGTCCAGGAAGGAAGGGACCCCGGGGGGTGGTAGGACCCAGAGGCGAAAGGAGAGACGCAAGAGGTGGAGTAAGGCTAGAGTCTTAAGCTGGTGTACAGGGGGCGGAGAATCAGATGGAGCTTCGCCGATCTAGGGTCTAGACGTAGAGACGCACGCTAGTGTTTGGAAATGGAAACTACATTTCAATAAAGACTTTTGTACAGTTCTACTGGCTAGCGTTGGTCCTCTGTGAGCTGGGACCTGGAGGCAGTCTCTGACAATTATGCTTTTGTCATTGATGTTCTGTAATCTGTTTTTAATGTTGTCCGCCGCCCTGGGATCTTTGGATAAAGGGACTTGCTGCCACAATAGTAGCAGAACAGTTTCCTACTAGGAGGGATAATCCGAAATATCTATAAGAGGAGGTTGTTTGTTTATATAGTGTCATCAGTCCACATGGCATTTTAACAAACTAAGTGGGGCAAAAGGAGATAGATGCCCCAATACGTTTACAGTATAAATTCCAGTAGTCAGGAAGACCATGAAAGTAGGGAAAGAATGGAAGCACAGAGAGAGGTTGGATGTGTGCAATTGCAGTTAAAAGTATTTACGATTTCATTCCTGGGATGGGACAAAGTCAAAAAGTGTTAAACCAAAGGCTTTGTGGGAAAGATCAGTTTCAAGGAAGGATTTGTTTACTGTAAAATGAGCGGCTGTGCAATTTTGGCACACTGAGGGCATGTTTATGGGTGGACTTAACAACATAATATGACTATATCTGAACGATGATTCACACTGGAAGATTGAATACGGAATTGTTCCATAACACTGGAAGAATATGCATTGACTGTAAGACACAGGCTTGGTTTACTCCACTACAGTGGTACCTCGGGTTACATACGCTTCAGGTTACATATGCTTCAGGTTACAGACTCCGCTAACCCAGAAATAATACCTCGGGTTAAGAACTTTGCTTCAGGAAGAGAACAGAAATCGTGCTTCGGCGATATGGCAGCAGCGGGAGGCCCCATTAGCTAAGTGGTGCTTCAGGTTAAGAACAGTTTCAGGTTAAGAACGGACCTCCGGAACGAATTAAGTACCTAACCCGAGGTACCACTGTACTTTGGGAAGTAAGGCCCCACTCTGATATTTTGCTGCCTAAGGCAAAGGAGAAGATACATACAGAATACAATCAAAACCTCCTACAGAATCTGACTAGACTGGCACTTGAATTTTATTTCGACACAGGTGATGGGGCAGCCATTTCCACCGCACCTGAGACAGTAGGCTACCTTAGGAGATGCAGAGCAGGCTAACTTAGGGGAATTATGGCAAGTGGCCTGTCACCTCCCACCAACTGCCGCCTGAGGCAGATGCTTCGCTCTGCCAAATGGTAGGACCAGCTCTGTTAATTCATTTTTTGAATTAAATATTCGAGAGGCGGAAGGCATTTCCAAGGCCTGTGTTATAAAAACATGAGCATAAACATTGGGGGGAGGGGGGACGACGACAAAAGCAATGGGGTGGTACTTTTATGTGAAAATTGTCCAGTGCAGTATGACCAATTAACAAAACAAATGGCAACTTTCAAGCACCAACTCGAGGCTTGACTCTTTGTTTGCTTTTCACAGTTTTGCAGACCACAACTACTATATTCCCAAGTCTGTATAAGGCTTCCTAATAAACAGTTGGATTCGAGTTACAATATTGCTGCAGGTCCCTAATAACAATAATTTTATTTGTATGCTGCACATCTGATGGGGTTTTCCCAGCCACTCTGGGTGGCTCCCAACAGAATATTAAAAACACGATAAAACTTTGAATTATTAAAAACTTCCCTAAACAGGGCTGACTTCAGATGTCTTCTAAATGATTCTATAGCCCCATTCAGGCATCCTAGGTGCCTCAAAGGGAGAGGATGAGCGTCCTAGCTCCACCCAGTGTTGCCAGCCCTGTCACTCTTCACAAGTTGAAGGGATAACTTGGGCCCCATCTGCACTATAGAATTAAAGCAGGATCATGCTACTTTATGGCTTTCCCCGAACCATCTCCCAGTATGCTAAGAGTGCTGGGAGATGTTAGGAGACCCCCATTCCCCCAACAGAACTACAATTCCCAGAGTTTCTCGGGAAGAGGGATTGACTGTTAAACGATTTCTGCGGAAAGACATCCATGCCGCTCATATTTCACATGTAAGCAGTTTTCAGAAAGAAACTGTGACCTTGTGATGCCTTCTCCAAATATGCAGCTCTGAGTATATTCTGCTCTGCTTCTCAAAATATCACAATGAGTTGGTGACTCATAAATAAAAACAAGATAAGACAGGGGTTGGAATTTAGTTCCACGTTTAACTCACAAGTCCCTGGAAAACCAGCAGCCACCATGTACTGAAACTGGGTACAAATGCGATGTTCATTCAGCTTTCATGTTTTTCCTTTTTAAGATTGCAAGTTTCTAGCTCTCATGTTTGCAAAGCTAGTAGTGCCTGTTGAAACCTCAGAAGCCAGAGAGGCATGGACGAACGAGGTTTCCAGGGATTGGGGCTTCGATGCCATACATGGCAAACAAACCCCTTTCCATTTGCCTAATTTATGCAGGTTGCAGAATTCCAACTTCTCTGCAGAACCGGGATTGTGCAGAATTGGTTTCTTTTGGGAAGGAAGGGTGGGATATAAATTTAATTAATCAATCTTATCTATCGGTTATGCAGCCAGAAGAAAACAGTGCCACTGAAGCATCACAAAAGCACAACAAAACATTTACTGAGCCTAGTCTGCCCCTAAAGTTAACCTCACCCACGCTTTTAGTTTCTGTCTGGTACTTGCTAACACACCAAGAGGCGAATGCATGGAGAGCATCTCCTCTCATCCTCCCCCCTTTTCTATACAGGTCCAGCTCCTGTGCTTTTAAGAAAAAGCTTGGCAGGCAGAAAGCCAGGTGGTAAGGGGGTAGGGGAAAATCCGTCTCTGCACCAGCAAAAAGCATCACCTGCTTATTTTCTTGCAGGTGCAGGTCCGACTGCTACTAAGACCCAGGGACAGGTGGCTGTTATAAAACGCTTGCAATCCTAGGGGCATTATCAGATCTGCCTCATCACATTTCTGTGTGCATAGGGTTGTAGCCTTAAGCCTTACCTGGTAGTAAATACCACTGAACAGAGTGCAACTTAAAGAGAGCACACCCTACGTTTAAACCAGGTTGCCTGCTGCGAAAATGCGGGGAACTGCAGTTTACCCCTCACCGTGCTACAGTTCCCCAGTGTGTTTGGGTTGTTTTTTTTTGCAGGGAGGGGATGCTCTAAATGTATGTCTGTGCGTAGATTGAATAAACACGCATAGGATTGTGCTGTTCAGGTACTTTTGGTTCCCTCTACAGGGAGGGTCTGCTATAAAACAGTCTTTGCATTTTTCAGTCTGGGCTGTTGATAAGTTGAGGACATTTTACCACAAGGAAAAAAAAGGCTTTGAGCAATTCTACCAAAGGTCATCCCGTGAAACTATTCCAGTGGAATCCGGCTAGCTATGCATTGTTACCTCTGGATAAGAGACCCTCCCTTGAATTTGCTGCTGCTGCTGCTGTTGCTGGTGGTGGTCAAACTCATTAAACTTGCCTAGCCAGCTTATGCTTTCAAAAGCCTGCCTCTGTGGGGGGTGGGAAGCGATGACACTTTTTTCCACGGAGTCATTTCAGGGAAAGGTTGTGTGTGGTGTGGGTCTGGGGAGGGCGAGTGAATCAATCCTGCAAGCAGCTCCTTTGTTTGAAAGACATCTTCCCATTGAACCATTGTCCTTCGGGGACAGCTGGCACCCTGAGTTCATCTGCACCGGACCAGTCTCAAACGCAAGCGATACACTGGACAAAACAACACAAGCCAGACTCAGGGTGGCCGCATCTCACATGAGGAGAGGGAAAGCTTTCGGAGACCACCAGAAAGAGAAAATAGGGCTGACCAGCCTTTTGTTCAACCCATGGATAAGAAAAGCAAACTGGTAAGACACATATGTCTTTTGCCTTTCCCATCCACTATTCTGTTTGTTGTTTAATTGCTACACCATGAATATGCGATGCTGGGGGGAAATGGATCTTGCCTGTTTTACTGCTTTGAAGCTGCATTCTTATTACACCCCTACTTTGGGATTTACTTTTGAGGAAATGTTAAGTGGCTTGCAAGCAGACCTCTGCATAGGCAGAAATGGCTTTAGGCTAAGAGGCAAGGCAGGAAGCATTTACAATTGTGGGGATTGCTTATTGCATCACGAATATGTGGAGAATTTAAGGCAAGCCACATCTAATTGTAGCATAGTATTAAGAGCAGTAGTCAGAAAAGCATTCCACGTTGGATACAGTGAATGTCGCAAGCCTAAGTAGGCTTATTAGGGACGGAGTCCAAACTATTGGAGAGAAATTAATCTTTTCCGAGTTGATTGCAACTTTCAGATTTATGTCACTGGCTTAGAAACAACTTTCTTGCAGAGCACAAAGAATTTGGAGGCATTGTTCTGGAGCAAAATTGCTTTAAAGGTGGTCGGCCTATATCTGCTATGTCTGATCTTGGAGGGTTTAATTTGCGCAAGCGCTGGGTCTGTGATCCCTTGTAGTTAAGCTTATTTTATCAGAGAAATGTGTGCGCAGTTCCTTCCCAAAGCGATAATGCCTTCAAACAGCAGTTAAGCTTCTTTCCTGCTGCTTACAAAATAGGAGCTGCTGTTTAGAGCACCATGATGATAAAAAATACCTTACAGATCATTGCATGTATTTCCTAATGAGATATTTTATGGAGATGATATCTTGGGCTGGCTAGCTTTGTAAAAAACGATACCCAAACCTACCCTAATATTGTGCTCCTCTGATTGCTAGGAAGCACAAGAATCCTTATTCTAAAGTTTTTTTCACATAGGTACCCACGTAGGGAGAATCTGTCAACATTTGCTTCTGTCCTTAAATTGCGGTTTCTCGCCAACACACTGCTTAAGTAATTAGCAGTGGTGATGTGTGTCCCCTCCTTTCTTTACAAGAGAAGACCAAGGATAGCTCCAAAAGCTATTTATCAGCAAAACCTGAGCAGCTGATAAAGACAGTGCTGGGAAATAGAAAAAGAAAGAAATTTTTAAAAAGTGTAGAAAAGAGGTGCTTTCATTGAAAAGATCAAGATAGAAAAATAAGATTCAAAAAACAAAGAACTTCTGATTCTTTATGTGTCCACTATTTAAAAATAAATAAATCACTTCATCCAATCCATTGCAACAACCAACAAAGGCGCTTCCTATAAACAAACATGATCTCCACTCCTCAAATCCAGATATCATTATTTCAAAAAAAAATTCACGCAAAAAGTCTATGAGAAGTTTCCAATCTTTAACAAATGTTAACTGTGACTTTTCTCTGATTTAAACATGTCGGCTTTGCCATCTCATTGAAGTCCCTGCAGAGTTCTTAACCACCCATTTTCATGGCCTATCACTGGGTGTAGTGCCGGCCCACCCATGAGGCGAGTTGAGGCAATTGCCTCAGGGGGCAGATCTGGGCCTGAGGAGCACACTGCTCACTGCCGCCTCCTCCTCCTTTGCTGTGGGCGGTGGCAGCGGTGGCATGGCTTTGGCAGGGCAAGCTTGTGGCGATGGAGGAGGGGGTGGGAGGCAGCAGCAAGGCATTTTGCCTCAAGCAGCACAACATCCAGGAGCTGCCCCTTTCTGGGTGGGTACCTCACTGGTAAGCTGTGCTGACATCGTGTCTACTACTCCCTTGGTATTTTCCATCATAGGAAAATTCCTTACGAAGGGGAACTCCAAATTGCTTCTTGCTAAGGGACTGGTTTGCTCTGTTACCCAGTTCTTAAATAATGCCTTTTCCGTTGTTCTCTTGGAGCCCTTGTCCCGAAAGATGCAATGCAGCACTTCGGTTAAAAGCTATGAATCATATCCAGGAAACTCCTAGTTACCCTCAGAAGTAGATTGTGTTTCACAATAAACATGAGTTTGATCCGCAAAGAGTAATTTTTTTAAAATTCCCAACTCTAGGGGTGCTGTATGTTTTTTACTGGATGGATTTTTTGGGGGTGTGGGTGTGTGGACTTTACCTGATTATTTCTTTCCTCAGCAGCTAAATAATAAGCGGCTTAATTTATCATGACTTTTTGCTACCAGATACAACCACATGGCATGGGAGAGAAGGAAATCCTGAGCAAAAAAACAGCAATTATACTCAGAGTAGACCCGTTAAAATTAACAGGCACCTCTACATTAGCTAGATTAGTTCCAGCAAGTCTAACTTAGTTCTTAGTGGAACTGGGTCTTTAAAATATTTATTACTCTCATAAAGGAATCGTACAGTATGAGTGATTCTTCGCTTGTTTATTTTTTTAGGAATTCAGTGGGACTTGTTCCCAAAACGGCATGCAGTCTTTTACCTCGGAAGACTGCTATTATACCAGAGTTTATGCTAGCAAGAATTGCTGCTTCCCATGCTGCTCTAGCAGCTATGTGAAAGCGCAATAGCCACAGTTTCCAGTGTAGGCTGCAAAGGGCAGCTGTGTGTTTCCACTGATCACAATGGCACTTGCTGAGGGTGCCTAGGAAGCACCAATCAATACATGGTGATGGGAGGAAAGCTGTGGAGATGTTGGAGTTCCTGTTTCATCCATACCTCTTCCACATAGTCCATGCAGTGTTTGCGTGTTGAGGTCACCAAGACACCCCCCAAATAAAACTCAATTGACACATAATTTTAGTTTAAGATTTTTGGCATAATTTTGGCCACAACTTTATTAAAATTACAAGCAATGTGAGTGGTTGCTTAGGCATTGGTTGCGACTATCTGACCCCGCACGGGGACAGACTGACATTCACATGCCCATGAAAGTCAGAAAGGGGAAAACATTTTGGGGAGAAAGATGGAGCTGGGTACCATGCCCTCACCTGTCCCCAAATGCTCCCAGGGGCTCTTGCGTGGCCCTAGCCCCTTGACAGGGGTTCGGACAAAAGCATGGCAAGCCCCTGGGTTCCTTTAATGGAATACCCTTGCAGCAGCAGCATCGGAGGGGCAGCCACAGCCAATCCATACCCCTCCAGCAACCAATTCATAAAACCAACGCCTAACCGCAACCTTTCAAGTTGTGACGATTTGCTACGCATTAGGCAAAAACCAAATGGCACCAGCCAATCAGCCAAATGGACAAAATTCCTACCGGGCCCCTGCCACAAAAGCAGATGACCCCATGACAGGCATAGCGAGGTCAAGCGAACAACCTGAAAATAGGGAGGGAGGGCAGGTGATCTGATGCACGCAGCAAAAAGAGGAAGCTCAACATTGCGCGAAGGGTATTTAAAGGCTATGGCTGTCAATCACAAAATGGCATCATATAAATCTCCCCAGCAACAAGAAGAGCTCAATGATAAAGGTGGCCAACCTCTTTCCCGCTCAGTAACAGTTGGTGTCTTGATAGCCCCCACCGCAACACATGCTCTCCATGAAGGAGAACACGCTTTCTCAAACTTGGGTCCCCCAGCTGTTGTTGGACTACAACTCCCATCATCCTGGACCACTGGCCCTCCTGGGGATCAAGTTTGAGAAACACTGGTCCACAAGTATGCTGCCAGGAAGAAGGAAACTGCCTTAATCTGAGTAAAACCACTGGTTCTCTCTAGCTTAGTATTGTTTACACTCATTGGCAGTGGCCCTCCAAGGTTTCAGGTATGGGGCATTCTCTCCCGTACCTGAAGATGACTGGGGATTGAACCTGGGACCTTCTGCATGCAAAGCAGGTGCTTTACCACTGAGCTAAGAGCCTATGTTGCACCCACTGACATACCCCAGCATGGGCTCTATACACATTTTAACTTCAAAGCACCTTATTTCCTTCAAGGGATATGGGTGGTGCTGTGGGTTAAACCACAGAGCCTAGGACCTGGAATTTGCTGCCAAGGAGTGTGGTGGAGTCTCCTTCTTTGGAGGTCTTTAAGCAGAGGCTTGACAACCAGGAGTGCTCTGATGATGTTTCCTGCTTGGCAGGGGGTTGGACTCGATGGCCCTTGTGGTCTATTCCAACTCTATGATTCTGTGATATAGCAACAAATACAAATAAACCATACTGGAAAATTAAATTACTGGAAAATTAAATTACATTAGAAGCACAGGACATCTAGTACCATAGGTACACACAAGAATAACTCAAAAAAGCCATATTTCCTAAGATGGTACAGATAGTGAGTGTTGTGCATCTGAGTGCAAAACAGGAAATAAAGTCATATAAACATTCTGGGATTTCCATCCCTCTTCAGACCTGCAGCTTATGGTTTTGGGCTTTTTTTCTGCATTAGCCAAACCCCACAAGTTTTTGAACCATAAAGAAAGGTGCACATTTTGTAGTGTTTTCCCTTGTTGAGCTATGGAAATCCTGGCTGCAGCCAACACCCTGCCGGAAGTTCTTTAGAAGGAGAAACTTGCATTTGATCATCCCACACGTTCAGCAAAGGAGAGACTTGGTTTGATTATATTTCCTGATAGAAATCAGACCAAAATGATGAAACCAGGGGACATCCCCACCATAAGTGGAAAAGAGTCCCTCTCTTCTCACAACCCGGCCAACAATCCTGTGCTGTTGCACAGCACAACAAATCTTATACTATTCCAGGACTGTCAGCTTATCCTAATAAATTGGGTACTATGCTACGTGTTGCTGTTCTTTGATGTGAGTGGCTATGCAATGGATCAACACAGCTGCATTTCTTGGACTCTCTGTGGAGGGTTGTAGCTATGGGGGCTGTCACAAAAAAATGCCTATACTGTACTTCAAAGCTGACCACAACACCAGTGGTCACACAGCTGGATAGCCTTGAGGTAACCTCCTCAATGTAAAGGCAAGCTTCAGAGAATCCTGTAACTAAGGACCATCCACACTATACATTTAAAACAGTACCATGCCACTTTAAACAGTTTTGTTTTTCCCCAGTTAATCTTTGGATTCATTGTTAAGGTGAGTTGTTAAAGGTAAAGGTAAAGGGACCCCTGACCATTAGGTCCAGTCGTGGCCGACTCTGGGGTTGCAGCGCTCATCTCGCTTTATTGGCCGAGGGAGCCAGTGTACAGCTTCCGGGTCATGTGGCCAGCATGACTAAGCCGCTTCTGGCAAACCAGAGCAGTACACTTAAACACTGTTTACCTTCCCGCCTACTTGCACTTGGATGTCCTTTCAAACTGCTAGGTTGGCAGGAGCAGGGACCAAGCAACGGGACCTCACCCCGTCGCGGGGATTCGAACCACCGACCTTCGGATCGGCAAGTCCTAGGCTCTGTGGTTTAACCCACAGCGTTAGGAGACCACTATTCTCTTCACAGAGAACTCTGGGAATTGTAGCTCTGGGAGGGGAATCTGGATCTCCTAATAAATCTCAGCACTCTTGACAAACTACAGATCCCAGGAATCTTTAGGGAAGCCATGACTGTTTAAAGGGGGATGATGGGCAAGATTGGGGCAGATGGAGCCTTGGTGTTCTAGACTGAAAGGAGGCCAGAACCAAAAGCCTCCCATGCTAGAGAGAGCAATGCTGTAACCATCCAGTAACAGTAGGCCAAAGAGAAGCAGTTGGCATTCGTCTTTTTCCTAGAACCATCAAATTCTAGAGTTGGAAGGTACCCTGGCAATCATCTAGTCCAACCCCCAGCAATGCAGGAATATGCTGGCGTTCCATACAGAGATCAGACTGCAACCTTGGCTCCAACCAGCTGAGCTATCCTGTTTCAGTAGACAAAGGAGGAGTGAAGGAATGAATTTTATTATTTCGGTCACAGACCAGTTCCAGCCCACATACAATATCAATGAAGTCATAAAACATGATAGGGATACATTTGAATTTGCAGTTAGGTATAACAGGGACAATACAGATATAGCAACAGGTAAAAAATATATAAATTAAAACTTAGTCACTAACATATAACCTAAAATTAGGCTATATGTTAAATTAAGGCCTTAATCATTATGATAGCACAGCTTGTTCCCTAAGTTTTATGGCAATCGCACAGAATTTGGCTACCCTTAACATAATCTCAGGATCCTTGAAGGAGGAGTGAAGTCAAACTGTTGGAAGGTTATGGCGCCTGCTGTGGCTATTGAGACCGATACAGGAGAGAGATGTTTTGTTGCAGCTGGGGCAAATGAAGGCATCTGGTTGTGCTGCTGCACATGCACTCTTGGCAGCTCCTGGGATTCTTTGATCCTGAGCTAGACTGATGGGCTGACTTTGTTTAAGGTAGAATCCGATGGTTCTCAGCCATAAAGCCCAGTAGTGAAGTAGCCCTGTGGTTCATTAGCACAGCATCCAAGATGGCGTAGGTATGGGTGGCTCCAGGCTCAACTTCCAGGGTTGGTCTCCAAGGAGAAGGTCCCTGCGAAAGCTGCACACAGTCGAGACAGTACAGCGCTGTAGCCAATTGGAATGGTGTGTTTTTTTAAGGAAAAGTAGAGGAGGTTGTAAAAGATGCAAAGGAGCTGAAAGCTGCCCATGCCCCAATTTTGGACCTGGTTTTGAAATTCCCAAACTGGTGTTCCTGAGGAATGGTGTGCAGGAGAGTTCAAAGAGGAGGAATAATTGTTGTTGTTGTTGTTGTTGTTTAGCCGTGTCTGACTCTTTGTGTCCCCATGGACCAGAGCACGCCAGGCACTCCTGTCTTCCACTGCCTCCCACAGTTTGGTCAAACTCATGCTGGTAGCTTCGAGAACACTGTCCAACCATCTCGTCCTCTGTCGTCCCCTTCTCCTTGTGCCCTCCATCTTTCCCAACTTCAGGGTCTTTTCCAGGGAGTCTTCTCTTCTCATGAGGTGGCCAAAGTATTGGAGCCTCAGCTTCACGATCTGTCCTTCCAGTGAGCACTCATGGCTTATTTCCTTCAAGGGACTCTCAAGAGTCTCCTCCAGCACCATAATTCAAAAGCATCAATTCTTCGGCGATCAGCCTTCTTTATGGTCCAGCTCTCACTTCCATACATCACTAAGGAGGAATTAATCCGAGTTATTTATATCTCTCCTTTCAGGATACCAATCCTTTTAAGGCAGGCTGAGTAACTTCAAAATGCATTCTTTAAAGCCACAGGAAAAAAATAAATAGTTTCCACATATATAAAAAGGGATTTGGTATCCTCCCCATGGGACAGCTGGTGGTAGAGGACCCCATGTGTGCCAGGGGCCAGTTCAGCTGGGCTTGGCATCTCTGCCCTCCGTCCTCTGAATACCAGTTGCTGGAAGTCACAAGAAAGGAGAGTGCTGTTGCGCTCAGGTCCTGCTTGCAGACTTCCCAAAAGCAGGGTGTAGTTAGGAGTGGGTTAGGAGCCCATCCGCCTGTGCACTCGGACAGATGGGCCAAAGGAGGAGGAGGAAGGAAGGAAGGAAGGTGGAGCAGAGCAGATCTGACCCCGATGGCAGCAGTGGCAGAGCAGGAAAGGCATCAAGAAGCAGACTGGTTCATGGTGCCTCCCAGCTTTGAAGGGGCCAGTAAAGCCTTTGCTGAGGGTTCAAGGGAGCCTAGATATGCTTCTGCCCAGAGGCATCTGACTGTGAGAACAAGCTGCTGGGCTAGTTGGGTCTCTGGCTTGCCCCAGCAGGTCTCTCTTGATGTTTTCAGTACTGGGATATTTCCCACAGGGCAGCTGGGGGATGAGTGTTGTTGTTGTTTAGTCGTTTAGTCATGTCGGACTCTTCATGACTCCATGGACCAGAGCACGCCAGGCACTCCTGTCTTCCACTGCCTCCCGCAGTTTGGTCAAACTCATGCTGGTAGCTTCGAGAACACTGTCCAACCATCTCATCCTCTGTCGTCCCCTTCTCCTTGTGCCCTCCATCTTTCCCAACATCAGGGTCTTTTCCAGGGAGTCTTCTCTTCTCATGAGGTGGCCAAAGTATTGGAGCCTCAGCTTCAGGATCTATCCTTCCAGTGAGCACTCAGGGCTGATTTCCTTCAGAATGGATAGGTTTGATCTTCTTGCAGTCCATGGGACTCTCAAGAGTCTCCTCCAGCACCATAATTCAGCATCCTCATCTGACTTGCACCTTTTTGAAATGCACAGGAGGAAATAGTGGCAGCCCTGCGCCGGAACTGGTTCTGCCGTAGGCCTTGCTTGTGGCTTGCATGATGCTGTCTTTGTGGGGCATCTTTTGGCCTGTTAGCATTGGATGTCTGCCTAGTTGCTGGAGCAGGGCAGGAGAAACATGAGGATTGTGTGAAGCACAATGGCTAACAGCTGCAAGTGCATGTGATTGCGAACCAGCTGAATGAGGAATTGAGAGAGGATGACATCACCCAGGTTCTTTTGCCATCCTGCGTGCCCCAGCCCAGCCTCCTCTGATGTCTACGCTGGTGGAAGTAATGACATCATGAAGATAATGCTTGTTTATCCAAGAGAAGCAGTAATATTCGAGCTGTTGCCGCCAGATGGTTTTTCTTTCTTTCTGCTTTGTCCACTGGCTTTGATCCTGAAAGGAAGAGTGAGCCGTGAGAGTTTGGTGCCAATAGGAGTGTTCAGGACTTACCAACAAAGGTGCCTGTGCTCTCCATTGCATGCCTGGTGGGAGCTGGCCTCCGTTAGGGGGTTGTGGTTAGTGGGGGCAACGTTTAGAGCCGGGGGGCAGGAAACCAGTAGCCCATAGGTTGTATGCAGCTCATCACCTCCCCCCTCTAGAATCACCCCCATGCTGCAAAAAGGCTTAAGTAAAAACTCCTAATAGAAAACCTTTTTTGGACCCTAAGTGTTGTGTGGTATCTGTATATTTCCCTTACAGAAACCACTGTTCCTAGAGCTCCCCAAGGAAGAGAATAGGGGTCTCCTAAGAACTCTAAGCAATGGGACGTGGGTGGCGCTGTGGTCTAAACCACAGAGCCTAGGACTTGCCGATCAGAAGGTCGGTGATTCAAATCCCTGCGATGGGGTGAGTTCCCGTTGCTTGGTCCCTGCTCCTGCCCACCTAGCAGTTCAAAAGCACGTCAAAGTGCAAGTAGATAAATAGGTACCGCTCCGGCGGGAAGGTAAATGGTGTTTCCATGTGCTGCTCTGGTTTGCCAGAAGCGGCTTAGTCATGCTGGCCACATGACCCGGAAGCTGTACGCTGGCTCCTTTGGCCAATAAAGCGAGATGAGCGCCGCAACCCCAGAGTCGTCTGCGACTGGACCTAACGGTCAGGGGTCCCTTTACCTTTAAGAACTCTAAGCACTCTTAGCAAACCACAGTTCCCAAGGTCCTTTGGGGAAAGCCATCACTGTTAAAGTGGTGCTTTAAATGCCTGGTGCAGATGGGCTTGGAAGGCTATCTGCTGATGTGGAGGAAAGCGACACGTGTTTGTTTACGCCAGCGTTCCCCGACCCGTTCCATAACTCTGCTGGCTGGGGCTGATGGAAGTTGTAGTCTAAAACATCTGGAGGACACCAGCTTGGGGAAGGCTCAGTTGTGCCAAGAAACAGCCATCTGTTTGGGGGCAGAATCGAGTGAGAGATTTCGGAAATTTTCGCAGGAAAACTGAAGTTTTTAAAATGCTTTGCTTTTTTAAATTTGTGAAATAAGAAAAGGTTGAAGGAGCTGCATATGTTTAGCTTGGAAAAGAGGAGACTGAGAGGAGATAGGAGAGCCATCTTCAAATATCTTAAGGGCTGCCACATGGAAGATGGATCAAGCTTGTTTTCTCCTGCTCTGGAGGGTAGCACTCGTGGCAGTGGCTTCAAGTTAGAAGACTAGATTTTTAGAAGAAGACAGCCCTGTTTAGGGAAGCTTTTAATGTTTAATAGGTTATTGTATTTTAATATTCCGTTGGAAGCCACCCAGAGTGGCTGGAGAAACGCAGCCAGATGGGTGGGGTATAAATAATAAATTATTATTATTATTATTATTATTATTATTATTATTATTATTATTACTGTTGGGGTCCCTTCCAACTCTACAATTCTATGATTCTATGAAACAGTACAGTCTCTTTAATTATTCTTGCACCCTACTGACATACTGTTCTAGATTTCTCTTTCAATTTTTCAGTTTCTCCTATGACAATAAGCAGGTTTGATATGGTGCAACTGCTCTATTGTGTGTGCTTTTAAAAACAAAGACATTTGGTTCCCAAAACCAGCCAATGGTAGAATCCCAGGGTAATTATGTAAAGAAACAGTTCCATTTGTTTTGTTTTGCATATATCTATCTATCTATCTATCTATCTATCTATCTATCTATCTATCTATCTATATCTGCTTAACTGGGCAGCAAATCTTGGGCTGTGGACATTTACAGCACCTCCCTAACCCCAACCCCCAACCCCCCCCCCCAAAAAAATACTGGGAACTGTTTTATTGAGAATTGTAGCTCTGTGATTAGCAAACTGCATTTCCCATGATTATTTGGAGGTGAAAGTGTTCTTTAAATGTATGGTTTGTACACAACATTAAAATCAACTGTTCAATGAACAAATGGCTCAGCTCTTAAACTAGGACCGAAAAGGTGTCACTTTTGTTTCTTTTTATTTAATAGAATAACATCTGCAGGCGCCCTGCCATTCTTCATCTTGGCAGTATGCAATTATAAGAAGCTCTGGTGTCCTTGGATGTAAATTCTGGGGACTTGCTGGGATACAATAAAAACCACACAGCTTGTCTCTTAGTTACTTCCATGTGTGCACCATCTCTTCTTCGGGATATGAAATACAATTGAGTAGATTCTCTGTTACAAATTATTTTAAAAACCAAATAAGGAAACATTATCTATTGTTTTTGCCAACAATGTTTCAGTTATTTTTCTTTCTCGGGGAAAACAAAAAGTATTGTTCTAACCAGCAAGAGGCATGCATACATCTCCCTCTTCTAAGCTTTGCAGTAATTGGGGGAAAAAACAAACCCCACATATATAACACAAAGATAAACTGAGTCATGGTGATTGTGATGTTTGAAAAGAGTGATCCTTCTGCTTTAGGAATGGGCCAGGGGAATTCAGTTCAGTTTGTGCTGTGAAGGTGAACCTATCCAATTCTTAGTTTCTGAAATTACATATGAATCGAAACACAGCCATCCTTTGAAATTTTGTTTAAGAGTCGGCCCCTCTTTTATGGGAACTAAATTTTGGGTGTGGAGGAGAGGTTAGGGATTTCTTAATAGAACTCTTAGCACATTTACCAAGTTAGAGAGTCTAGGATTCTTAGATACAGGTGAGGGGTGAACATAACAGGTGTTTATTTATATCCCACCATGGAACCTGATTTTGTGTACCTGGGACTTCAGTTGATATTCCACATCCAAGCACTGAACAAGTCCAGATGTGTTTAGCTTCAGCAACATGGTAGCCTCACATGCCTTCAGATCATGCAATAGTATAAAACCAATGCACACTTGTAGATAAGCCTCTGAGGGTCATTCAGGTTCTTCCAGAGAGTCTGCATGTCCCAGAAAGAAAGGAAGCTTTGGATAGGGGATTGCTGTGTCTGTGGCAGGCCTAGGGAATGTGAAGCCCTTCAGGTGCCTCAATGACATCTCCCAACATTCTCTATCACTGGCCATGGTGGGTGGAGCTGGGGTTGATGGAAGCTGGAGTCCATCACCATATTGGAGGACTGCAGGTTTTCCAACCAAGGTCTATGCCAGGGCTTCCAGCTGTTTTTGGACTACAACTCCCATCATCCCTAGCTAGCAGGACCAGTGGTCAGGGATGATGGGAACTGTAGTCCAAGTTCCAAGTTTAGGAAACCCTATTCTATGCTAAGGAAGGACCACCAGATTCCAGGGCCATTCCTTACGAAGAGACTTGTTTTAATAGGCAAAATAAACCATCAATAAGAGAGTGGCAAATTAAATTTTGTGAATATATAGATTTGGCAAGATTAGCAGCAGCGCTATGAGGACAATTAGATCAAAAATTAATAAAAGAATGGGATTGTGTAAAAGACTATATGAAAAAACATTGTTCTGGGGTAAACATATCGATACACAAGGAGTGGTGCTTACAGGGTTAAGAGAAGGAAGAAATGGATACAAGAGACATAAAGGAAAATTAAGGCTGAGAACACAACAACCAAGATAAAAATGAAAGACTGAAGTCACACATAGGTGGAGGGGAGTCAAGATTGTATGTATTTCTTTTGCATTAGATCTTTTAAGAACAAGGACTATGTGAAGAATTGAAAGAAATTTTAGGTTGTCACAGTTGTAGTGTGATTAATCTTTGTTGAAGGTATTTGCTTTTGTTATGTTTTTTTTTTTTTTTTGCAATAAAGGGGGGAAATCAGCAAATGATTATGCAGAAGTGGCAAGCAATCTGCATCAACACTGTTTGTGAGATGTTTAGACAAAGGGCGATTTATTGCGTCCAAAACCAATGCTAGTTCTTAGCACACTTTTTAATGTAACTTTTTCTCCCCTCTTTCAAAACAAAGTTTCAGTTTTATCCCCTCCTTCAAGTTTCTTATTGCGGTAGAAGTGGCACAAAAATTACAGATTTCCCCATGACCTTGAGCGAGGTTTCTGGCTGCTGTGGGGCTCTTTAGGAATGAGCTCCCTAGCAGTGGCCCACTTGCGAGGCTTCGCTTCTGAAGCTGCTACATGTGCAACCTTTCATCAGATGTTGCAGAAATTATAGGGGAAACGGGAGTTTTGTGTTCACAGTTATGCAACAGCTGCAGCAGGACTGTATGGAGAATCCGGGGTCAGCAAGTTCAATACAAGAAGAGTTGTTGGTCCCGTCGCCAGAAGCGTTGCACTGATAGGGGCTCAAAGGCACACAGCAAAAATCTTAAGCTTGTGGAATGGTAGGGCTGGCACTGTTTTGGGGTGAGGGCAAAGCCACATTTGTCCCTTGCTTTCTTCTGCTTGTTCTGTGATTTGCCAAAATCCTTATTGGCATTGGTGCTAGCTATTTGTGATAAAATAGACACCTTACACAGGACTTGAAGATATATCTTTACTTGTCAGGTTGGCAAAAGTTGATGACTAAGATGACAATACTAATAATATATTATTTATATAGCACCCATCTGACAGGGTTGCCCAGCCACTCTTGTTGGCAGCTTCCAACAAAAGAAATACAGTGGTACCTCAGGTTACATATGCTTCAGGTTACAGACCCTTCAGGTTACAGACTCCGCTAACCCAGAAATAGTACCTTGGGTTAAGAACTTTGCTTCAGGGTGAGAACTGAAATTGCAGCACGGCGGCAGCAGGAGGCCCCATTAGCTAAAGTGGTGCTTTAGGTTAAGAACAGTTTCAGGTTAAGAACAGACCTCCAGAACGAATTAAGTTCTTAACCTGAGGTACCCCTGTAGTAAAAACACAAAACAGCATCATACACTAGAAACTTCCCTGAACAGGGCTGCCTTCAGATGTCTTTTAACAACAAGTATTATTCGTGTGTGTGTGAATACAATGCGTTTCTCTCTTTTGAGCCCAAGAGAGGGTTTAATCCATTTTGTTTTCAAAACTCCTTCATAGCAGTGCCCGAGTTATTAATCCATAGCTTGCTTGTCCTCACAAACTTCTCCGGACAGTGTCTGCTTGAAGTCACCACGCTTCCATGTTCTCAGTCAAAGAATAAACTAACAGAATAACCAACCAACTGCCAACTGCCATCCCCTTTCCCCAGTACCCATTATTCTTTGTGAAATTATTTACAATGCAAATCCAAATACTAATACTAACAATCTCATGCTCTACCCACTAAGCCAGGGGTAGGCAACCTAAGGCCTGTGGGCCGGATGCGGCCTAATCACCTTCTAAATCTGGCCCACAGACGGTCTGGGAATCAGCATGTTTTTACATGAGTAGAATGTGTCCTTTTTTAAAAAATGCATCTCTGGGTTATTTGTGGGGCCTGTCTGGTGTCTTTACATGAGTAGAATGTGTGCTTTTATTTAAAATGCATCTCTGGGTTATTTGTGGGGCGTAGGATTTTGTTCATTCCCCCCCCCCCCCCAATATAGTCTGGCCCCCTACATGGTCTGAGGGACGGTCGACTGGCCCATGGCTGAAAAAGGTTGCTGACCCCTGCCCTAAGCTCTTCCACAAGCTCTGTTAGGTTTGGTTTCATTTTGGAGGAGAGATTACTGGAGACTTAAGGCCTTTCTGCAGTACTTGGGGATTTTATTGTTAAATAAACAAGTCAAGTGTTGGTGGAAGCAAACTACATAGCACTTTTGCAGACCAGCAAATCCACAGCCGCACTTCATATCCTACAGAAAGGCAACCCCAGAGCTGGAAGACAGCTTCTCCCCGCCCCCCCCCCTCTATCCCTGCCTCTTACTCAAATTGCACTTTTCACAAATATATTTTTTGACCAGCGTTCTCCAATCTGGTGCCATCCAGATGTTTTAAAGTGAAACTTCCATCATCCAAGCCAGCATGGCTAATGATTGGGTATGATGGCCATTGTCCAAAATATCTGGAGGGCGCCAGTGGGCAGGGGGAGAAGGTCAGTGCGGATGACAGGAAACATTTATTATGGAGCACAGATGATGTCGATAAATACAATAAAATATACATTCTTACTGATTATTCAACGAAACAAGAGCTTCCATTTAAACAATGTTGGCCAATTCATCATCTATGTGAAATGACAACAAATGAGAAATTTTGGATTGCCATGAATGATTTGGAAAGTGAAATCATTCCCTGCTTCCAGTAAAGGGCCAGTTCATTAGTAATGCAACCCCCTGCAGTAAAAGTCTGCTTACATAAGAATTAGCACCAGTCGGACTTGGGTTTAATGAATTCCTTCTGTATTGCTGAGATGTCTTCTGCTGTATACTGGGGCATTTTAAAGTACAAATCATGCTATTCCATACCTTTGAGGAGAGCAAGGGTACCTTCACACCAGGCATTTGGAACTGCTGCGTTTGTTTCACTCGCGATGTTTGCACACCATACAATTAAAGCACTTGACTTCGCCCTAAAGAATCCTGAGAACTGTAAAGGTAAAGGGACCCCTGACCGTTAGGTCTAGTCATGGACGACTCTGGGGTTGCGGCGCTCATCTCGCTTTACTGGCTGAGGGAGCCGGCGTACAGCTTCCGGGTCATGTGGCCAGCATGACTAAGCAGCTTCTGGCAAACCAGAGCAGTGCACGGAAATGCCATTTACCTTCCCGCTGGAGTGGTACCTATTTATCTACTTGCACTTTGACGTGCTTTTGAACTGCTAGGTTGGCAGGAGCAGGAACTGAGCAACGGGAGCTCACCCTGTCGTGGGGATTCGAACTGCCAACCATCTGATTGGCAAGCCCTAGGCTCTGTAGATGACACCTAATAGAGCTACAACCCAAGAACACGCAACAAACTACAGTTCACTACTTTGGGTGAAGTCATGTTCTTTAAATGTTTGCTGTGGATGTGACTCAAGATTAAGGAGAAGGATGTTAGTCTCATTGCCGCCGCCACAGTTACCAGGATTTTTGCAGTGGAAGCCATGACTGTTAAAGTATAATAAATGCACTCTAAATGTATGGTATGGATGTGACCTCAGCGAGGCCTTCCAGAGTGGTTTAATTCTGAATTCTGAAAATTGTGGGAGAAATAGGGTTCTCCAAAGAACTCACAGCGCCCTTAACAAACCCCAGTTTCTAAGATTCTTTGGGGAGGAACCCATGATTGTTTATAAATGTACGATACTGCATTAAACAGATAATGTGGTTAGGATCCTTAAGCAAGAGCAGTTGAGCAATGGACTCAGTTCCTCGCTGGGGTCTTTTTTGCAATCGGAGGCTGAACAACCACCTCTGATTCTAATCTGGTTTTCTGAATCCTGAAATCAAAATACTGCGAGGTAAGAGGGCAGTTGATGCTAAGATGCACCATTTAGGGGTAGTTCCCTTCCCCATTGTGGTTTCAGGCCATGGGCAGGCAAACTAAGGTCCGGAGGCTGGATCCGACCCAATCACCTTCTAAATCCGGCCCACAGATGGTCCGGCAATCAGCATGTTTTTACATGAGTAGAATGTGTCCTTTTATTTAAAATGGTTATTTGTGAGGCATAGGAATTCATTCATCCCCCCCCAATATAGTCTGGGCCCCCACAAGGTCTGAGGGACAGTGGACCGGCCCCCTGATGAAAAAGTTTGCTGACCCCTGTTTCAGGCCATGTAGATCCCGAAACTGTTATCCAAGTCCAAAGAGGTAGCAAATCCTCTTTAAATCACACAAATGGTGGCGTCTTATCTAAAAGCAGCCCTCGGAAAACTAGCCTCAACCATTTCTACCGCCACCTTCACATAAGTGAGAGCGTTTTGTTTTACTTCAGGGAGGAAAGAAGACCATGCTTTCGGACGCCAATTTTTTCTCAGCTTAATTTATGCTTTAGAATTAGCAGAAACAAGAAGGCCACTTCAGAAGAAGATGCGCAGCAAATTTTAGGCACTATAAAACCCTAAGAAGGCTAGGTTGGGGCTGAGCATTGCTGAAGAGCACACGCTTGCATTTAAAAGGTCCTAAATTCAATCCCTGGCATCTGACACCCTGGAGATGAGCTGCCAGCCAGAGCTGCCAGTACAGTACTGAGATAAATGGGCTAGTGGCCCAACTTGGTATAAGCCAGCATCTATATATTGCTAGGACTAGAGCCCACCCTTTGAGCAGTACGCCCTGGCCTGGGTCAATGTTGCCTTTTTCTCAGGTGGGGGAAGCAAAATGAGAAGTTGTTTATTCGTCAATTTATGAATCACCTTTTACATGTCTGGCATATAATCTTGCTCAAAGTGAATCTTGGCACTGTATTTGTGTTGACACGGGCTGCCTACACACTGTGGATTTAAAGTACAGTCATACCTCGGGTTACAGATGCTTCAGGTTGCCTTTTTTCGGGTTATGGACGTGCCGAAAGCCAGAAGTACTGGAACGGGTTACTTCCAGGTTTCGGTGGTCGTGCATGCGCAGAAGCGCCAAATCGCCGGTTCGCAACCCGCGCATGCGCAGACATGGCGCTGCAGGTTGCGAACGTGCCTCCTGCACAGATCACGTTTGCAACCCGAGTGTCCACTGTACATGCCTCCCCACCGCCACCCCCAAGAACCATGAGAACTGTAGTTTGTTAAGGGTGCTGGGAATTGTAGCTCTGTAGGGAGACACGGGTGGCGCTGTGGGTAAAACCTGAGCGCCTAGGACTTGCCGATCGTATGGTTGGCGGTTTGAATCCCTGCGACGGGGTGAGCTCCCGTCGTTCGGTCCCAGCTCCTGCCCACCTAGCAGTTCGAAAGCACCCCTAAGTGCAAGTAGATAAATAGGTACCACTTTATAGCGGGAAGGTAAACGGCGTTTCCGTGTGCTGCGCTGGTGCTGGCTCTCCAGAGCAGCTTCGTCACGCTGGCCATGTGACCCGGAAGTGTCTTCGGACAGCGCTGGCCCCCGGCCTCTTAAGCGAGATGGGCGCGCAACCCCAGAGTTGGTCACGACTGGCCCGTACGGGCAGGGGTACCTTTACCTCACCTTTAGGGGGAAGCTACAGTTTCCAGGATTCTTCAAGCTCTCTCTCTCTCTCTGCATGTGCTTTAAATGTATGGTGTTTATGCAGCTATGGGTCTTATGGTGGGTGAACAGCAACTGGGGCAGTTACGCCCACTCCAAAGGAGGTCCTTTCCTTCCAGCAATGGACACATGACTGTCCTCAAGGGATTGTAGCTTTTGTGATTGGATAGACCTTAGCAGGCCACTCCACTTCTATTTAGGAGTCCATCCTTGCCTATGAAACATCAAGAGCCACATTGTTTAACATGAGAGCTCCTGCAAACGGGTCATCTGAAAGTAAACAGCATTTTCTGCCAACGTGCCGTTTAGGATCAGCTTGCCAAAGAGAATGGGTCTCCCTGTTTTCAGTGCATTCCCATATAACAGCCCAGCAGAGAGCAGCTATCAGCTGTCCCTGCTTCAAATTTCTTCTTGCAGCCAAACGTACCTTATAGCAAATTCCCACTTTCTTCGTGCTAGTCATAGCGATCTACCTCGCAGGGTTCTTGTTGGGATGACTCAGAATACATGCAGAGAGGTTTCAGTTTGTTAAATGCAACAACAGACAGGTGGACAGGTGGTCTTTCCCTAAGCTAGCCCGACCGTAAAATTGAGATGCTCTCGCTTAGCTGGCAGATTTTGCAATACCGTCTGAGCAGGGGCGAAGAACCCGAGGGCCACATTCATTTCTGGGAAATCTCCTAGGGGCCACATTTCACTGACGGGTGGTGTCAGAGGCAAAAGTGGGCGGAGCCATGATTTTAAGCTTTGTGCAGGTATAGTAGTAGGCTAATCTCTATATGCACTCACACATTCTTCCCCATCCACCACCCAGACAAGCCAGAGGCATTGTCATAATTCATGGAGCCATTCCAGCCAGTGAGTGATGTGACTTGAGGAGGGTCCTAAGGGCCAAACAGAGAGGCTTGGGGGCCATATTTGGTCCCTGAAGTTCACTCAACCCTGCATAGAAAGGAGCAACAAATTGTCAATTCGCCGTGGTAGCACCTGAGGAGGATTTCTGATATCACAGACCCTCCAAGTGCCCCTGCTTTGCCAGAGACAGCCCTGGATTTACAGAAGCCATCCTGGTTCCTGGTTTGATCCCAGAATTCCCCACTTTTACTTAGGACGACCCTATATCCATCAGAGAAATGTGGGAGGGTGTGGAGTTGTGCTACTCCTGAGCCAAGGAAGATGTCTGAAGGCAGTCCTGTACAGTGGTACCTCGGGTTAAGAACTTTATTCGTTCTGGAGGTCCGTTCTTAACCTGAAACTGTTCTTAACCTGAGGTACCACTTTAGCTAATGGGGCCTCCTGCTGCCACTGCACGATTTCTGTTCTCATCCTGAGGTAAAGTTCTTAACCTGAGGTACTATTTCTGGGTTACCGGAGTCTGTAACCTGAAGCGTCTGTAACCTGAAGCATCTGTAACCCGAGTCACCACTGTATAGGGAAGGTTTTTTAAAAAAATGTTTTGTTGTGTTTTTATATCATAGAATCATAGAATTTTAGAATTAAGGGGCGCTGAGGAGCATTTAGTCCAACCCCTGAAATGCAGGACTATGCAGCTGTCCCATACGGGGATCGAACCTGCAACAACTTTGGCACCACACTCTAAACAACTGAGCATATTGGAAGCTGTCCAGAGTGGCTGGGGCAACCCAATCAGATAGGTAGGGTATAAATAATAAGATTATTATTATTATTAAACAGGATGCCCCTATTTTCAGCGGAGAAATGTTGGAGGTGTGATATCAAACGGCTTGGACGACCTATAGCCGGTCTCTTTCCCTGGCAAGCCAATTGACACCAGTTGTTCTGTGTGATTCGATGCCAAGGGTGAATATTTTTCAAAATGGCTCCCTTCTGTCCTAAAACATAGGCATACACAGTGTGAAAGAGATATAAAGCAAGCTTGGGATTCTTGTTTCCCTCCATCATCTGATTTCTGTTGGGTTCCTAACTCCCTTCAGCCTCAGTGCCTTGAGGGCACAGGTTACTCATCCGGGGTATAGAGGCTCTTCTACGATGTGAGAAAACGGTTTATGCCTTGCTGAGCCTCTGCGGAGCCCCGTGCTGCTTTAACTATATGTGTTTTTAGGCCGTGCCATCCAGTATAAGCAAATACGACTGGTTTAGAATAAACTGGGCATCTCTTTGTAGAACGCAACGTATCATTTGAGCGAGAAATCTTGGCCTCTGCTGAATTGTAATTGCTTTGCCACATAAACCACAGGGCAAAGGCACAGCTGCACAATGCGGATTTGTGTGTGTATAAAATATATACGTATACACTAAGAGCTGCCTGGGGATGGGGGGGGGGGGAATGACTTGTCAAGCAGGAGCAGCTTCTGTTAATTGCTGTTTGGAAGAAGCCAGCAGATGGCTTCTGCCAGTGCCTGCTCTGAAAGTCACAGGCGTCTTGAGTTTGCAGGGTTGCACGAGTGTGTTCGGTTCAGGGTTGGAGGTAGTGGCGAGTCTTTGAAATATCGTGGGCTACCAGGCATCCGGTTAATGAAGCTGCATGGTGTGATCTTGACCCTGGGCTTGTTGCAATCATTATCAAAGCTCCCTTTGACTTCGGTGGACCAGACTGGGTGCCTGCCTATGCATTGCAGAAGCTGCAATTGACTTCCATTGAAAGCACACAAGCCGATTGTACCGGGTTCCCAACCCAAGCTCTACGCCTGATAATTATTATTAAATAATCTGGGAAAGTAGCCTTTCCTCCACCCCTCCCTGCAGGCTCGACAATCACAAGTCTGTCCTTCCTTAAGTGTGGTTGTTGGTAAACAGTTTAGTGAAAGATGTTTTCATCAGGCCGGGAAGAAAAAGCTGCCACTACCTTGGTAAATTTGCCTGAGCAAATAAATTTCGTAACTGAGAGTTTGGGCAGCAACTGTGTCCTCAGTGATGATCAGTTTTGTGCATAGGATTGCTTATCAAAGGCAGGTTTTCTTTCTTTCTTTAAGGACGAATAGCAGTGTTTTGAAATCATGGGATGCTCTCTCACAAAATCCATTTCTCTTAATCCACAGTTGCGTGCTGCATTGCAATTCCAGTCCATGTTGGTAGGCAGGCCACATAGCTATGGAATATCTGCTGGGGAGAGTTGTTCAGTTTGCCATTTGTCAGGGTTGAGATGTGCAACAAGACTGCATTCACAAATGCTTCCCACAAAGAATCTGGTGTGCTGTGTAGTTTGTCAGGGGTGCTGAGAGTTGTTAGTAAACTCCTATTGACTATCACACCAACTTGCTTCTCCTAACAACTCACTGCACCATTAACAAACAATGCTTGCCAGGGAAGTTTTTAATGGTTGATTTCTTACTGTGTTTTTAATATTTTGTTGGGAGCTGTCTGGAATGGCTGGGGAACCCAGTCAGATGGGTGAAATATTATTATTATTATTATTATTATTATTATTATTATTATTACTGTTAAAGTGGTGTAGTACTGCAAATATTTATTTGATTTGATTATTTTATCTATTAAAGTTATATACCACTCTTCATTTGAGGATTCACAATATGAAAAATACATACTACAAACTACAAACAAAACTAACAATAGCCCTGCTCCAGTTTAAACGGCCATAGATTGTTTATGCTGGTGTTTTTTTTGTAGCATCAATTAAGTGTTTTAAATTTGTTGTTAGCCACCCTGAGCCTGGTTTCCTGAACCGGGAAGGGCGGGGTATAAATAAAATTATTATTATTATTATTATTATTATTATTATTATTATTACAGCCAAAAGCCTGAGAGAAGAGGAATGTTTCTGCCTGACACCTAAATATATGCAAGAGAGGGCCTTCTCAGTAGTGGCGCCCACCCTGTGGAATGCCCTCCCATCAGATGTCAAGGAAATAAACAACTATCTGGCTTTTAGAAGACATCTGAAGGCAGCCCTGTTTAGGGAAGTTTTTAATTTTGAAGTTTTGTTCTGTTGGGAGCTGCCCAGAGTGGCTGGGGAAACCCAGCCAGATGTGTGGGGTATAAATAAATTATTATTATTATTATTATTATTATTATTATTATTATTATTATTATTATT
>JAXCMG010000020.1:21247578-21289020 GCA_034642415.1 Podarcis siculus | reverse complement strand
TTATTATTATTATTATTATTATTATTATTATTATTATTATTATTATTTAATTAAGGTGCCAGGCAAGCCTCCCTGGAGAGAGCATACAAATGGGGAGCCACAGCAGAAAATACTAGTTCTCCTGTTGTCACCCTCTCATGAAGGGGGCACACGAAGAAGACCCTCAGATGATCATCACAGGTTCTGGGTTGGTTCATATGGGGAGAGGCGGTCTTTGAGGTATTGTGGTCCTCAGCAATTTAGGATAGATGCTAGAGACAAGCACACATTTTTCTTTTGTTAATTGTTAGGTTGACCTCTAATGAAGGTCAAGGTGGCAAACATGGTTCTCCTCCTCACAACCCAACGAGAGGTTGAGTTGAGAGAGCTTCGTGACTGAGCAGGGGCTTGAACCAGGTCTACCAGGTTCTAGTCCACCATTATCTCACCAAGCAGTGCACACCTTGCTCATGTATTGCAGGTACCAAGGTAGGTTTGATAACACGTTGTAGCAAATGTCTTGTGTGGAGAACAGTAGAGTGGTACCTTGGGGTTACAGATGCTTCAGGTTACAGACGCTTCAGGTTACAGACTCTGCTAACCCAGAAATAGTACCTCTGGTTAAGAACTTTGCTTCAGGATGAGAACAGAAATCGTGTGGCGGCAGCGGGAGGCCCCATTAGCTATAGTGGTACCTCAGGTTAAGAACAGTTTCAGGTTAAGAACGGACCTCCAGAACGAATTAAGTTCTTAACCCCAGGTACCACTGTATGTGTTTGCAGTGTGGCTTTTAGCAAAAAGAATAAACACCTCTTGGCTTTAAATCAAGTGTGGATCAGCTCTTGTAAACACATGACAGTAGCCGACATTTAGCAAGGAGTCTTCAGCAATATGTAACAGGGGAAGCAACGATGACCTTTTGATATGAGAATTAGGGAAATGCTTGTAACACTCCATGTTCATTCGCTGACAGGTATGAGAAAATTGTAGGTGTTACAAGAAAGGAGATTCCGACTAAACATACAGAAAACGGGAGATTGTAGACTCTCCTTCCTTGGAGGTTTTTAAGCAGAGGTCGGATGGCCACCAGTCATGGATGCTTCAGCTGAGATTTCTGCCTTGCGGGGGGTTCGACTAGATGACTTTTTGAGGTCCCTTCCGACTCTCCAATTCTACGAATAAAAAGTGCATGAGAGTGCAACCCAATGCACAATATCTCCAACGAGGCTTACTCCAAGACTTACCTCTGAGAAAACATGCTTTTGGGTTGCACTGTGGGCAAACTTAAAAAAAACAACGTTTGTTGTATTGTAATTATATTATTAAAGTTGTAGCGCAAGAGGTTTTTCTCCCTGCAGTTTGGCCAGGATAGACACACACACATTTGGTCTCTCTCTCTCTCAACCCATCTATTAGTGAGAAGAATAAAATGAATATGGGCTTATTGGCTACAGTAACATAAGAAATCCGTGCGTTGCCAGAAGAGGCCACATGAAAGTGTGTGTGTGTGTGTGTGTGTGTGTGTGTGTGTGTGTGTGTGTGTGTGGAGGGAGGGGGGGGTGGGGAATCGAGAAGGAGGATGCCTTCAGCTCCTTGCACTGGAGAGCTGCGATTTGTGCGTGGAACATGATGAAATCTCCCCCTGAACAAATCACATCGAGGCTGTCAGCCGCTCCAGGTGGGATTAGCTGCAGCTAATAGACTGAGCAAACAGAGCCCTGCGTTCAGTTTTAAAGAAAAAGAGAACCCACTGTGGAGGCTTTTCAAGAATCCTCTTGAGCATGGCTAAGAGAAACGGTCTCCAGTTACATCAGGTAGGAGCGGGTTTTCTTTAAGGAGGAGTAAAGCGATGTCTCTCTCTCTCTCGAGGGTGCTGGTGGGGGGAGACCTTGCGCGAAAAGAAAACGCACTCAGGGAAGTCCGAGGTGGTTAATATTCTGAAGTTTCAGACTCGGTCAGCTTGCTTTTCCAGCAGTTAGGAATTGTGGGCAAAGGGGAATATGTTGAAACTGCTGGTTTATTCTATTTTAATTGTAAATGTCTTTTTTAAAAAACGGATTGGCTCCTGGGTGGTTTATTAACTCCAGCTCTCTCTCTCTCGCCTTGTTCCCAGGTAATATCCTTCTTCACTTTTGCTCTTGGGGTGAACGTGTGCATTGGATTTACGGCCAATAGAGTCCGGAGATCTGGCGAAGGGGAAGAGTTCCCATTTCCAGGTACAATGATGATTTAATTTGCCCGTTTTGCAACGCCTTGATGTCTCGGGGTGGAGGAGCAAATGGCTCCAAAATGTAGTTTTCCTATGTCCCCCCCCCCCCCACTCCCGTTCTGGATTATAGCAAAGGTTATGTGAAAAAGCCCGAGTCTGTTGACATTCTTGCTTATAGGTAACCTATTTACTTCTCTCTCTGCGCGTGTGACATAGAGAAAGAGAGAGAGAGAATGAGACCATATTTAATTATGGTCTGGGGTGATATAGGGTTTTGTGTGTGTGGTTACATGGAACAATGCATTCTGGCACTTAACAAAAAAAAAAAATTATACATACACCGACTGCAGCAGAAAATAAAAGTTAAGAGGGGTGGTTTATTTAAAGATATGCACTTTCTACCCCTCTGGCGCTGCAATTCTTGTTTGATTGGGACCAGTTTGTGTTTGCTGATGGAAAGAGATTTCCTATTATCAGCTAATCACGCTGACTTCTGAACTAGCAGAGGAAATTTTGGGAGGCCGGGGTGGCGGAGAGGAAGGGGGACTGAGGAAAACAGGTGCTGCACGAAACAGATGTTCTCTAATGGTTAGGTTTTCGTTTAAAGTTGCATGGTGTTAAATTTCAAGAGGGATTAAAAAATGGTGGTATGTTGGGACCTCAACCGTGTTAGGATGCACGCGATACATATTTCAGATGTGGAAAATGGGGCAGTGGGTGTGCTTTGCCTTATCTGTGCTGTGACTGCAGCCATGTGTATGTTTACTTGGAAGTAGGACCTGGTGTGTACAATGAGGCTTATTCCCTGTACTTAGGATTGTATTCTACATACCCTCCAGAAAATGGGGTGTTTGTAAGCACTTCCCTAAATCTCATAAAATCGCAGCATTGGTAGGGACCCCAAGGATCATCTAGTCCAACCCCATGCAATGCAGGAATATGTAGCTTTCCTATACACAGGGATCGAATCTGCACTATCTTGGCACTATCTTGATCATTGCCCTCCCCTATTACATATTGCTAATGGCTCATTGCTGGATGTTGAATACTCTGTGTTTCCAGTAGTCTGTCCACACTGATTTAAAAGGGTGTTTGTTCTTTTAGCTAAAAGCTGTACTAGAAAACACAATGGGAGCATGGCAATCAAATAGAATCTCCATGGTTAAAAGCAGCATACTGCTGAATATCATTTTTGCTAGGGGAAACATGAGGCAGGGAGGGCTGTTTACCTTAAGGACCGGGTCAGACCAAGGACCTTTCAAACTTGTCATCTTGTTTCTAATGACGGCTAGTCAGATGTCATTGGGGAACCCTCTGCCATTCCCTTTTGTCTGATCCCAGCAGCTGGTATTTGGAGGTACATGGAGGCTTATACTTATCAGCTTCCGTGAGGCTTTTGTTGACCACCGTTAGACGCTCAGCCTACGTTTCCTCCTAGATTTCAGACCTTTATGCCCACATGGCTCAGTTAGTAGAGCATGAGACTCTTAATCTCAGGGTTATGGGTTTGAGTCTCACATTGGGCAAAAAAACCCCCCTGCATTGCAGGGGGGTTGGACTAGATGACCCTCGCGGTCCCTTCCAATTCTACATTTCTAAGGTTCTAAGATTACATATCTGCCCTTCCTTCAAGGAGCCCAAGGTGGCACTCATGATTCTCCTCCTGAATTTTATCCTTGCATCAATCCTGTGAGATGTACGGTAGGCTGAGAGATGAGCTTCATAACTGAATGGGGATTTAAATTCTGGTCTCTTGGGTGTGAGACCAGCTCACAACACACAGTATCTCATTCTAGTCCCGTGTTTCCATCCTTTCAGATCTGCAGTTCTCATGTTCTTAAGCAGCGTTTTTCAGAACTGTTGACTCCATACTGCTGTCACTTTTCTGCAGCACGTTAAACTCACAGCTTTAACTTTTGAGTATATTACCTGAAAGTGACTTTAAAGTTTCAGAGAATTTGCTCTTATTTGAGTGGCGAGTGTTAATAATTAGAGAAGTTGAAGATGGATTGTTTCATCCATAAAAAGTTTTGTGGGGAACTTTTTGGCTGTCAACTACCAATGTGACTACAAATGTCTATAGTGTCCTTAGATCTTAAATGTTCCCTTGCGGACCTTTCCGGTGGACGCAAACATGCCCTCGTTTCGGCTGCAGCATCCTCTTTCGTTTTTTAAGCTACCCCAAGCCTGTTTGCATTTGAGAAGCAGAAACTGCAGCCAAGTTGCTGTTTATATTGCAGTGGTGTGTAAGTGTAGGTTTGTGCGCTTTCCTTGCCAAAGTTGTTTCTAACGTATCAGAGTAATGGAAGCAGGATGTAGAAAACCCGAGATCAGAAAGCCTTGTGTTCCAGCGTCATAAATGGGAGAACTGAACGATGGTCTGTGAAAAGGAGGGCGTGCTGTTCTGCTGGATGACTTGCGCCTAACTGGTAACAAATGCTCTGATCAAAGGAGCCTTCTTCAGGCTCTGATAAGCACATATGATTCCTATTATTAGTAATGGAAGTTGCAGATGGGGCAGAGCCTCTTATAAACGGCAAGTTGGACGTTTGCGGCAAGAGGCCTCCTGCACCTATGCTGAGTTGGCTTGCGCATTTAAGTGCTTAACATCCCTTTTGACCAAATTCTGCTGTCTGATCCATCTGTTTTCTAAGCTAACATGGAAAATGTTTTCTCCAGCTGTTGCAGAAGATAGTCCTTGCAGGTGCTGGATACAGTGCTTGCAAAACACACACACACAAAACACCCAAGCATATGGCCAGAGTTATTAAAACAGCCCAGCTGACATTGGAAGGTTACTGCTTTCTGGATGCTAACCACCTTTCGTAAAGGGGCTTTTAAATAGTACCCCCGGCTGCATTTTGCTACTCTCTTTGCTAACAAAGTCTGAGCTGTGTGAAATGTGTGCTGAAAGGTTGCGGCAGCTTGGCATGGCTTGCAATATACCTTGAGCAGTTTTGTTGACTTGCACATGTTGTGGGTGAGATTTTCCAAGTTTCTCGTTTGTCTGTTACATTTTCTGGTAAAGGACAATGCGACCGAACAGCCTATTTGACTCTCTCTCCCTTTAAAGTCGCTCATTTAGATATAGGCATTATATTGGCTTGTTAAACCTACATTTTCATGGCCACCAGATGAGCAGTTTTATTGTGGTTAGCACCTCGAAACATATTCTTAAGTACTGGGAAGTTTTAAACACCAAAGTGAACCTGGATCTTTGTGTCTCTCCTGCGTGCTTTGGAGCAAAATAGTAATCTCTGCTGCTTGAAAGTATGTGCCTTACTGGTGCTGCATTATTATCAGTATGCAAATTATAGTGGTGTTTTTTTTATGCCATGTATCATGACCTTACCTGTCTCTTTTTACTGCATTTTTGCAGATAGGAAACTGCTGATCTATACGTTTGTGAAACCAGCCGTAGCTTGGGTTAAGAACTTTGCTTCAGGATGAGAACAGAAATTGCACGGCGGCAGTGGGAGGCCCCATTAGCTAAAGTGGTACCCACAATGTCATCTAATGAACTGTGCTGTATTCGCCACCCTCTGTAGGGACTTCCTGTCCATGGCTGTCAAACCAGCGTACCATACTGTTATACAGTATGAAAGGACACTTTCTATTGTGGCCCGGTAGAAGGAGGTCATCATTTTTTGTTTGACATTGTTGTTATGCAAGACCCTAAGGAAATGGAGTCTCTCTTGGGCCTTCCCAACCACCTGGTTTGTATTGATTTTCCAAGTGAGGTCTTCACTAAGGTGAACTCCCAGGAATTTAAAGGAAGAGACTTTCTCCACACACACACCCCTGATATACAACGGGGCAAGTTCCTCTCTCTTCCTCTGAAAGTCCAACACCATCTCCTTTGTCTTGCTAATATTTAGGTGCAAGAATATCTCTAGGCACCATGTGAAGACTTTTTGAACCTCCTCCCTATACGCTGATCCATCTCCATCTGTAATTAGACCCATTATGGTGATATCATCTGCAAACTTAATAGCTGCAGTGGATTGATCAGATGAATGCAGTCATATGTATACAACGAGTACAGGTAGGGACTCAGCACACATCCCTGTGGGGTGCCAGTGCTGAATTTAGAGTGGTAGATGTAACAGGCCCAATCCTCACTATTTGTGTGCGATCCCTCAGAAAGTATTTAATCCAATCACAGATGGTAGAGGAAAGGTCCAAGTCTATCAGCTTTTTAATAAGAATGTCTGGAAGGATGGTATTAAAAGCCAAGCTATAATCAATAAACAGCATTCTGACATAATTCCCTGGTCTCTCCAGATGATTCGCTGCCAGGTGAAAAGCTGTGGCTATGGCATCGTCTGTTGACCTATTTCTCCTGTAAGCGAACTGGTGTTCATCAAAATCCGGTGGTAAAAACATGTCCTAAGGTGTTGAAGAACCAATTTCTCAAAGCATTTCATCACTACAGATGTTAATGCAATGGGTCTGTAGTCATTTAGGCAGTTAATTGCTGTTTTCTTTGGGACTGGGACAATGGTGGCTGCTTTCAAACATGATGGTACACAAGCAGTCTGCAGGGAGATGTTAAAAATCCTTGTCAGGACCCCTGCTAGTTGATCATCACAGTTTTTTACCACTTTCCCCAGCACCCCATCCAGACCAGCCGCTTTGCTGGGATTCCTCCCATGGTATTGCACTTTTCATGGTACATCCACATAGCAAACACTGGGAACCTACAGACCACAGCTGCTTTTGGTCACTTGGTTTTTAAATCCTTCATCAAGTGGATGCACAGCTGTCCAACCTGTTGGCCACACAATATTTCTGACATGGAAAATGTTAGAAACCATTCTTCACACGTAGCTAGTTTGTGTGAGTGTCACAAGCAACAAGGCTGCCGCTTATGTGAAATGCAATAACGCTTGCTGAGTTTTGCTTCCTAAAATAAACAATTGTGCATGGATTTCAGCAGATCCCCCCCAAGCCAAGGGTGTTTGAGGTGTTCTTAGCTCTAAAATCAGGCTGGCTGGGTTCCAAGTGCAAAGACCTCTGCTACTCAAGGTTTGCCAGTAAGCCAAATGAAATGGATAAATGAAACCATTGAACAAATCCTTGAAAGACAGCGAAATGGCACACCGTGTCGTCGTCTTGTGAAATGTCACACTGTAATTTGGCAGGAGATGATGCAAGGAAAACTAAAAGCCAAAGGGTGACCTAAGAAATCCAGCGATGGAGCATCCATTTCCATTTTGGTTCTGGTGCTGTTTTGTCTAATGTGGTACCATCCAGATTAGGGAAGGTGATGCTCAGTTTAGCAATTGATTTCTGTGAAACTGGTAGGCTGCTTCCTAGGGAATGTGTAACAAAAGTTGTTGGATTATATGCTACATAAACCAGTAGCTGCGGGATTCTCAAATCTTTTTTGAAACACAAATTTAGCCTAACAGACAACTGCGAAACTGTGCCTTTAGATCATGGTAGTGACACTGTTTTGGCTAAGGCTGATGAGTTGTCCAAAATGTCGGAGAGGTGCACGTTATCCACCACTGCGCAGGACAACCTGAAAGTAAAGAGCAAAGTTTCTTAGCCAGCACATGGTATAAATGAGTTAGATTACTTTCCCTGTTCATTTTATTTATGGCAAGGCAAGAATGACTTCAGCTGAATGCTTCTGCTCTTGGTTTAACTTGACTGACACTTTTGCTCAAATACCCAGTTTTCAGTGCTTAATGCTATGAGCTATTTAACATGCTTCTTCATTGTCTCCAACTCACATTGCCCATCATCTCCCTCCCTGTCCCTCACACCATCACTGAAACTTGCTACAAGCAGCCAGGGTTGGTTTTGCTGTGCTGTAAACTTGCATCCTACCTTCCTCACAGATGGTCCATGTGACTGGCTGGCCAAGACTTCTAGAGGGTTTGAGCCTTGACGCCTTCCAGGTCCTTGCCTGTTCTCCTGTCTACAACTAGGTCCCCATCTCCTGCTATTCTCGCCTTCCATTCCTCCTGTCTTTGTGAAATAATTCTCAGGTCTTTGACAGTTTGTTTTATGTCCAGTATCCGGAGTTTCCAGCTACCATAAGTTTGGTGAAACTATGGGGGTTTCAATGCAAAACTTGGATTTTTGGTTTGGCACAAAATCCATACAGCTTTGATTCATTGCAGGTTAATCCAGGATAAGAAAATGTGACTGGAGAACATACCAGCTCTTAGATTGTTTGACGAGACTTAAACAGTCTCTTTTCTCCTCTCTTTTATTGGGCAATGCAGTGGGCCTGTTAGCTCAGATTGGCAGTAAGTAGTTATCTTTAGCCAGCTACTGGTTGCTTGACTCATGGTGTCCTCTTTCTCTTTTTTGCCCCCAACACAGTCTTATCCGATTCCTCTTGGACCAGTCCTTCTGGATCCTGCAAAAACAGGTGCTTTGAACTTGACGAGGCAGAGCCTCCAGGTTGCCGCTGCGACAACTTGTGCAAGAGCTACTTCAGTTGTTGTGCAGACTTTGACGAACTGTGTTTAAAGACAGGTAGGAGAGCTTTGTACAAATCGCTACTGCTGTTGAGAGTTATTGTGGCCTTTTCTACCTCTCCATGTGCGCTGAAACGCACTGGTCATGGACACACACTGGTCATGTGCATTGGTCATGGATTCTTCTCCATAACAGTTTGGGAAATTTAACCTAAGTTTCCTCAGAAATAGGACCCAGAGCGCTAACGGTTGGAGGTACATCTCCAGACCTTTTTAAGTCTGGGAAAAGATTCCCAGCACTAAAACCAAAACAATTGACAACACACGTTTAGCATCCTGAAGAGTTACCTACTCTCCATTACCTCCAGTCTCTAACCACAATCTTGCATCCCAGCCCATGTCTTCCGACCTGCTTTCAGTTAGGCTCCTATCCAAAGAGTCAAAAGAGCACCTGTCTGTAATCTGAGGTGGTACAGTTCAGGTACAGTTTCAGCACCTCAGTGAGAGCTCAACCATTGCTTCTGTCCACGTCTCCCAGATCTGAGCATCTTTTAACACAGTGGGAAATGCAGCTTGTTGAAATCTTAGGACTAATTTTTGCTACTATTTCATATGGGCACGATCCTAGATTTCAGTGGGGGAAAGAATTAAGCATGTGTTGTCTTTAAGCCTCTCCTGTTGAAGGTCATTGAAGTTGCTTGAATTGTCTCCTTGTTTGGCATTCAGTGCATACCAAGCTACTTGACCTTACACTCTGTTTGCAGGATTGGTTCATAATCACTTAATAACCAACTTGTAGTAGGACAGTGGTGTGTGTGTGTGTTTGTGTACGTGTGTGTGTGTTAAGAATCGTATGCAAGCATAACATAAGCAATCTCTTCCATCTTTTTTTCCATTTGTGTGTTTTCTTGGAGTTACGCCACAACATGGCTTGGATTCTATGTGAACAGATGGAAGTTCACAGGAGGAAAATGGCCCCATTTTCCTTCCCACCCCCTTCGGTTGACTGTCTCTTCAAAAAACAACACACACACACCCTCTTTGGAGGAAAAGGTGGCTCCCTCCTGAACAATCATGAATGAGGCATAGGCAGAGGGGAGGGGAGGTGAAACTGTCCAAAGCTTGGAAAGGTTTGGGGCAATTCTTCTTCACTCCACCCCACATGTTGAGGAGGAAGCCTTGGCATGGACATAATGCTAAAGTACAATCCAGCATTGCAAGAACAAGTCAAAGCGATCACCATTCTTGCACAGTCACTCCTCCTGTGGCATAATCGCCAGGTGGAATTCAGAAGCATTCACTTCTGTTTTAGACCACCATGTAATCTTAACGATGGTTAGTGGAAACGAGCCAAATTCCAGCCCATAAAACTGGTTTGTTGTCACTAACCATAGCAGGAGGGTCAACTTGGCCCTGAACCGTGGGTGCCCAGGGCCGTGGGTGTCATGCAGTGTGCAAGGCCCTGGTGCCAAAATTTGTGGGTGCCCGGCCCCTTCATGGGGAATTTGGTGGGTGCTCAGGGCCCCAGGGAGCTGGCACCTATGTACCATAGTTTAATAACAGATTAACCAGAGTTTAGAGTTTAGCTGAAGCTTCCCATCTCTTTGTACGGATGTGCTAGAGAAGGGAGGGGAAGGTATGTGAGTCCATGGCTAGCCTGGTCTCATTTGTAACACTAAACTATGGTTTGATGTTCATTGTAGCCAGATGCAGCCAGTGTACATAATACACCCAACTTGATAGAACTGCTCAAACATGTTCTTATGAAAGAAAAGAAGTGCAAGTATGGAATGCTTACAGTCTTTACTCCATTGCTTCTTCTAACATAACATTTTATAGATTGGAGGAAGTGTCAGTCTTCTCAATGAGCATGGCTGAGCTGGGATTGAAATAGCTCTCTCAAAGTTCTGAGTCTCTGGACACATTTAAAAGTACATATTTAAACTGGTTCAACAGTGAGTCCTTCTGTGGGGGTGGGTAGCCTGTATCTAACAAACTGAACCCCCCCCCCCGGATTTTGGGGGATAAGGCCATGGCATTTAAGCTGGAATAAAGACAACAGCAACGTAGTGTAGATAACTACTATGTCCTAGACCCTGCTACCTTTTGATTACAACTATAAAGCATCAGTGGCTAAACTTGGACCCTCCAGACATTGTTGGACTGCAGCCACTCCAGGTTCAAAATGAAAACATCCAATAAGGTGAAAATTGCTGTGGAATTGTTTTGCCCCAAAGGTGTGCATAGTTGTCTTTAAGAAACCACTGTCTTCATGTTTTTTGTTTTTGTGATAATGTTAGCTGGAGGCTGGGAATGTACGAAAGAACGATGCGGAGAGACGAGGAATGAAGATCATGCCTGTCACTGTTCTGAAGACTGCCTATCCAGAGGGGACTGTTGTACTAACTACCAAGTTGTTTGTAAAGGTACTTGTTTTCGTTCTTCTATCTGCTAAAGGAATCCAAGCATTCCGGATCATGCTCCTCCTAAACATGTTTTGGAAGGGAGATGTGAGTCACCTAGTCCAAGCTGACTGATGCTTCATTCGTTCTGCAATGCTTCCCCTAAGTTAGCGCACTGCTATCTGGAGAGGCTATAGTGGGAGAAAACTTCTGGGACGTTTTTGGTGTTACTAGTTATGGGTTTCAGCAGGAAGTTACTGAACATGCACCAACTGGAAATGAAGCAATATGGCCACCCCGAAACATTTGCGGGCACAAATAATATTGAGAGTGGTTTTTTTAAAAGCCCAATTAAAGACACCACTTTGTAGGTGTGTGCCCATGTAGAAACTAGTTGAGAAGTCCTTTTTTTTCATGAGACAGTTCAGATATTTTTGTACTTAGTGACAGAATAACAACAACAAGAATGATAGTCATGCTGTTCTATAGGTGAAATAGGATCTCCCAAGTTGCCTCCCATCTTTTTCCTTGTGAACAGACAATAGCAAAAGGTTTCTATGACTTGATGACCTGTTTGTTGAGCATCCATCCTGATTTGTTTGCGGGGAGGTTAGATGATGGGTTATGCAGCAAATGCTACCCAACAGTTTCCGGGGCATTTTCCCACCACTTTCCAACTTGCAAAAAAAAACCCACCACACTTTATTTTTATTGCTCCAAACACACTTTAATTGCACAACCTGAATTTGCTGGGGTGTGATTGAATCTCATCTGAAAATAGCAACAGATGGGTATTGTTTATATATGCTTCCAGCCATACTAGTCAGGCAGAGTATATTGTTGTGAAAGAAGGTGAGGAAATTTTAACTGTTGAAAAAGGGCCTTGGGTTGTGAAACGGTGAAATAATTCTTTTCAGGATTTTGTCACCATGAGGTTAGGCATCCAAAGCTGCACTGAGCACACACTGGACAATGAACATGCAGCCAGAAAGAAGTGTTGAGTTAAAACACACACAAAGTTTGGCAAACCTGCACCCTACACATCTGTATACAATAAAAGATTCTAAGATTGGCTATGATCATTCAAGGATTCATGAAAACAAACGTGGCAGTGCAGCTGCAATCCGGTGTGTTCTTTACCCGAGAACAAGCCCTGGTGATCAGTAGGACTGACTCCTGCAGAAACATATAGGATCCGGTTGCCTGCCGTCACCTTTGCTGTAAATGGAACTTGCAAGTGTATAGGTCGTGTACAAAATGGTTTTTATTATCATCCCTCTTTAGGAGAGACTCACTGGGTTGCAGATGAATGTGAGGATGCACGGACACCAGAATGCCCAGCAAAGTAAGTGCTTTGTTTTATTTGCTTATTTTTATCACCTGTAGGAGATCTATTAAGTGTTGGCTGCCACTGGTGGTCAGATCAACTAAGCGGTTCGTTTTTGTGTCCTGTTATGAAAACTGAGGCTTGTTGCAAGCATCTAAAGAAAGGAGAACCATCATACCGTGTACATTTTGTGGACGATATCCAGTTGCGGCAGCCCATTTGCAGAACAGCCATTCTGCTAGTGAGAGCACTTATTTACGATTATATACAATAGGCAAATCAAATCGATGTGTTTTGCTTGCAGAATGCATTGTTCTGCCCATAGTGCAGCAGCTACTATTATACTCTTTGCCAATTTAGCTTTGTGCTGCTACTGCTTGCGCAACAGCACAGACTCTTGCACAACATGGTGCTAACCTTGCTTTGGATCTCTCTCTCTCCATGCCTTTACATCAAAATCTTTCTTGTTGTTCTTCTTTTTTTGCGATCACTCGTAGTCAAGTAAGATTGTCTTCCATGAACATGGTCTTAACAGTGAGTCCGTAAGCGACTGTGGAGGCCAATTCTGGATCCACACGTCCTTCCACAGTGGGGACATAGGTTTCCGGGTGGGAGTTGATCACGGTGAGGGTTTGCCAAGCGTGCCTTCCTCTTAGCACGTTTCTCCCTTGCGTCCTGAGTTCGAGTGTCTTCAAAGCCCATGACACCTTTGGTAAAGGCTGCTCTCCAGTTGGAGCGCTCGCAGGCCAGTGTTTCCCAACTGTCGGTGTTTATACTACATTTTTAAAGATTTGCCTTGAGAGAGTCTTTAAACCTCCTTTGTTGACCACCAGCATTACTCTTTTCATTTTTAAGTTCGGAATAGAGTATAGTAGTTGGAAGATGATAATCAGGCATCCACACAACATGACCAGTCCAATGAAGCTGATGTTGAAGAATCATTGCTTCAGCACTGGTGATCTTTGCTTCTTCCAGCACACTGGCATTAGTTTGCCTGTCTTCCCAAGAGAAATGTAAAAATATCAAAATATAGGGTTGTATTCAACTAAGTCCTACTTGAAGTAGACCCCCTGAAATTACTGTTTTACACTGTACAAACTGCCGTGTGATCTTCAGGTGAAGGGCAGTATATAAATTTTATAAATAAAAATAATGAACTTAAGTCGTGTTTATTAACCTCAATGTGTTGGCTCTGAGTAGAACCAGCAGTGAATACTACCTATGTATTATAAACTTATAACAACACCATTTTCTGATGGCAATAGGACTAAGTTTCCCTGTGGATTTTTAACGAAAGATAACTTATCTGCATGGAAACACAAAGGTAACAAATAAATTTTAAAAATACTTATAAGGTGATGCCTTATTTATTTATATAACTCAGATGAGTGAAGGGCATGTGTGCCTGGGATTTTTGGCTCTGCTCAGGCATAAAAGTTGTCCTAGGTCACTTTGACACAAGGTGAAGTTGTCCTGAAACCACAGAGAAGAGGCTTTCTTTCCCAATTTGTTTTGCCACATCTTTACTTCAGGTTTTAAGTTCATTAGTAACATGCTTTGCCTCCCACAGTTTCGTTCGCCCCCCACTGATAATCTTTTCGGTCGATGGCTTCCGTGCATCGTACATGAAGAAAGGCGACAAAGTGATGCGCAACATTGAAAAACTAAGTAAGTGCATGTGCTTTGTTGAGACGAAAGCCCCTTTTTTTGTCTTTGGCCCTTCCTAAACTGCAATTTAAAATGTATTTAGTAAGCCCCACTGAACAGAGATAAGCTGGAGACTGGAGACTGGTGACTGGGAGCGGCTGCCGAGACCACATAACACCGGTCTTGAAAGACCTACATTGGCTCCCAGTACCTTTCCGAGAACAATTCAAAGTGTTGGTGCTGACCTTTAAAGCCCTAAATGGCCTCGGTCCAGTATATCTGAAGGAGAGTCTTCACCTCCATCATTCTGCCCGGACACTGAGATCCAGTGCCGAGGGCCTTCTGGCGGTTCCCTCGCTGCGAGAAGCCAAGTTACAGGGAACCAGGCTGAGGGCCTTTTAGGTAGTGACACCCTCCCTGTGGAACACCCTCCCATCAGATGTCAAAGAGAACAACAACTACCAGACTTTTAGAAGACATCTGAAGGCAGCCCTGTTTAGGGAAGCTTTTAATGTTTGATGCATTGCTGTATTTTAATATTTTGTTGGAAGCCACCCAGAGTGGCTGGGGAATAAATGGGCGGGGTATAAATAATAAATTAATATTATTATGATAAGCATGTACAGGATTGCACAGTTAGTGCAGCAAAACACCATGTTTCATGATTGACTTTAATGGCATCTGCTGTATGTAAACATCACGGCACCGATCTATATTAAAACCACACCACAAACTTCATTTTCAGGGTCCTGTGGAACACATGCGCCATATATGAGGCCTGTCTACCCTACAAAAACCTTCCCTAACTTGTATACCCTGGCGACGGTAAGTTTTGTTGCTGGTTTTATGAGTATATAGGAAACCTCCTGCTTTTCTGTAGATATCAAATGAGTGGTGGTTGGTGATGAGGAAAGCCTCTGAGATATGTTGTTGTCCTGCTTTGATGTGGGGAAGGGAATGGTCACCGAGCCTAAGGGCAAATTTGCATATACCTGTGTCATGTGAAAAAGACCATGGAAGGGCTCAGGTGAGAAGCTGGCATTTAACCTGTTGAGCTTTGTGAGAGTATAAAAAACTTTTGACCTGAGCTATCCTCCCCTCTAGCAGGCATTTGACCATCCGTATTTGCTATCAGTTTGGAAGTGAATTGGGTTCATGCCCTTCTACATACTTGGACTCATTGGTACCCGCCATAGGTGTTGCTAAATTTAAAAGGAGAAATTTCACACACACACACACACACACACACACACACACACACACAACCAACACTCCAGCTCTCTGTCAACTTCCAGGATCTGTTTGATTTCAGTCCTTCCGATCACTGAGAGTAAAGAGATTAGAGTAACTAATCTTATTGTCTGGAGAAGGAACTTCAGGAATCACCTTGGACTCCGAACCAAAACTCTACTCTTTGCTCCATTTTTGGGGGTGGGGGGGCAAGGCCAGGCTACTTCTCAACTACAGCTATGGTTAAATGTTGAGTAGAGTTTGCTATGAGCAGCAGGCTGTCTTCCATACTAGGGAAGAGGTGGTGTAAAATGGGGTCTGGAGGAACTGGGTTCTGAAAAATTGTGAGTCTGGAAATGGAAGTCTACTGTTGAGCCATGGATTGTTAAAAGTGCCCATTTCTTTTAAAGAAGAGCAATGAAATTGGGGGAGCATAATAGTTAATAGTATTCAGGAGGTAAGATTATGACTGTGGAGGAGGCATGCCATGAGGTTAAACTTGCCTCTAAAGCAATTCTTGTTCAGGATTCACAGCTCACCCCACTCCATTACTCTTTTCCACGTGGGGGGAAAAGGTTGGAGGGATCCATGGCCAACTTCAGATGGTATTACAAGACTTCCATTCTAGACTGGCTGGAAGTCAGTTAGGAATATACCTGGCAATATTGCATATAACTAGATTTGGACTTTGTTAGGGCAGCAATCAAGTAACCATTAACTGCATTATCTCTCCTGCTCTTTCTTAACTCTTGGGCCATGTCCTGATTCCTGTGTTGCTTACACTGGTGTATACCCACATAATCAGTGATGGGGAAAGAAGAAGAAGAGTTTGGATTTGATATCCCGCCTTTCACTCCCCTTCAGGAGTCTCAAAGCGGCTAACATTCTCCTTTCCCTTCCTCCCCCACAACAAACACTCTGTGAGGTGAGTGGGGCTGAGAGACTTCAGAGAAGTGTGACTAGCCCAAGGTCACCCAGCAGCTGCATGTGGAGGAGCGGAGACGCGAACCCAGTTCCCCAGATTATGAGTCCACTGCTCTTAACCACTACACCACACTGGCTAGTGTTGGGGAAACCCAACAGAAGAGAGCTTTTAAGTGCTCTGCCTTGCTTGGGAGGCAAGGCCCCCTTGGCGTGCCAGCTCTGGAAGGCTAGGGATGCTCACACTGTATTCAGGTATATACATTTTGCATAAATGTGTCATCCCCAGAACATAACCCCCATGCAAGATGTGATTGTACTGTATTGCACAAGATTAGTCAGCAGATTAGCATAGCGAGATGAAGGCCTTAACGTGGAAGACAAGTTTTTAGCACTTCAACAAAAAAATAGAAATCTTCCCACGCACTATGATTTCCACTGAAACTGCTATTTTTTCCCCGTTATAAGGTCATATTGAATAGTTAATAATCTGTTTATTTTTTCAACATTTCCAACACAAAGGGCCTCTATCCTGAATCCCACGGAATCATTGGCAATTCAATGTACGATCCTGTATTTGATGCTGCTTTCAGCCTCCGAGGCCGAGAAAAATTCAATCACAGGTGGTGGGGAGGTCAGCCGGTAAGTTTCTGTTTGGTTTGCCTTAGCAAAAGTGAATCAATAAAAATAATGAACATTTTGTATGTGTGTGTGGTATTAAATCTTCTGGCTTTTATGCTGGCACGATTAGGGCCAGCTATGTCAAAAAATAGTCATGACTTAGCTCCAGTGGGAGTCGGGGATAATGTCACTTTTACTCCATTGGTTTTGAGTGAGACTTTGTCAAGGCTAACTTCTAGCTGGATCAGGGTTGCTGGATTGGTTATGCAGAAAAGACTATTAAGGGAAGTCCTTGCTGAAAATTGGTTCTGATACTGCTAAATATTAATATTAAGGTAAAGGTAAAGGGGCCCCTGACCATTAGGTCCAGTCGTGGCCACCTCTGGGGTTGCAGTGCTCATCTCGCTTTACTGGCCAAGGGAGCCGGTGTACAGCTTCCGGATCATGTGGCCAGCATGACTAAGCCGCTTCTGGCGAACCAGAGCAGCGCACGGAAACGCCATTTACCTTCCCGCCGGAGCGGTACCTATTTATCTACTTGCACTTGGACGTGCTTTTGAACTGCTAGGTTGGCAGGAGCAGGGACCGAGCAACAGGAGCTCACCCCGTCACGTGGATTCGAACCGCCAGCCTTCTGAACTGCAAGCCCTAGGCTCTGTGGTTTAACCCACAGCGCCACCCACGTCCCTTCACTGCTAAATATAGCTTTAGCAAAAGACTGGGATGCCCATCATAATGATACTCTGGTTTAAAATTTGGTTTAAATTCTCTTTATTTTTAGAAATACAGTGGACGCTTGGGTTGCAAACGTGATCTGTGCGGGATGCACGTTTGCAACCTGCAGCGTCCGCAACCTGCAGCGGCGCATCTGTGCTGGTTGTGATTCGGCACTTCTGCGCATGCGCAAAGCACGATTTAATGCTTCTGCACATGCACGACTGCCGAAACCCGGAAGTAACCTGTCCCAGTACGTCTGAGTTTTGGTGGTCCGCAACCAGAAAATACGCAACCTGAAGTGTCTGTAACCCGAGGTATGACTGTATCCCTGTGGCAGTGTGTTTCTGTAGCTATAAAACGCAGTCTCCACCCTCCTTCATTTTAACACTTAACAATAGAACTTGGACGGAAGGAGCTGGTTACAACCCTTCTATTGCCAATTCCACCTGGCAATGCCAAGAGTGTTTTGGGTCAAAAGCTTTTTGAATAATTTAAGACAGCACCATGGCAGTATCCTGCTCGTGTAAACAGAGCCTTATTAGGAACATCAAAAAGGTGTTTTACACTTTCAAAAAGTGAAAGCAAATGCAAGGGACCTGTTCACCCGGGGAGATTGATCTATGGTTCTTGTTAGTACAGTGTCCAAAAGGAACATGGTGCTCCTACAAGCAATAAGGCAAAAGGAAGCATTTTTCTTGTGCAGGGTTCCCAGAGATGACATTGAGCTCCTATTGAGCCTCTGGTTGCTCCCATGGCCCAGCCCTACTGTTAGGCAAAAGTCAGGCAGCAGAAAAGATTCAACCGCAATTCTGATTGGCTTCCGTATGTGGGATGGGGAGTCATTGTATCCTTGGCCTTCGGCAGCAAAATATAGTGGTACCTCAGGTTACAGACACTGCAGGTTACAGACGCTTCAGGTTACAGACTCTGCTAACCCAGAAATAGTGCCTCGGGTTAAGAACTTTGCTTCAGGATGAGAACAGAAATCGCATGGCAGCGGAATGGCAGCAGTGGGAGGCCCCATTAGCTAAAGTGGTGCCTCAGGTTAAGAACAGTTTCAGGTTAAGAATGGACCTCCAGAACGAATTAAGTTCTTAACCCGAGGTACCACTGTACTGGCTGTGGCTGGAGGTGCCGTGTTTTTTGCCAGGCTCCCAAGAGGGGTCCTTAAGATGCTTTGAAGCTGAACTTTCTAACTTAGAATTGCAAGCTGGGGGTTTAACTGGGCAGCAACTGCTAATGGGCAGATCACGGAGGATAAATGGTTGATGATAGTCTCAACCATTGTGCGCAGCCCAGTGCCACACCTCTGTCCTATAATTTTGTTCCACTGCAAGAAATATTTTTCCCTCTATGTTTTTCATCCCTGCGTAGGTAGCATGCACATGTCAAGGACTGTACAATGTTTGACATAGACCAAGGCTGCAAATCTCTTGCAGGGTCTGGTCACATGATAATTCAGAACATGAGATGGTGTAGAGCCTTCATGTGGTGGTCCTTGGCCTGTGTGGTGATCTGAACTTGTGCCCAGCGATGAAAATGTCATTTTACAACCTGTGTTAAAAGCTGAATTCTTTGCATGACAGTTAATACTCACATATGCAACCGGGTTGCTCTTGTGAGACTGGGAGCTAACATTGTACAGTGGTACCTCGGGTTAAGTACTTAATTCTTTCTGGAGGTCCGTACTTAACCTGAAACTGTTCTTAACCTGAAGCACCACTTTAGCTAATGGGGCCTCCTGCTGCTGCCGTGCCGCCAGAGCACGGTTTCTGTTCTCATCCTGAAGCAAAGTTCTTAACCTGAAGCACTATTTCTGGGTTAGCAGAGTCTGTAACCTGAAGCATATGTAACCTGAAGTGTATGTAACCCGAGGTACCACTGTACTTCAGATGTTCGTGTGTGTGTGTGTGTGTGTGTGTGTGTGTGTGTGTGTGTGTGAACATCATACTGGTGACTTCAGAGACTGAAATTTTCAGCATCTGGAAAAAGCCACCAGCTTGCACAATCAGGATTTTAGCTCTGTTATCCTTTTAATTTTTTTCCAGTTATTAAATAACCATGACCCTGATTCTCTAACCTGTTAATCAAGGAAACTATTCAGATTTCCGCTGCTAGCCCAGTTGGATGCAAATGCTCAAATTCTAATCTGTAGAACTGGAAGCCAATGTTTGGGGCTGAGGCTTGGGGAAGGTTTTATTTATTACATTTTGTTTTAATAAATGTAGCATCATGTAGCCAACGGTCTGCCGCTCTTTGTAATCACCTTATATTTTCCTAATTAGATATGGATTACGGCTGCCAAGCAAGGGGTGAGAGCTGGTTCATTCTTTTGGTCTACGTAAGTATACCCGCACAAGACAGAATTGGTAACTTAACCGCAATAAACAAGAACTGGGAAGCAAATGCCATAGAAATTGACAGGTCTTAATTTTCAAGGAAGGATAGAATTGGGCTGAAAAATGTCCCTGTCTTCATCTCTTGAGAGCTTTCAATTCAGGCAACATCTGTTTTCCAATTTGCCCACCACTGATAGATGCGATGAAGTGTTTTGGAAAAGCACTGTATAAGTAACTATTAACTAAGAACCAATGTAGACGATACACTAGAAAGATAAAGTAAAAAATGAAGTGAGAAGGGGGAAGCAATCTGAGTGGCCTTCCAGATGTTGCATTGCAGTGGTCAGGCATTATGGACATTGTAGCCCGCCATATCTGGAAAACCTGTTGCCTACACTATTGACACTCCAGAAGTTACTGGTAAACTGGAGTAGATGGTGGAGGCTCTATCTGTGGGACTAAACCCACCTACAATAACCCCAAAAGTTATTGTGCTTTTCCTTAGCAACTTGGTGTACAGAATAGCATTAAAGTGGGATGAAAGGAACTTGTTGAAATTGGGTCAGAACAGATGGGAAAGTCACATTTATTATTTTAACATTAACAGCAAATGTCTGTTTCTAGCTTAATGCTTTCTAGGTGGTTTTAACATAGGCAGGGGAGCCTGGGGTCCTCCAGGCATTACTGAGCTACAGCTGCCTTCAGCCCTGACCATTGGTCATGCTGGCTAAGGCTGATGGGAACTGGGAGTCCCAGCAACATCTGGAGAGCTGCAGGTTCCCCATCTGCATGGCCAAGGCGCATAAGGTGCACTGCTGGCTGGTGGGGATGTGGCAGTGTAAATACGACACAGGAGACCATTGGATGGGTTAAACTAGGATGCAACTTTATTGACGACAGGTGTAAGCCAGTTTGGCATAAGGCACTGGGTAAGCATATGCCCTCAACCAGCCTGCCTGCTGGTTGCACCCAGGGTGAGTTGGACCTGGCATGATGGCTATCCCTAGGCATGGATCAAGTGGGGCATTCCTGACAGTGTTGTCTGGTGCTATGGCCCATTGGCCTTGGTGTGGGCACCCAGACAGTTCTGCCCCTTCCAGGACCCTTTTAACGGGGTACCCAGCTGTTTAAAGGCTGTTTTAATTGCCCAAGTCTTGATGTTTGCTCTGAGGCAGGCAAAAAGCTGCAGAAAGGCCCATTTGTTGCAGGAAATATTCCTCCCTGGCGTGGCTTTCTTTGGCATATGTGCCACCAGGGTGCAAAGATCCGCCCAGCACCCCCGTTGTGAATGACAAGCGCCGCCACTGGTGTGGCGCGTCTTTGGTAAATGAGACACAAAGTCGAAAGTCCTTTAGTGAAACAGTAGGTACAGTGGTACCTCTGGTTGCGAACAGGATCCGTTCCGGAGGCCCGTTCACAACGTGAAAAGAGCACAACCAGCAGCAGCGCGTTAGCGCACGCGCGGGTTGCGATTCTCCGCTTCTGCACATGCGTGTGATGTCATTTTGCGTTTCTGCGCATGCGCGAGCGGCGAAACCCAGAAATAACCCTTTCCGGTACTTCTGGGTCGCTGTGGGACGTAACCTGAAAGAACGTAATACGAAGCAAACATAACATGAGGTATGACTTTATACATTTCGGTAATACCTAGGTATATACAGTGGTGCCCCGCAAGACGAAAATAATCCGTTCTGCGGGAGCCTTCGTCTTGCAGGGATTTTCGTCTTGCGGAGCTCCGCTATCAGCTGATCAGCTGATAAGCGGTAAAACAGCTGATAAGCGGCTTTTAGCGCTTATCGGATTAGCGGATAAGCGGCAATTTAGAGATAAGGAGCTTAGCGCCTTTCAGAAAAGGCAAAAAAAAAAAAAAAAAAGGGAGACCACGGAAAAAAAATTCGTTTTGCGAGTAAGCCCCATAGAAAAAAACGTCTTGCGAAGCAGAAAAATGTCGGAAAGCCCTTTCGTCTTGCGCGTTTTTCGTTTAGCGGGGCATTCGTCTAGAGGGGTACCACTGTATGTATTTTGTTTTTCTAGCTTGATCAAAATTATGTATTATTTCATAACAGGTAGATAGTTAAGAGCTTAGGCAGTTTCAGCGGCTGCCGCCTGGCGTCCCCCCAGAATTCGGTGCCCGGGTGCCCCCACCCCTTGCACCCCTGGGTAAAGACGGCCCTGCTCTTTGGCTCTCAATAGGGTGACCAAGTAATCCATAGCAAGGTCCATACCACCTCAGCCCACTCACCATTGGGCTGAAACACATGCGCATGATAACATGGGTGGGAGGGCAGGTGACCCACCGACAATCAGGTACATACTGGGCACTGGGCACCACTCCCTTTTACTGCCCCTGCCTCTGCCCTTTGCCCTTTGCCCACCCCCAGCTCCCTCCTGATTGGCCAAGAGGGTGGCCCAGATTCATGTGGCTGGACGAAGAGGCCAAGCCTCTGACTAACCACATGGACCCCTCCTTCCCCAGTTCTCAGTCCCAAGCTGCACTGGGCAGCAAATGGGAGCCACGCCCTAAGCAACAGTAAGCCTCTTCTATCCTTTAACAGGCTTTGTTATGGGAGAACCATAGCCATGATTATTAGCAACAGTGTCTACATGCTCTCAACATGAACCACAGTATAGAACTCAAGCATAGCACACCCATGCTTTGTGACGGTATTGCGTGTGAATACGGGCCAAAAATAAAATAAAATTGTGCAGCTGTTTCTTACTCAGTTTGCTCTGTTCTGTTCTAGTATGATCCCTCACGAGCGCAGAATATTAACAATCCTGCAATGGCTAACCCTTCCAGACAATGAAAGGTAAGTCATATTTTCTTTTCCCTTCTAAGTGTGGCTGAATGCCAGCATTGCCAATATTCTCTGTAGATCGCAAGCTTTGATCCACTGTCCTGCCCCTTGTTGACCAGCCCATGACGTGAATGCCCTGTTATTGTGGACGTGGACGCTCTTGTTATTAATGACATGGGCTAGGGTCGGTTGGCACAGAGCGTCTGTGTTTTTGAAATGCTGTTTCGTCTAATATGGCTTAATGAGTGTTGCACCCTGCGATTTGGGCCGATGTCAAGATTTTTAATTGTGTCGCTGAGTACACACAGCTCTAGACCCTGCCAGCGGACACAGTCTTTGGCTGTTGTTGTTGTTGTCCCTTTCTCCCGACCTCTGTTACACAACTGTGGAATGTTTCTTCCTGAGTCTTTGCTCAGCACCTCTCAGCATCCCTTCTAATATTTTTAATGAACTTGCGGTACAACGAAGGGCTTAATCGGACTGTGGAAAACTTGCGACAGAGTTGCAATCCTCTTGTTTCTCTCCTTCTGAAGGCAAGCTTTGTTTGAAAGGGTTGGTGTGAGCTAACCTGCTATGGGAAAACTGTTCAGACAACAATTTTTCTTTCTTTTAATAACATTTTATTGATTTTCCAAAAATAAAAACAACAATACAAAAACAAAACAAATTGACTTCCCTCTAATCCCTTCCTTGGTTCTATTATTTATCAACATACTGTATTTTTCGCTCTATAACACGCACCTGACCATAACATGCACATCGTTTTTAGAGGAGGAAAACAAGGGAAAAAACATTCTGAATGAAACAGTGGATGTATCATTTTTGTGCTTCATGCTGTGGCCACAGACATGTGATCTGATGGTGAATTTGGGGTGACCCAATGCAAAAATCCTGAGAATTCCTGTGGATCCATGCTTTGTAACCACGTTTTTGCACCATTGCAGCCCCAGGCAACAGTGGGTGCGTGCTTTTTTGGGTGCAGGCTGTAGCCATGGACATGCTATGTGATCTGATGGTGAATTTGGGGTGACCCAATGCAAAGATCCTGAGGATCCATGTGGATCTATGCTTTTTAACCACGTTTTGCACCATTGCAGCCCCAGGCAACAGTGGGTGCGTGATTTTGGGGGGGCAGGCTGTAGCCATGGACATGCTATGTGATCTGATGGTGAATTTGGGGTGACCCAATGCAAAGATCCTGAGGATCCATGTTGATCTATGCTTTGTAACCACATTTTAAGTGGGGAGCGAAGGAAAAACAAAGAAGGGACATGAGAGGGGTGTGCAGAGAAGCAGCTGGCTAAGAATGCAGGAGAGGGATTTAACCGGGAGGGAGGAAAGAAAGGCAAAAGTTTCCCCCCACCCAAGCCAGCCAGCCATCTCTCTCTCTCTCTCTCCCCCTCCCCCCCTTCTCTCTCTCCCTCCCCCCTCCCTCTCCCTCCCCCACTCTCTCTCCCTCTCCCCCAGCAGTACCGGAGCACAGAGAGGAATTAGAAAGAACGGCACTCTGCTTGCCTGGAGGGGAGGGGCTTTCCCTGCTCTTTGTTCCGTTTGAGCAAACACAGCAACGAAACAGAGGGGGGTGGGCAGTAAGACCCTGAGGCAGAATGCAGGAAAGCAGCCGCTTCCGCTTTTCAGGTTTCCCTTCTCCGTGAAGCGCGATTTGATTTTTGCCTGATTTTTTGGCTCCAGGGACCACACATTCGCTCTATAACACGCACAGACATTTCCCCTTCCTTTTTAGGAGAAAAAATCTGCGTGTTATAGAGGGAAAAATACGGTACTTCATGTCTATTGTTAAATTTTTACCTATCCATTCATAACAAAATTACAAGTAATCTTAAAACCCTGCTAATGTATTAACCTGTGTACATTGCTTCTGTAAATATGCAATAAACATCTTCCATTCTTCCTTAAATTTGTTGTTGTCTCTTCCTCTTAGTTTCATAGTCAATTCTGCCATTTCAGCATATTCCATTAATTTAACTTGCCAATCTTCTTTTGATGGGACACCTTATTCTTCCCAATGTTGTTCTAATAAGGTCCGTGCGGCCGTTGTTGCATACATAAACAAGTTCTTTTGTGATTTTGATAGGTCCACTCCTATAATACCCAGTTTTTAAAAACATTTTTCTTTTCTTTTCAGGCCTTACGCTTATGCGTTCTACTCTGAGCAACCAGATATCGCTGGCCACAGATATGGCCCCTTTAGCTCTGAGGTTAGTACAGTTCCTCTTCCGTAAATAGCATGGCTCTGAGCTCAGTGCTTTGCCAGTGCTCCAGAGTTGGGGGAGCCTGTTGCTCTCCAGATGTTGCTACACTCCATCCTCCTTGGTCATTGGATAGTTGGAGGCCATGAACATCTGGAGGGCCGCAACTTCCTTACAATTTGCATTACAGCAAAAGCCATAGAAAGGCTAACCTTTGACTGAATTGTGTGTGTTGGAAGCTGATGGTTTAATCTGCACATCTGTAAGCATCCAATGAGAGGAGGGTCTGTGGAAAATAGAAAAGCTATATATGTAAAAGGGCAGGAAAACAATCCTGAGAACTTTCAGCTCTAAGAAGTCCTTCCTGGAGTGTCATAAAATCATAGACGTGTGGCTTTAGGCAGGAGCAAAAATTATCATTGACAGGCCACCTCTTGGATATATTCAGAGTTAAACAGTTTTAAAGAGCAGTGTGTGGAAAACAGCATTTATTGTGGTTAGGTTATGTTTTCTGCTATATAATAACTATAGCAGTTAATGCTATAGTAGCTGTCTGAGGTTCCCTCCTTTTCGTTTTTAAGGAAATGGCTTTGCTTCATTTTTTGCATTTGGCAGATGTGTACCTAATAATCAGGCCCATTTTAATTGTTAATAATGGGCATCACTCAATATATAGAATCAGTAAGTTGGCCAGAAATATTGGTGCTCCTGATGAGCAACTAGATGTTTAAAAATGCAACGCAACCCTCTTTTAGATTGTGTTTCTGAAAACCCCCTCTCTGACTGCAATCAGAACCACTCAGCTAGCTCCAGTGATGGGTTTTTGTGTGTTTCGAATGACTGCCTTCCTTTGCATGTCAAACCGCTGTTGAAATTTAGAGGAGTTTCACAAGTGCTTTGATATAACAGGGTCTCTTTAAACGATAACGACACTCACCGTTTCCTACAGTGCTTTGAATCCATTTTCTCACTGCTAGTCGCAGTGAGAGCTTTGCTCCAGGTGGCAGAATGATAAGGGTGGCAAATTTGTACACTGCCACCACAATTTACCATTCTGGAAGTGCCAAATTAAGATAGGATCACCTAGCAGGTAGGTGGGGGACGGGAGATGGACCTTCTCTGCCTAAGACAATAGAGGGATCCTGGCAGACACAGCAGACAGTGTTGGATTAGATAGACCAGTGGCATAAGATTACATCTTGTTTTCCTGTGGGTGTGAGTCTCAGGAGATGAGAGCCTTGTTAGAATACCTTTACATTTTTTATGCCATGCTCTCAGGAGATGGGTGGTGTCCTGACTGATGCACAATCTTGATTGGGTGACACCAACTCCAACAAAAATGTGTGGAACCCTGCATATATCAGCCCCTGGGTGGCACTGTGGGTTAAACCACAGAGCCTAGGACGTGCCGATCAGAAAGTCGGCGGTTCGAATCCCCGCAATGGGTGAGCTCCTGTTGTTCTTCGGTCCCAGCTCCTGGCCACCTAGCAGTTCGAAAGCACATCAAGTGCAAATAGATAAATAGATACCGCTCCGGCGGGATGGTAAACGGTGCTTCCGTGCGCTGCTCTGGTTTGCCAGAAGTGGCTTAGTCATGCTGGCCACATGACCCGGAAGCTGTACGCCGGCTCCCTCAGCCAATAAAGCGAGATGAGCAGCACAACCCCAGAGTCGGTCACGACTGGACCTAATGGTCAGGGGTCCCTTTACCTTTACCTTTACCTTTACAGGCAATTAAAGTAGCAGAGGGTCAAACCTAGAAGCGACGCTAGAGATCAGTCATGGAAATGCCCCCCTTCATCTTTTTTTTACAGGCAGCCCCCCATTTACGTGGGGGTTATGTTCCGAGGCACCACACGTTTAAGTGAAATTGTGTATATTTGAAACACCCTTGGAAAAGCCTGCAAACACCCCGTCATGCCCCTGCACCACTCCTTTTTGTGACGCTTTTGGATCACTTCCGGGGTTGCTGTGATGCATTTGTGCACACATATTGAACATGCTTAAATGAGGAGTTCCCTGTAGCAAAGATTGTGAGGGCTTCATATTGAGAGAGGGGTTTAACCTTTCACATGCTTCCACCCCCCCATTTAATCACCCCCCAAAAACATGCTGCTACTTTCCTTGTTTTGTGTGTGAGAGAGAGGGGGGGGGAGAAGACAGGTACCCAGATCTCCCATATCGCTCTAAGTTTGGCCTGAATTTTCTAAATGAACATTTCAAAAAGTCAGTACAGCTGTGCATGCTGCACAGATGTCAAGATTTACTAGGGGCAGGATGTTTTTTTTTCTCTTTTACAAAAGGGATGGGAAGCATTTAATGTTTCTCCTTTTTCAGGTTTTTCTTTTTTTAAAAAAGAGTTGTGAATGTCTCATAAATCAGCTGGGAGGAAGACCTCACTGGGGACCCCTCAGGGTTGCTTGCTTAGCAATCATAGTAGTTTGGCTATTGCATGCAAACCGCTTTCTCCCTGCCCCCACCTCCAACGCTTCCTTTGTACAGAGCTGGCTGCTCTTTAAACATTTGGAACAGATCTGGGCCTTTTCTGTCCATATGGTATTTGAGCAGCACATTAGAGCTTGGAGGCAAACGTTAGAGGGATGGAAATCATGCGTTCGGCTTTTAACCCGCCTACGGATTCGGGGGTAATCGTAAAGAGAGACTCAAACAATTATGTAAAACTTTTGCTCCTAATCCAACATTTCCCAACCTATTGTGCTCCGGGTCCTATTTGACTCCTATTCCCTTTATCCCTGCGCTGGCTGCGATGAGAGCTAGAGTACAAAACAGCTGGAACGGCCCCAGCTTGGAGGAAGCGCACCTAACCAAGTGACACTTCATGTATTCTCTGCTTAATAAAGGATCCAGCTGTTCTGTGACGTTTCAGCCTCTGACTCATTGTGTGTGAGAGGTACTGGGGGGTACATTAGACCCCACTTTAAGTGATTGCAGGTGGAAACTGTTGCATCCAATATATTGGTTGTAAAGGATCTCGCGTGCCTAGTAAAAACAGTTAACACAATAGCTGCATTGTGTTCATGCTGTAGTTATATAAGAAGCTGGTGAAATTTCAGTATGTATTCGACCCCAGTGTTGCTCCTGTATATTTACACAATTTATTTAAGATATTGGGGGTTGTGTGTGACTGTGCAGAACAGATAATATAGTAGATCATTGATCATAGAGTTGGAAGGACCATGAGGGATCATTTAGTCCAGCCCCCTAGAATGCAGGAATATTTTGCTTCATGTGGGGCTTGAACCCACAGCCCTGAAATTACCTAAGTCTCATGCTCTCCCAATTGAGCTATCCCTCAATTGCCACTAGGGAGTTTTGAGTTTGGAAAACACATAAATGCAGGGGTGGGGCAATTAATCTATTTCTGACCCATTTCATTCTTGCATGTGTTAATTTCATGATTATGTTTTGACCATTTTGGCATTAATCACTGGTTTTTGTTTTGTTTTGTTAAGTTTAGAAAGGCATGGGTTGAGACACACATATTTTAAACTTATTTCTGCATGCACATTTTTTTGGGGACTTTCTTCAGCAGAGAACTGCATTGGAGAAATGTGAAGTCTGTAGCATCAATACATTCTGATCTGTGTGTGTTACAGTCTGGAAGGTGTGAATCAGGTCCGTTTGCCTCAATATTTGGACGGAAAGAAGTTATCCTTCATCGATACGTGCAATACACTGGGCTCCAAGAGATTCTTGTTGCTTGGCTCAAGGAGATAGCTCAGTGGGTAAAGCATGAGACCCTTAATATCAGGGTCATGGGTTTGAGCTTCACATGGGGCAGAATACTGCTCCATTGCAGGGGGTTGGACTATATGAACCCTGTGGTCCCTCCCAACTCTACAGTTCTAGTAATCAGTGCAATAGCTGCTTTAGACTGATGCCTTCATTAAGATACTGGCTTTCCAGTACAGATTTTACTCATAGGAAGATCCAAACTGCTTGGCTTTAAAACTGTGGTGAGATCATATCTCACTAGTGCTAAACCAGAGTCATTGACACTCTGCGAATTTCTGAGCTCAAGTTCAAAGTGCTTGAAGGGGGAGATTTAGGGCTGTGTGAATGGTGCACACTAGGCACTGAGTTGAGGGGGGTGCAGTCTCGATGCCTGGAAAGCAAGGCGCTGGGCTTTGGGAAGGAGGCGTGAGGACTCTGACAGCTCTCTAGAATAGCAGCATGCAGAGAGTAAATTCCTCCCTTGTGGTCGAGTTCACTGGTATTCCAAGAGGTAAGGCTTGGGGATGCGAGGAAGTGGTATCTTTGTCCTAGAGCTCCAGGCTTGGTACTGCATTGCCCCTGGTGATTCTGCTGGACCCCAGCCATCAGTACTGGGTTGCCAGTTGCCACATGGCTTGTAGATGACAAGGCCCAATGAATTAGTGTGCCAGAAACAGAAGTGTTGCAGAGGATGCATGACCGGTTCTTCCAGAGTATTTTTTTAAGCTATTGATCTGAACTGAGACCCCAGTGAGGGGAAATGTTGAGAGATCTGGTCACGGATCTCTTTTGTTTGCTTAGCTGTACCCTTGAAAAAAAACCTCCATCATCTGAGAAGCATCCCCAAACCACGTGCTTGCCTTTTCCATCACAACCGTCATATTTGCATGTAACACTAAACCGTGGTTTAGTGTTACACGCACAGTTGGGAAAGAGCTGCCATAGACTTCTGACCCTGTTCTCCTTGCATGTATCCAAGCGGAGGACTTTGGCAGAGCGGCTTAAAACTAATTCTGACCAGCTTTCCAACAATTCATTGGCAAACCATGGTTTATGAAGCGGGTTCATTTAACTAACCAGAGCTTGTTGTAAACCAGAGCCAAGATTCATGGAAAGTGAAACTAAGCTGCCAGAAGTTGATGTTCTGGCTATCTGTCAGGAGGGGCTGGGACAGGAACATAGCCACAATGTTGTCTACTGTTGTGGGAAGTTATCCTTTGAGGTAGACCCTTGGCTGACCAGATTCTGCCTCCTTTGTGCGTGTGATCCTATAACTCTTAATTACAAAGCTAGAGATCTTATGCACCCATCTTTCACCCCTTGTACTGATAGTCCTTGTTCTTCCTCTTTTGAAGTGATGCCCTGGCTGGTTAATAGAGACTTGGCTTTCTTCCTAGCTCTAACTTCTTTGGAAAGAGAAGCTATCACTTTGCGAATGTATGTACGAAATGCGCGGTCTACTAGGTGAGCTGCGAACCGGACAACAAACTCATGTGCTTACGGACTGTTCTGCTGCCCCTCTAACATGCTACCCTGGGATGGCAATTCTGATTTATTCAGAACCACTTGGTGGCCCAGTTTAAAGCTCTGGCTGTGCTTCTTTTAGAAAGAGCGAGTAAACTATGAGAATCCTTCCTTTCCTCCCTCCTCTGCTCCTCTCCTCATCAAGACTGCACGAAGCTTGAACTCTTCCTCCTCTTCTATATACATATTTTAAAAAAGAAACTCTGAAGCTGCTTTTTGGAGAGAGACAAATGGAATTGGATTAGCATCTCCCTTCCAGCTGCTTGCCTGGGAAGCAATGAAACAGCATGGCAGATGGTAACATTGTTTTTCCTCCAAGAATGCGGGTCTGCGACTGAAACAACAAAGACGGCGGATGGCTAAGCGGATAGGAACAAACGGCGTTGTAAATCACTGCCGAGTCTGAACCTCCTTCGCTGCGTTTCCTTTCTTCATCTTTTTTTATTTTTTAAATGAGCTGCACTGCACTATCTCCCTGTATGTGTCATCTTGCACTCTTCTGAGAAGCTGATCCTAAAAGATGCCAGAAACTCTCATTGGAGTAGTCAATTGGAGTTGCATGCCATGTGGCTTCTTTTAAAGATCAATTTAAAGTCGTCTCGGACAACTGCGCATTGCTTGCCTCTGAGGCTCTTCTTTCCCCCAAATGGTTTTCTCCCTCTTCTTAACGCAATGGACCATTCGCTGTTACCTCCTCTCTCCGGCATCTATCTTTAGGCCCTTTCCCAACAGGTGCCATGATGATTTTGCCCAGCAACAAAAATAAGTCCAATGTTGATGAAAACTACCTGGCTAAAAACAAAATGGTACCCTACAGGTGGAAACTGTGGGATTACATCTCATTCAGAAATATGTGTGGGGCTGGTTTTGTTTTGTTTTTTTTACAAAAAAGATCAATATTTACAGAAAATATCAATAGTGTAGTGCTACTTCCTGCCAAGAATATTGTGCCTTCTGGTGGGTTTTTAAAAAAAATAATAACAATAAGAATTGGGCATGCCTCTTGGCGCATGAAACAGATAGATACAGAGTAGCATGCTGGCCACATGGAAATAAAATGTGAATCATTTTTGTGGCCTCTTATACGTTTGGCTCACATTTTGTGGATTATCAATATTTTAAGGCATAAACACATTAAAAAATCTGATGAAATCAAATTTTAGAGCATAAAATGGGGCCCTTTATGAACACAGAAAGCTGTTTACTGAGACTATAGCTCTACACTGACTGAAAGTGGCTCTCCAGAGTTTCAGACAGGACAGGAGTCTCTTCATGCCAGGGATTGAACCTTCTGCATTCAAAGCAGATCCACTACCACGGAGCCACAGCCATTTTCCCACTAGAAAATAAACCTCTGCTTCAGGGAATTGTTGTTTCTGGTGGGCTCTAGTTCTATTCTTATAAGTAACTTCGCCCTGACTTGACCTCTGAACTACCTCTGGTGGCCTTAACCAAGACTTGGTGTACTGATTCCTAAATCTGTTGCTGGCACAGGTGGTTTTAACCATCTGGTGTTAGCCGAGATGAGCTTTTTCTGAGTCCAGGCATCTCTCTCGGCCAGTACAGGAGAGTAGTTTTGGCTCACCTCTTACTCCATCTAAAAGACCTAAGAGAAAGATCACTCCTAAGAGGAGACAGAAAAGACGTGTTGACTCTTCCAAGAAAAGAAGAAAAGCGCCAAGAGCGGAACAATACTCTGCGGAATCCCGTCGGAACAAAGTAAGTTTACAAAACTGACACGCACCAAATTCTGAAGCTCTTGTACCGTTTGATTCTTTTCCTTTTTTCAACTTTGGAATTCTCTTCTTCAGAGTGGAACTTCCATTGCGACCATCTTGAAAATATGTCAACAGACTGCTACTCTTTAATCAGCAACGGTAGTCTGTCTCGTCTCCCTCTTTTTTGGACTTGTGTTCTCCTTGTACTAGCCCCGATCATCTTAACTGTTTCAAAATATGTATATAAATGGTACAGAAAGGGCACACCAGCAAATAAATCCTGCTGGAAAAAAGTTCATCCAAAGTTCTCTGTCCACAGATGGAAATGTCTAGACAAGCCCTTAAAGTCAAGCTTTTTACCAGACTTCATATCATCCTTTTCGGCTAAAAATCAATTCTTGAAATGGGTGTATTTCCATCTGGAATAGTCTTACCAGTAGTGCCTGAGGGTTACTGAGGAAATATTACCAGTTTACTTCCTTTCTTAGCATGGCACAAGGCTGTTATTAGCATCCCCTTACAATGGGGCATCAGAGGAAAAGCTGGGTCACAAGAATTGGTCTGTAAAATCTTTGCAATTTCATGGCCATCAGCTTAATATTTGATGTCAGCCATTTGTTTTGGAGGCCTAAAATGCCTCCTCAGAACTTGAGGAATGTTTTGAGGTGGTTAAAATTGGCAAGTGATATTGGGGTATCTGTTTGTTTGAGCAATCACAGCCCAGGATTAGCAATCTGCACCTGGACATCTGTGGGATGTCTTCACTAAAGCTTTAGGTTCTTCATAGGTCATAGAAATGACTTGGTTTGACATTGTGGAGGCTTGCCGAAGGTTCCCTAACTTTTGAACCTGCAGAAGTAGACTGAAGTTGATGTTTGTGTGTGCTTTATTTTACAGTATTAAAAATGCCTAGCTTTGGATTATTTTGGTCAATCTGGACGTAGGACGTAAATGTATGTGACTAGTTGTCTTTTTCATCTTGCCAATGCCACTGCTTCAGGTTTCCTCAGAGGCAAATATTCCCGCAAAAGCAAACAGGCAAAACCCACCCCAAGCCGCTCATTTGAAATTCATGAGTACTCCAAGTCCGAACTCCCAAGTTTAAGGGGGGGGGCTGTTTCTGTGGTTCACTAATAAATAGGCAAAATGCAGTGTTGTGTAGGAAAAGAAGCATTTGCCCAGTAGCTTTCTTAAATAGACAGCCACTCAACTTTGCTCTAAAACTAAATTGTCAGATGGTCAAACATGAAGACTATGCAGTCCTCTGCTTGCATTGTCCCACGAGGAATCTGAGGGAAGTATATTTTATTAAATACAGGAATTGTATTTGTTTGGAGAAAGGTATTGGCAAAAAACCTCCATGCTAGGTCTTGGTACTGCATTGTGTGGTGCTCGGATATTTTGATTGTATATGTCTATTGTTTAAAAGTATGGATTTCAGTCAAGGCCTTTTTAAACAGTTTAAGCAAGTGGACTAGGGTCTCACTTAAAAATTGAAGTCTTCTGTTATGTTGCTTAAGAATACGAGTCTACAAAAGACCTGCGTTCTAGCATACTTCACAAGCTGGTTGGTATTTCCATATGATCATCCCAGTTTCTTAGATCAGTGATTTCCATACAGGGGCTCAAGCTTTACCACCATTTGAGGGATTTTGCAGAAAATCTTAGTATCACTTTGAATGTCAAATATGATAACGCTCATGTGAAAAACATGGAAGGATAACATCACGGGGAGTGCAGATTAGTGGAGATGAAGTTTATAGTCCTATACACACTTATCTGGAAGTAAGTCCCATTGAACTCAATGGGGCTTACTTTTTAGTAGATATGTGTAGGATTGCACCATAAGCCTTATCAGTGACTACTAAACATATGGAAAATGGGATGCTGGGTTTGTTAGTCCCTTGGTCTGCTCCAACACCGGATTAGACTATGTTCTTTATCTTTCTGGACTTTATTTTACTGACACTATACATTTGAAGGGATGGTGATAATACCCCAAGTCCAAAGCTGGGGTCTGGCTGTGTAAAATTGAGCTGGAAAATGAACCAAAGTGTGAGAGTTGGGTGGGAAAGAGCTGATTTTCACCCTTTGTGTAAATATATGCATATTTAGATGTTGCATCCGCTAAGAGAGATTGACAAGATCCTGGGACAACTAATGGATGGGCTGAAGCAGTTGAACCTGCACCGATGTGTCAACATTATCTTCGTTGGGGATCATGGTAATTATTTATTTTAATTTTTAAACTTTATGCAAAAGTCTCAGCTCATGTTTTTTTGAATACTTAAAGGTATCCAGTTAGGAAGAGATGTCAAGGGAGTGTTGGTAAATGAGAGAGCTGCTTCTTCAGGAGTCGTTCAGCTTCCAGCTTGTGTCCTCATGTTTTTAAGACATACACATATTGTCATGTCTTCAGTGGAGAATAGGAAGAAACACATGAAATGAGTGCAAACACAAATATCTAAAGGAAGGAGGAGGATGAGGTGTTGTCTTGCAGTGGTTTGTTCCCACTTCAGGCCTTCTGAAGTCTAGTCTCGTTTGGCAATTTGTATTTGACTTTATCACATTTATCACTAATGTGTCAAACAGTTTGCTGAGAGATGAACTGCTAAAAGCTTAAAAACAACAACAAAACAATCCGACCAAAGAAGGATAGTTCAGATGTCACCCGCCTGAAGGGTTCACTGCTTGTCTTGCAAACCTATTAATTTAGTCATAAGAACTGAGATTCTGCTTGTGTTGCTGGAACAACTGTTGGAACAAGCCCACACTATATGAGTTCAGTCTAGGACAGAGATGATGGCTATCTAATTCCTTATTTGAGCATAGGTTGTTGATGGGTCAGGGCTGCAACCCCCAGAAGTGAATGTCAAAACCAGTTTGAGCTTATTCCAGGCAGATAGGATGACCTCATACAACTTTTTGATTCTTTAAGTTTTGGTGAGTGTGCGTGAATTCTTTTTACTGAAGTCTGGCCAGGGTAATGTGCAATCAATCATTTCTTAGAGTATGACAAGAAGACAGACAAGAATAACGCCAAGAAGCTACAAATATAACTACAGAAATCTTGACAAGGTTGATAATTTAGTCATGAACCTCAGGTGTATTACGCCACCTCTTATTGCTAACAGGTGTTTTGTAGGGCTATTTTACTTTTAAAAGCCAATGCATTAGTATTTTCAGTGTTCAGGTTGCAGTTTTAAGTATATGTTCTAGAGAGAAGAATCATCCAAGTCAGTGGAACCTAAGCTCTGAGTAATCATGCTGAAGATTGGGCTGCAAGTCTCTGTTCTTAAATTTGCTTGAATTCCTTAGCAGAGGTTTACTGTGCTTGTCATAGTTCTTTGATATTCTAACTGCAGTTTATTTCCAAGCCTGATTTTTTTGCCTTTATCTTCACCACAATCACCATCTTAGCAAAATCTTAGACACTTCTAAGACACTTCTTATTTATGACTAGGGGTGTTCTCAGGGAGGTTGCCACTGGACATGCTGTGAAGTTAAAGAAGTAAACTGTTAAGGGCTCCCAGAGTCTTAACCTCTTCATCAGTTTGCTCTCAAGTAACAAATATTGATGCCGGAGTCTCCCTACCCCCTTCTAAGTCATGTTTCTTGGTACAGGGATGGAGGATGCCGCTTGTGAAAGAACTGAATATTTGAACAACTACCTGTCTAATGTGGATGACATAATCCTGATACCAGGAACACTGGGGCGCATTCGTGCCAAAGCTAACAGCAATGTCAGATGTAAGTTGATCTTAGCAGTGTTCACCTTGCACCTTTGCGCGTGTCCCGATACTTTTCCTGCTGCCAGAAATGATGTTAGTATGAAGATAACACTCTTGCTGAGAGCGATCTTGGTTTAAGAGACACTTCCTAATTCAGGGATTTTGAGATACCGGTGATGTTTAAAGGTAAAGGGACCCCTGACCATTAGGTCCAGTCGTGACCGATTCTGGGGTTGCGTCGCTCATCTCGCTTTATTGGCCGAGGGAGCCGGCGTACAGCTTCCGGGTCATGTGGCCAGCATGACTAAGCCGCTTCTGGCGAACCAGAGCAGCGCACGGAAACGCCATTTACCTTCCCACCGGAGCAGTACCTATTTATCTACTTGCACTTTGACGTGCTTTCGAGCTGCTAGTTTGGCAGGAGCAGGGACCGAGCAACGGGAGCTCACCCCGTCGTGGGAATTCGAACCGCCGACCTTCTGATCGGCAGGTCCTAGGCTCTGTGGTTTAACCCACAGCGCCACTCGTGTCCTACCGGTGATGTTTAAGAATGACAAATTCCCTATTTATTTTCTTGCATTTATCTTCCACTTTACTTTCTCCATGGAACACAAGGGGGCACACATTTAAGTGTTGGATGATCACCCCAGTACTGACTAGACTCAGACTTGCTTAACTGTAGCAAGCTGTAGCAAGCCTTGAGTGCCTTCAAACCATAACCTGCTGCCTGTTGTTTGACAAGGAATGGGGAACCTATAGTCCAACAGGTGTTGATGAGCTACAGCTTTCATATATAATATAATTTATTATTTATACCCCGCCTATCTGGCTGGGTTTCCCCAGCCACTCTGGCAGGCTCTCAATAGAATATTAAAAACATGAGAAAACATCAAACATTAAAAAATTCCCTAAACAGGGCTGCCTTCAGATGTTTTCTAAAAGTCAGGTAGTTGTTTATTTCTTTGACATCTGATGGGAGGGTGTTCCACAGGGCGGGCGCCACTACCAATAAGGCCCTCTGCCTGCTTACCTACAACCTCACTTCTTGCAGTGAGGGAACCACCAGAAGGCCCTCAGCGCTGGACCTCAGTGTCCGGGCTGAACAATGGTGGCTGTGCTGGTTGGAGCTGATAGAATCAGAGTTGGAAGGGACCACAAAGTTCATGTCGCCCAAACCCCGCAATACAGGAATCCTTTGTCTAACGTGAGGCTCAAACCTACGACCCTGATATCAAGACTGATGAGCTATCCCATCAGTCATTGGTTGTTGTAGTCCTAACAGATGTCATTATAATATTTCATCCAGTGGGTTGGATCCATGGAGCTGAGAATAGAAATGCGGGAGCAGGTAGTATTATTCTGCAAATAGGCAAGAGTCCCCACAACACTATAAACCATTAAGTTTTAGAGTAGGTATGCTTACACAAGTAGAACATCATCCTGCCTTCTTTGTTTCACTTTTCTTGTGCAGTGCTCTAGCACAAAGCATAAATGTTTCTTCCACAAGCAGGAGACCCTTTCCACACATCTAAATGCATGGTTTGGATCCATGCCAGAATGCAAAATAAAAGCATTTTTAATACGAATGCTAATTCTTGTTCTGAAAACTTTTTCTCTAGCTCAAGGTTCAGTTGATTTCTTTTTTCTCCCCTTTCTCCAACAGATGATCCAAAAGCCATCGTTGCTAATCTCACAGTAAGTATTTGCTTAGCACACACTCTTGTGGCTTCTAATTATGGGCTGAGCATTTACAGTGCTTAACTAACATGGAACTTGCTCAAGAGGATGCTGATCAGACCATCATAAAGCCTCCTAAATAGGATCGTTCATGGGTGTGGAAGAAAGCTCATCATGATTTCCACTGTTTTGTTGCTGCTAACAGATTTTTATAACTTTTCTGGATAACATGCACCAACTTAAAGCCTTAATTCTCTGAACACAGTCCCTTTATCCCATCCCTTTGGAAATGGAAAAAAAAACCTCTTTTCCAAGTAAATATTTTGCTAGTAGTCCATTGAAAGAATTGACATCTCTGTTTTTAAAAAGCTGAGGGGGGGGGATGAGTTTAGACTTGGAATTTGGATCTTTGGAAAATGGAAGTCATCTCAGCATTGTGTTAACACAATTTCATTCCACCCTCAGCACCCAATCTTAAAGATTTTGGTGGAAGAAATTAAGCAAACTCACTGCAATCAGTTGCAGATGACAAACTCTCAGAGCCCAAACTGTGATGGTTGTATCCAACCAGCTATACTCGTAGGAGACCCATTTAAATTAATGGATCTAAAGTAGGTATGCCCGCTATTTTCAGTGACTCTAACATTGGATTTGGGTTGTAAGAAGGCTGCCATTTCCCTTCTGCTCTTTCTTCATCACAATTGGCGCTGTTTCTGTTTTGCCACGGTTCGGTTTCTACCCAACACTAAACTTTTCATGTTGCTGCCTGCTGTTTAGTGTCACTTCTGCACCTTACTAATTTAGCGTAATCAATTATGTAATTATTTGCACACTGTTCATTCCAATGTGAAGGAAGCATCAAAACAAAGTGGAAAAAGTCATTCATTGTGTATTGATACTGATCATATTCACTGGATTAATTTCCTTTCTAGACCTGGGATGGTCAATTTGTGCTTCTGTTTCCTACTGGAATTCTCTGACATCCCTAGATTAGATGTTCCTGTAGGTGTTTGGGTCATGAAGCCTCAGCTTGCTGCTTATGTGCCTGTAGCCTCAAATTAAGTTCTCACCTGAGCATGGGTGCTTGGCAAGCCTGCTGCCTGAAACCCCGTGGAGCTGCTGCCAATCAGAGTAGACAATACTAGTAAAGGTAAAGGGACCCCTGACCATTAGGTCCAGTCGCGGACAACTCTGAGGTTGTGGTGCTCATCTTGCTTTATTGGCCAAGGGAGCCGGCGTACAGCTTCCGGGTCATGTGGCCAGCATGCCTAAGCTGCTTCTGGCGAACCAGAGCAGCACACGGAAACGTTGTTTACCTTCCCGCCGGAGCGGTACCTATTTATCTACTTGCACTTTGACGTGCTTTCGAACTGCTAGGTTGGCAGGAGCAGGGACCGAGCAATGGGAGCTCACCCCATCACGGGGATTTGAACTGCTGACCTTCTGATCAGCAAGCCCTAGGCTCTGTGGTTTAACCCACAGCGCCACCTGTGTCCCGACAATACTAGTAGAGGTGGCCAAATGATCTGACTTGATATAAGCTTTATAAGAGACAGAGGGTGCACTGCTATTAAGTAAGGATAGGTTTAGAAAGGGTTCCTGCTTCTGGCGGCAGATGACTTGGACAATGGCCTGCCATTCCCTGTTATAAACTCCCTAGCTCAGTTGGTAGAGCAGGAGACTCTTAATCTCAGGGTCATGAGTTTGAGCCCTGGACTGGGCAAAAAGGTTCCTGCACTGCAGCGGGTTGAGCTTGATGACCCTCGTGGTCCCCTTTCCAACTCTACAATTCTGTGTTTCAGTGCAGGAAGCCTGACCAGCACTTCAAGCCGTATTTGAAGCAGCATCTCCCTAAGCGTTTGCATTACGCGAATAACCGAAGGATCGAGGATATTCATTTGCTGGTGGAAAGAAGATGGCATGTGGCCAAGTAAGCAGACGTCTTCCTCCGCTTACGACTTTTTGCCTTTCGAGATTTCCAATGAACTAGATCTAACGCCTGTAAAAAAAGCAGTGAATTGAGCTTGGTTTCTTATCCATAGCTAAAGAAACCAGCCATGTCTATATCAGTGGCTGTTGACATACAGAATCGCTGCATGGTTACTCATTAGTCTTAAAAAGAGAGTCCTATAGAGAATTATAAAAACGTACATCTTGCAAGCTGGACTTGATAATATTGTAGAGTTTCCTATTGCAATAGGAATATTGCAATATTCCTATTGCAATAATTTTTCATGCAATAATAATATTGCAATATTGCAAGTTTCCTATCGCAATAATTTTTCTTTGATTTCCTTAGTGGCACAGCTATAACCGTATGAAGGATCCTCAGAATTATAAAATAATATTGCTTAGACGAAGGCTGCAATCCTAGCCCTGCTTATTTGTGGTTTACTTGTGAGTAGCTGTTGTAAGGATTGCAGCCTTAGTTTTTCAAGAGTTGAGAAGAGGTTTCTTGCTAAAAAAAATTCTAATGGTGTGTTAGATTTTCATTAACATTTAACTAGGGTGGCTGTCTGTCTGTCTGTCTGGGGGCAGGTTGATTCCGTTCACAATTAAAGTTGAATCTTTCAAATTTGCAGTTCCTGGAAGAATATGAAAACAGAAATGCAGCTGTCCTTTGAAATTCACACCTATCTGAATTTTTAGCTGCCCAGTCAAAAGAATGTTTACAAAAATGCATATATTAGTGGGGAAATGCGAGTGAAAGCAAATATATTGGTGAAAATAACATGCAAAAATGTGTGGTATTAGGATAAATTGCTTGCATATATATACATGTCAAAACTCCATACAAAAGCATGTGTGTTGGGTTTAAATTCGCACAAAAATGTTGAAGAATTTTCATGAGGTTTGGTTTTTTAAAAAATTGCAAATTGCTGCAGAAATGTGAAGAACTGAATTTGCATTGAAAATGAGAAACAGAGAGAGAGTCAAAATTAACAGATCCTTTTATCTCTACCTTTGCGTAAATAGTTTGTCTTTCTGCAATCGGGTCATTTCCAGATGAACTGCTAATTGAACATTCAACCTGATTTATTTGCACAACGTTTATACAATGGTTCCGCAACCTTGCATCAAGCCGTTGTTATCCCACATTTTAGTGCATTGTTGCATCGTTCCCCTTGCTGCTAAAAGTTAGGTTTGTGGGGGTTTTTTGGTGGGGTTGGGGAGCAGGCTTGCTGCACAGCCAGGCCAAATCCGCTTCAGTACTGCAACCTGAATTTGCTGTGATTGAATCCCACCGGTAAAAAAAGTGGCAGTCTATAAAGGTGCCCTCCATGGGGAACCGAACCTTAAGCTGCATTTGAACTCCTTTGTGGCAGTAAAAGAACAACAACATATTCTTAAAACCTCTAGGAGACCTGGAGACGTGTTTAAGAAAATATCAGGGAAATGCTATTTCCACGGAGACCACGGCTACGATAACAAGATCAATAGCATGCAGGTAAGCGGGAGCAGAACATTTGGAGGTGGCATGGCAGGTGTTGTTAGCACAAAAGTAACGTTCCTGAATTAGCTTAAAGGGGAGGCAGAATGCTTTGTCTCCCAGCTGGGTAGTAATATTGCTCTCCCTGCTCATTAGAGGTTCAGAGGGGTTGTGTATTTCCACTCTTGCAGCATGGGGCTGAGATTGGAAATGAAGCCTCTGGCTACTGTTTGAGATGAGAAGCTGACATTACCTTCCTAATCCCTATTCCAGCACAGGAGTGGAAGTAGGTGGGAAGTCTCAAAACAGAAGGCAGCATTTCCAGACATTTCACTCAAGCACTGGAATGGACAAGGCTGGATATTGGGGAGGGGGTGTTTGTGTGTAGGAGCATCTGGCTGTTTGTGTTTGTGACAGAGGGGAGACTACAGGTCTGGTGGGCATGTGTGGACATTGTGTGTTTACGCGCAGACATGGGCCACAAGCAGCTGGCACGTGGCCCTCTGAAGACTGGCTTGAACATCAGTGTGGCCCTCTAGACAGCCGCTCCCAGATTACAAAATGCATTCGGCCACAATGACGCTACTGTTTCTCCTTTTCTGTCTTTCTCTCTTAGACGGTCTTTGTAGGCTACGGACCTTCGTTTAAATTCAGGGCAAAAGTGCCTCCTTTTGAGAATATAGAACTTTACAATGTGATGTGTGGTAAGTGGAAACACTCGTTTTCTCTTTCTTTCTTTCTGTCTTTCTTTCTTTCTTTCTTTCTTTCTTTCTTTCTTTCTTTCTTTCTT
>JAXCMG010000020.1:21204029-21247568 GCA_034642415.1 Podarcis siculus | reverse complement strand
CTTTCTTTCTTTCTTTCTTTCTTTCTTTCTTTCTTTCTTTCTTTCTTCTGTTCTAGGACCGCATTTTTCTTTTGAAAAATTCTGTTGCAGGCTGAAGATCAGAATCCTATATTGTTGCCTCTTGCAGGGCGATCTGCCATGCTTCCTTAACTCCTGTTGGTCTGTCCCTGCTCCTGCCAACCTAGCAGTTCGAAAGCACACCAGTGCAAGTAGATAAATAGGTACTGCTGCGGCAGGAAAGTAAATGGCGTTTGTGTGCACTCTGGTTTCCATCACGGTGTCCCGTTGCGCCAGAAGCGGTTTAGTCCTGCTGGCCACATGACCCAGAAAGCTGTCTGTGGACAAATGCCAGCTCCCTCAGCCTGAAAATGAGATGAGCGCCACAACCCCATAGTCGCCTTTGACTGGATGTAACCATCCAGGGGTCCTTTACCTTTACCTTTACCCAGCAATAGTTAAAATTCAGATAATGTCACAACAGCCAGAAGTAAAACATGGTGGCCAGGTGAAATTGGCTTAAGCAGAGATTGAAAAGATGTTCACCTGATGCTGAAAAGACTGTTTCTGTCTCTCTGCCCGTCTCTCCATCATCTATCCCTTTCCACACATGCCTCGAGGCGATGTGCGACATGAAATAAAAACAGTTAAAAACTGCACAAGCAATAACACCAGATGGATTTAAAAACAATGCGGAGTAACAGCCATGGCAGAAAGCTCTCCTAAAGAACAATTTCCTGGCGACACACCATGAGTTGCTGCCTCGGGAGACAAGGGGCCATTCATTTTGCAGCCTTGAAAGTGCCACAGCGCAGGACTTCCGGGTTGGCGCGTCTGGCTAATGGCGGATTCCCTCCGAGCTCCGGAGGGAATCGGCCCAGCAGGGGATCGGGTCTTACCGTGCCGGCGACACGGGGACCCTTACAAACCATGTACACGGGGTACGTGGACATGGTGACTCGGCGGGCATCGTAAGCGCCCCCCCGACCCGTGAAAGAGCCTTTTTAAAGGCTAAGGATCGGGTGCCAGGAGGCGGCGTGGTGCTGTGAGTCTTCTGCTACCCCTGCCGGGCGAAGCCGCATGCCATTCTCCAGTCAGCGCTGACTTCTTCCTGCTAAATTCGGACTCAAAACAAAGAGCAACAACCCGTGAGTAATTTGAAAATTGGATTACAAATTTTTCGGCTTGAATTTGGTACGAACGGAGGAGATGAAAAAAAAGGGAAGTCCGTCTCCTCCATATTGCTAACAGCGCAAGCAAGGATTTGACAGCTAAAGTTGCGGGACAATTTGTGACAGGATAAAAGATACTAACCTCACGGATTTAAAAGAGCTAAGCTAAGGTGCTGGAGGACAAGAGACTATTTTGTTTGAAACTAAGTATCACCCTACTCAAGCCCGGGAGCAACCCGAGTTAAGAGCCTGCTTAGACATAGACACTTTTGACAGCTGTCAAATTAGCTGTCAAAGCTGAAAGAATCGGAAATTGAAACTTTAGCCGATTAAATTGCTATAAAATATCACAAATAAGGAAAGATCGACACAAACAAGTTTGACTTTTGGATCGGAGAGGGAAAGATCATTAAAATCAGAATCCCTCTAGAGGGGACTCTTGGACATTGCAAGAATGGATTTAAAACAAGGAATACAGGAAATACGTGCCGACCTGAAAGAGCTGCTCTCTTTTGTGGGAAAACTGATACAGAAGAATGAGAAAGGCCTTGTTTTGTCTACGAGCCCACTAGACCCGAAGCTATCTGAAAGTACATCAACCGACTTGGAAAGGGACTCATTGTGCAAAACATTGGCAGCTGGACAAGGGAAAGAACCTAAGACTGAGGAGGAAAAGACATCTGCCAAGCAAAAAGAGCTGAAGGAAGGGAAGGCTGAGACATTACATAAAAGAGAGGAGAGACCAAGATCTGCCAAGAAGAAATCCAAACTGACCAAGGTGAAAACAGGCCTATTTGGGACATATAGATTTATGAAACAGTGTTGGAATATGGGATACAAGCTAACAGGCCTAACTGAAAGAATCACCGCCAACACTAAGAATAAAAGTCTTCGATCCTGGGAGTTAAGTATGAGAGATTTTCGAAGAAATCGGCTGAAAGGAACTGTGAAAGATTTACGTGCCTCGGACGTGAGATCACCAGGCTAGAAAGATGGATTAAATGTATTTTGATTAAGGATTGAAACCGGGGGAGAAGGGTGGGACCTAACAGTCTGAAGGGGGTTGAAGTTCTTTTTCTACTTCTATTTTTATTTTTTCATAGAATGAAGAATACTTGACAAGAATGGGGAATCTGTGGGAGGGAAAGGGTGGCAACTTTAGGAAAGATACCTTTCTTTTCTTTCTTAGTAATATGCTTATATTTTTGTCTGTTCTTTTATCTCGATATAGATGATTAAGGGATATATGTTAATAAAATGCTAGCATAACAATGAATTAAAGTATAATTTTATAACTAAAATGAATTTAATCAAACTAGGGTTAAGTAATTTTAATAAAATAAGGTTTAGGATGTTCAGGGGAAAAACTTGCTAGAACAAATAAACTGGAGCTGGGAAACAATAGGAGGAGACGTGGGGAAGTCCTGAAAAGAAGTTATTGAAAATAAGTGGGAAGAGGAGAACCTCTTTTTCTTTTCTTTTTCTTTCTTTTTCTTTTTCAACTTTGGGTGTATGTCTCTATGTTCCTGAGTTTTGATTTTTAATGTAACCTTTTTTGGAAAATTAATAAAGATTATTTAAAAAAAAAAAAAAAAAAAAAAGAAAGTGCCACAGCGAGCTGGCATGCGGAACTTAGTTTCATTCTATGCACCCTCCAGATCTCCTTGGATTAAAGCCTGCTCCTAACAACGGGACCCACGGAAGCTTAAATCACCTCCTGCGGAGCAACACGTATAAGCCAGTCATGCCAGAAGAAGTTACTCGGCCGCTCTATCCTGTGGCTACAACACCTTCGTCTGACTATGACCTGGGATGCACCTGTGAGGACAAGGTAAGGCTGTGGGAAGCTCTGGCTACTGGGAAGGTCCACCAGGCAATCGCCTCTGCAATGTCTGAAATGCTTCAGGGTGACCAGTCTGTAACGTGACCTGACAAGTGATACGAATCATTCTCTTCTGGACCGCCATTGAATGTGTCTCAGGTTACCTGTAGTAGGCTGATTTCCCCCCTTGCAATGAGCAATTCTCTGAACTGGTCTCCTCCCTGCCGCTGATGATAATGATAATGATAATAATAATAATAATATTTATTTTTTTATTTATACCCCGCCATTCCCGGTTCAAAAACCAGGCACAGGGTGGCTAACAACAATTTTAAAACACTTTAAAACACTTAATTATAAAAGCAGCATAAAATACAGTGTAAAAACATGAATAACAATAAAATTCAAAATTCAATTAGATAATCCCCAGGGCTAGCTGGCTGAATTAGTCCTACTTGGGCCAGCAAGGAGGCCAGGGGAGAATTAGCTGTGGGGTCTCAAAGTGGGTGATCTTCATAAAAGGGGAGAGGGAGGGAAGAGAAGGGAAATAAAATATCAAGCTGAATTCAAATTAAAGGCCAGGTGGAATAGCTCTGTCTTACAGGCCCAGCGGAAGGAGGCTAAATCCTGAAGGGCCCTGGTCTCATGGGACAGAGTCCATGATGATGAGTAGGAGGCAGAGAGCAAGTTCCACTCCCTAGACTGGTTGTAAGGAGATAGGCGCTGGCTGAGGTCGATCTTGCTGGATCCAGTAGCACCCTGGCACCCAAGAAACCTCCAAGCTGCACCCCTTCCCCGGGAACCTCACTGAGTTTTTCACAGTTTTTCTCCCTTAAAAAATACATGGAGCTGAAGGAGGAAGATAGAAGAGTGATTGTGTGGCGAGTTCCCATCCCTCCCAGTGGACATAAAGACACATGACACAATTATTTAAGGTTAATGGGCAAAATATGGCTACAACTTTATTGGTTACAGGTGATGAGTGGTATTGGCTTAGGCATTGGTCCTAACCGACTATATCCGACTTCAGCCCACCCGCTTGAAGTCTGGGAAGGATTAACCACCAGTAGGGGGGTCCTGCTGATGCACATCAACTAGGAACTCCCCTGGGGTCACCAATAGGGGGCATGCCTTAGGCTCTCACCTCCATAGGCTTCGGACAGGCCCCCCCCTCGGAATCCTTTATCGGACTACCCTTCAATATGCGGGGGAGGTGATGGCGCTTCCTCCCCCCTTCCATATACATAACAATACCAATGCCTAACTGCCAATACCAAGGAAGTTGTGATGATTTGCTACGAGGTAGGCAAAAACCAAGTGGCTGGTGCCAATTTGCCAAGCGGAAAAAAATCCTACCAGGCCCCTTAACGGCGACCAACCAAGGGCCATAGCAAGGTCAAAGACAAAAACCTTAAAGGGCAGGAAAACCGGAGCAGCTGGAGGCGGCAAAAAGAGGGAGATCCCCAGCCGCCCCTGCGTTAAATAGGGCAGCCCACGCCCCCTGAGCTAGCCGATTGGCTATTCAGGGAATGACACGGCCGGGGATTCCCTCAATCACGCAGAGGCTGAGAGTCAGCCACCGCGCGCATGGTGTGGGCGTGAAGCCTGCAATCCCACCTCCTTTGAAGGCTGAAGTGGCTTTCTCTGCCCCACTTCCTGTTTCAGCTCTATGTGCCTTTCACGGATCGGGTTAATTCTACTGGATCTGACTTTTACCCAAGTTCATTGGAAAAGTGTTGCCTGTGTGTGTGTTTTTGTTTCGGCGGGAGCAAGGGAGGCGATCAAGGGGAAGGGGAGGGTAGTCACCAAAGCACCTGGTGCTTACAGCACTTGCTGAAAAATCCAAATGTCACAGTAAACCCCCAAAGGTTGGTAACCCTTTGGTTTTTAACAATCTAAGCCTTTGTATGTTTTTTGCTGCAAAGGGAGCCAGTTTTCAAATGCTAAGATGATGTGGCATGCAGATTCCTGGAGAGATGGGGCCTGGAGTCTTGCCCCCACTCACCTCACAGAGTGTTTGTTGTGGGGGAGGAAGGGAAAGGAGAATGTTAGCCGCTTTGAGACTCCTTAAAGGGAGTGAAAGGCGGGATATCAAATCCAAACTCTTCTTCTTCTTCTTCTAATGAAAGGTTCATGCCTGTGTCCTGCTATAAGGAGGCCTGCAGGGCAAAGCAGTTGACTTGACTGCTGCTTGAACCTTGCACAAATCCATCCAACCCATATGGTCAGTCTTCTCAGTTTAGCTGCATGGATTGGCCTGGGCATCCTACCAAGTAGAGGACTGTTCAGACACTCATCAAGAGATGACCTTAGACAAAGAACTGAGCGGATTTTTATAACCCCCTTTGATTTGGCGTGCATGCAGAACTTTAGCAAATTCTTTCTTGTCAGTAGTTGCTTGCAAAGGGGTATAGCAGAGACGTTTCCTTACAAATTAGGAAATCTTACCCAGAGCCCTTCTGACAGGACTAGTCTTGCTTTGCAAGGTAAATATTGAGAATGGGAATAAGAGAATGTTCTCTTAGTCCAGATGCCGATCTTTTAGTTCAGCTGCCAATCTCCTATGTGCTCTCTGTGTGTGCTTTCTCTTTTTTTATTAGAATAAGTTGGACGAACTCAATCGGCGTCTTTATGTCAAAGGAACGGAAGGTGAGGACACGGGGGCCAACTCAGTAAAATGAACCACTTTATTTCTCATGCTTAGCTTACTAAACTGCCAGTTTAACATGATAAGAAACCAGCCAGCATCTTGTGCATTTCTAACCAGGCAAATTTTGCTAGAAGTTGTTTAGGGAGCTTATGCACCTCTCACCCAAATCCCTTGCTAACTATCTGGTCCCTTCTCTTCTGCCACATTTAATAGCTGCCGTGGCTGCGGTGATATGGTGGCAGCAGGCGTGAGCCAAAGGACAGGGCACTTTGATTCCCATGGCCAAAGATTCCCCTGGGAAATGTAGTTTTATAATACTAGGTGCTGGGGAGATGCCTTGCCTGGAAGCCTGTCACTGGTGGAGCAGTTCTTGCACGCATGCGCACATGTGGAGAATCAGTGAGGGGCATTGAGTGAGCAGAGCCTGAACCAGATAAGAAATTTTGCGTGTTGCAATACTTATTTCTTATTTGAGGTGTGGGAACCTGGGAATGCAAGTTGCAGCAACACTGGCAATCCTTAGAGCTCTTCTGAATGTTCAGCAGGAACCCCCACGCTGTTGAATGATTGCTTTCAACCGTGGAAAGCAGACTGATTTTACTTCCAGTGTGCTTAAAGACAACTGTGTGTATCTTGTATTTTTTTAAAGGTGTACACAAGTTCAGTGTGCTTGCAAGCAGGGTCTTGCCGACGTTGATTAGACCACGAGGTTGGTTGTAGCTTTCTGATGAGTATACACTTTGTGGCTGGCTAACCTAGGTTTGCCATGACATAATGTTTGAACAGGGGTGGAGAATCTGTGGTCCTCCAGGTGTTCGGCTCTAACTCCAACCCGCCCCAGCCGGCATGGGCTGGGATGATGGGAGTTGCAGTCCATTAACTCAGCCACAGTTTCCCTGGCCTGAAGCGCCCCCTAGTCCAGTGTGGGGTAGTGGTTAAGAGCGGTAGACTCGTAATCTGGTGAACCGGGTTCGCTTCCCCGCTCCTCCACATGCAGCTGCTGGGTGACCTTGGGCTAGTCACACTTCTCTGAAGTCTCTCAGCCTCACTCACCTCACAGAGTGTTTGTTGTGGGGGAGGAAGGGAAAGGAGAATGTTAGCCGCTTTGAGACTCCTTTGGGTAGTGAGAAAGCGGGATATCAAATCCAAACTCTTCTTCTTCTTCTTCTAGTCAGCTTGCAGCAGAGAGGACTACCCAGTCATACTTTATGCTGCTTTGCAATTCTGCTCCCCAAATTACTGTGGAAAAGCTTCCTAGTATTGGGTAGTGGTGCAGATATTATAGCTGTGCTTGATTATTGTGGTTTGGAGGGGTTTAATTTTATATACCGTATTTTCCGCTCTATAAGACGCACCAGACCATAAGACGCACCTAGTTTTTGGAGGAGGAAAACAAGAAAAAAAATATTCTGAATCTCAGAAGCCAGAACAACAAGAGGGATCGCTGCGCAGCGAAAGCAGCGATCCCTCTTGCTGTTCTGGCTTCTGGGATAGCTGCGCAGCCTGCATTCACTCCATAAGACGCACACACACACTTCCCCTTACTTTTTAGGAGGGAAAAGGTGAGTCTTATAGAGCAAAAAATACGGCATATATTTCTTTGCAAAGTGGCTTTTATACATGTATAAAATGTATGTATTGTATTGCGTGGGTCTCACGCACAATCTTCTGTAAGTTGCAGATAACAAGCACCTCCTCTACGGTCGCCCAGCTGTTCTTTACCGTACAAAATACAGCATTTTGCACCACCACGACTTTGAAAGTGGCTACAGCGAAACATTCCTGATGCCTCTCTGGACGTCCTACACTATTTCAAAGCAGGTGACTGTTTTCCTGAATCTCTTAATGCATCCTATCAGACACATCATGGACTCGGCTGGATTGGTAAAGAAAAAACAATTTATACATGTTGTATATGCGATATAACATTGTGCCACCAGATGGTGACGTGAAGCCCTGTTTTTCTCTACCTATTTTCCCTGTTTAAATTTACAATGCTTTAAACTGAAACGCTTTTTTGATGTGTCGAGATCCAGCCCATGTTTAAGTGGTTTTCCCATAGTAAGACAGCCCTTTGAATACTAATGGACCTGCATGCATCAGGAGAATATTTTTTTCCTTCCATACAGTATTACATTTGAATTGTGGGCCTTTATACCATTGCCAAAGTCCTAAAGGCAAACATTGCAAATGAGCAAATAATGAAGGCATGTATTGCATTGAGAGAGAGAGATTATTTGGCACGATTGATTTGTACAGCACCATCTGTATAGGTAGAACTTTACTGAATAGCACAGAGGTTGTCCTCTGGCCTGAGCAGCGTTCAGTCCACATTTTGACAGAGAAAAGGACAAGGGAGGATGGGAGGACAGAGGCAAGGAGTAATAGGGAGGGAGCTTTTTAAGGACACAATGCCATTCAAAGGGCATATTTCCACCTTGAGGGTTTTTTAAAAATGCCTTTTGTTGTTTAGTCGTCTTAGTCGTGTTTGACTCTCCGTGACCCCATGAACCAGAGCATGCCATGGAAACTCTCACTTTCTTCTCAAAGCTTCTCCTTTTTTTATGTCCATGGACTTTTCTTGGCAAAATGCTGGAGTGGTTTGCCAGTTCCTTCTCCAGGTGGATCACATTTAGTCTAAACCCTCGGCTGTGACCTGTCCGTCTTGGGTGGCCCTGCACGGCATAGCTCATAGCTTCTTTGAGTTATTCAAGCCCCTTTGCCACAACAAGGCAGTGATCCATGAAGGGGTTAGGATGCCTACTTGGGTCCAAAGCACAGGAACACCCCATCGTGTGTGCCCTGATCACTGATTCCATGGACTTCAGGAACAAAGCTAGAAGAAGGCCCCCATTTACGGAGCCAGACCATTGGTGTATCTGGCTCAGTATTGTCTGCACTGATTGGCAGAGGCTGCCCAGGGTTTCAGGCAGGGAATCTTTGCCAGCCTTACCTGGGAGATTCCGGGGATCGAACCTGGGACCTTCTGCATGCAAAGGAGATGCTCTGCCACTAAGCTATGGCCCCCTTCCCCCAAAGGCTACCCTCCATTTCTGCAAGCAGAATGCGACTGAAAGGGTTTGCCCTCCTTGGAAGCATTTAGCTAGCAACTGCCTCTCCCCTTATGAACCAACACACGGACCCTGCAATCATCCTCTGATGCCCTTCTTCATGTGCCTCTTCCACGAGAAGTCCAGAGGGTGGCAACACAAGAATGGGCCTTTTCTGCGGTGGCTTCCCATTTGGGGAATGCTTTCCCCAAAGAGGCTCACTGGGCACCTTCATTGCATACCTTTAGGCTCCAAGCGAAAACATTCCTCTTCTCCCAGGCCTGTGTGTGTGTGTGTTTGGGGTGGGGTATCGTTTTTGTTTGTTACTATGTTACATTTTTTTTTTCATTTTAACATTGTAAACTGCCCTGTGATCCTTGGATGAAGAGCAGTATAGGGATCTGATAAATGAATAAAGTTGTGGGTAACAGGATTCTGGGTTTTCAGTCTAATCCAACAGGACTCTCCTCCTTTACTCCAGGGTGCGAGATGGGAAATTGGGTTTGCATTGCATATATAAGTACGAAACATGCAGGAGAATAGGCTCTTTTAAGAAGTGGTGCACTTGGGTCGGTCTTTTTCTGAACAACAATGGAAGAATAGGCATTAGATTTCTGTACTTGCTAGGGGATCAAGAAGCTCCACATTTTCCTGCTGAGAAATTCTGAATATTAAGCAGCATCTAAGTAAATGAAATAAACAGTATTTCTCCTACTCCTTCTCCTTCTCCTTCTTTCAATGCAGGCAGAGGTGCCTGGAGCCACAGAGCAGCTGGCCAACTGTGTGAGGCCTGACCTGCGCATCTCTCCAAGCAATAGTCAGAGCTGCACGGCCTACAGAGTGGACAGACAAATGTCTTACGGATTCCTTTTCCCTCCCCGTAAGTTTAAATTTGGATATAGGCACGGCGGATACAGATTCTGACGCTTGCTGGCCATCTGTGCCAGTCCGAATGATGGTGATGGAACCTGAACAGGGCTCCAAACAAGGGGAAGCAAATGCATATGCGAGAGAACTCGCTGCTTTTGGTTGCTGCTGTTCCCACAGCTGAAGAGGCAAGCCACTGCATAAGCTTGAGCAGCAGCAGGCCTCTTTCAGTTTAGTATCCTCCCAAGTGATCTCGGGCGATGCTGAGCACACACATACTCTTCCCAATGCAGAGTTCTGTGAAACCCTGCATCCTCTAACACTAACCTGAGATGATGTCAATTTACCAAATGTAAATCTGATTTATTTTATATTACCTCTTGGTCTTCTGTTCCTTGGTTCCTTAGCACAATCCCTTTAGGGATACAATATTATTTCAGCATTATACTGTCGTTTTGCTGGTGGTGTGCAAAAATCTATTCTGCAGTCAGACCCAGGTGCATGTCGCAGAAAGGAAGAAGTAGGGAGGTGCAGATTTCATGCAGCAGCAGAAAAACCTGAACCCAGAAAAACGCACCCAGGGGGTCTATGGCGTCAGGGCAACCCAGTCAGATGGGTGGGGTACTTATCATCATCATCATCATCATCATCATGCAATGATCATGTTAATTGCACAGCGAATTAAATCCCCCCCAACTAAATCTTTGTCATTTTTGCGTGGTAATATCACAAATTTGGTGGTCTGTTTTTCGTATACCTAAAATCTTTTGCTTATTAGGGTCTACCCCACATTTTATTCAAAAAATTGCTTTGCACAGGTAGAAGGTGGAAAGATAAGTCCTTAGGATCCCTTCCCCCGGAAATTTTAAGATACTATGCTGGTTGTATTGGGTACATACAGGCTTTTGCTGACCTTGCAGTTCCTATACTGGGGACCAAAAGGAGCTAATGTATTGGGAGGAAGGGGGGGTGTTTCTAACTGGATCTTTGATGGGGGCAAAGGATTAACCCCCTCCCTCCACAGTCCAGCTCCACCTCCCCCTGCCAATTGCCCCAACTATTTAGGTGTGAATTTTAGTCCCTTCTACTATGGCAAACATTGCATTTAGTTTGGCTGTCTGTGTTTTGTGGCCAAGAGGAGTCCTTTTCCAGTGGACCAGGAACCAGCCAGTACTGTGTGTGCAGAGGCCTGGCCTTTCCAGAGTCCAGGTGTGCCAACTTGACCCCGCGACTGTGGATACCCGGGGTGCCACGCAGCATGCATTGCCCTGGCGCCAAAATTTGTGGGTGCCCGGCCCCTTCACGGGGAATTTTGCAGGTGATTTGGATACCCAGGGCCCCAGGGAGTTGGCACCTAGGCCAGCGTCTTCCCACAGGGCAACTCCTTGAACGAATTAGAGGAAGAGAAGCTCTACTTGCTAAGGCATTACCTACTAGCCCCTGGGATTAAATGGCTGTACTGTCTTCTTCTCTTAGGAAGAGCACACAGAAGTCATAGAGAAGCATGTATGCATAACCAAATATCGGAAAGAGTGTCATCTCAGGTGTTAAGGTCATCAGAGGGGGTTCTCTTGGTGGTTGCACCCAGGAATTTCTGAAAGTGGTGGCTGTTGCCCAGGGCATTTTCTGTGGCAGCCTCTGAGCTGTGGAGTCCCTGCCCCACAGACGTGTATCTGACACCTTCCTTACGTAGTTTTCATATGACGTTTGTCCTGTCCTTTAACAACTCATTTATCTATTTGTTTTTAACAGATTTTTCTATTGCATTTTTCTATTGTTGTGGCCTGTTCTGGGGTAGAGGGATGGTCAAGAAACCATCACTATTTGTGGGTGTTTTCTCCAAATACAGGGGATGTCTGTCCTTGCAGCGTCTCAGTAGATACCATATCCACCAATATAAAGTAATTCCGACAGAATGTATCTTTTTCTCTTTCAGAACTCAGTTCCTCAGCAGATGCAAAATACGATGCTTTTCTAATAACCAATGTCATTCCGATGTATCCTGCCTTCAAAAGTACGTACCTGGTTCTGATCTGCATTGGTAAAACTCTGCCTCTGGCTCTTCAGCGCATGTGTCTCTCTTCAGTGAGGCAGTGAATAAGGAAAATAACTCATTGAGGGTGCAAGTTCTCTCCACGGGGCTTAAGAGTTGTGTGAGAACTTAATAGGTCTTAAGCCCCAGCATCTGCTTTCAAAGCCAGGGCAAAATCCTTGTGGGAAATGAGTCTACCTGGTAATTTCAATGTGCACCAGAAAGCAGGGAAAGATCAGATTGTGAGTGCATGTTTTACATCAGTACTTTTAATGTTACGTTTTAACAGTACCGTTCACAAACCTTCTCATAACTGTAAAGTTCATGAAAGCATCAATCATAAAAATACTCCACAGCTATGATTTTATGAGGGGCATTTGCATGCTACCCCATAATGTAGTTTGATTTATTAGCAGCCAGTGGCGTAGCGTGGGGGGTGCCAGGGGTGCCAGCCGCACCGGGCGCAACTTTGGGGGGGGCGCGAGTCCAGAGGGAAGGGGAACGCCCCTCGCTCAGCTCGCGCATCCCTCGCCCGCCGGCAGCTTCTCCTCCTCGCCTCGCTCAGCGCCGCCGCCGCCGCCGCCGCGGATGCCGCCCAGACCCCCCAGCGCCCAGGGCCATTTCCCGGGGAGCCTCCTCTGGCACATGCCCCGCGCAGGAGGAGGAGGAGGGGGAGGCGGCTCCGGGATGCTCCCTCCCGCCCCGGGAGGCAGAACGCAACACACAACACACACACACCCTGTCGCCCTCGTGGCAGAGCAAGGCAGCCAGACGCGGAGCAGGGAGAAAGGCTCGGGCTCACCTTGGGGCAGCCTCCGGAGAAGCGAGTCCCGAGGAGGAGGAGGAGAAGCCGCCGCTGCCGCTGCCGCTGCCGCCGCCGCCGTGCGCCCCCAGCACCGGGAGAGAGGCCGCTGGCCGCCCGGCGGGCCGTGGTTCCTTCCTCCGTCGGGTGCCCAAGGGGAGGGGGCTTCGGCTGCCTCGGCCCGCGGGGGCTCCACAAATAATAAATTTAATAAATTCCTTTTTTTTAAATAAGATATTTATTAAACTTTTCAATTTTATACAAAGAGAAAAATGCAAACAATAGAAAAAATATATATTAAAAACGCATAAAATTCACAACTTATTTTTCAATAACATATTTCCCTGACCTCCTCATACCTCCCCTTCTTGTTTTCTAGTTCAAATTATTTGTTCAGCATATCTCATAGCATTATCTCATAGCATTACCGCTAAATAACACCTTATTTTCTATCCAAGTTCTTGAAACTTAAACTTTTACTTTAAAAAACCATTTTTTCATAACCTTTTATACCATTACAGCTAGAAACCACTTAATTTCAATCCAACATCATTCAACATTCCTTAATATTGCAGTATTTCTGTAAATAGTCCTTAAATTTCTTCCAATCTTCTTCTGCCGACTCTTCTCCCTGGTTGCGGATTCTGCCAGTCATTTCTGCCAATCCCATGCAGTCATTCAACTTCATCTGCCATTCTTCCAGAGTGGGTAAATCTTGCGTCTTCCAATACTTTGCAATGAGTATTCTTGCTGCTGTTGTAGCATACATAAAAAAAGTTCTATCTTTTTTAACACCAACTGGCCAACCCAGTGGCGTAGCGTGGGGGGTGCAGGGGGGGCCGGCCACACCGGGCGCAACATCTGGGGTTAGGGCAAATCCATGGGTTAGGGGGCGCAAATCCACAGGCTAGGGGGTGCAAATCCATGGGTTAGGGGGCGCAAATTACTTGCCTTGCCCCGGGTGCTGACAACCCACGCTACGCCACTGTTAGCAGCTTGCAATAAATAAATAAAATTAACCATAAAATCAAACTACAGAAACAAACATCACAAACTGTCTGCCACTGCCCAAAATTAAAACATAGATTTAAAACTTAGCTGCCCCCATCTGACTATATAAGTTTGTTTACAAGGCCTGGTCTTTACGTGCCACTGAAAAGACCACAGAAATGGCACCAGGCAAGGCTCCCTAGGAAAGCTATTCTATAACCAAGGTGCCATTACTGAAAAGGCCCCCTCCCTGGAGACTATCTGTTTCCTTTACTTGGGAGCTCCACCCAGAGCACAACCTAGAAAGAGGATCTTAAGGTTTCGGTAGGTATATTTGAGAGAAGGCAATCTTTAGGTAACCTTTTTCCAAGCTCTTAATGGCTTTAAAGGTTAAAACCAGCACTTTAAATTGGGCCCAGAAACAGACTATGAATACAAAAACCAACATCATGCAAAACAGAAATAATAATAATAATAATAATAATAATAATAATAATAATAATAATAATAATTTGTTGTTTATACCTCCCACCTGATGGGGTTGCCCCAGCCATTCTGGGCAGCTTCCAACAAATTAAAACATCATACACAGTAGAACATCAAACATTAAATAATTCCCTATACAGGGCTCACTTCAGAAGTCTGCTGAGAAGGAGGCACCCTGAGCTGAAGAAGACAGCAAAGGAGCTCTTCCAGATGAATTGTTTATTTGAGCATTCATCCTAATTTGCTTGCACAGAAGCTATATGCCTTCCTGTCAATCAATTGCCGTCCCATACTTTTGAATGTGCTTCCCCATCACATTCCTAACTGCAAGAAGCCTAGATATTTTTTTACAAGTGGATTTGATGTGACTGAGCACTTTTAAACCACTTGAATTGCAAAACCGTGAGTTTCCAGTGTGCAATTTAATCCCTCCCTAGGAACGCCGACAGACTGGCAGCGACTCATGAGCGAGTCTGTAAAAGCCTTGGTGCCTAAATGGGGCCATTGTAGGCACTGCTTGCCTGCGGAAGGCATCCTAAAAAAACCACACAAAACAGCACAGGGCAAATAGCATGATCCACCTAAAAGCACAATGTTGGGGAGCTACAGTTGGCATCTATGCGTGCTTGCATGCATAAGGCCATGTGTAAGGACAGCAAAAGAATCCCATCCTGTTTTTGTAGACAAGAACAATGCGATATCTGTGTGGTGCCCATTGCAATGCCAGCCTCGGAGTGGCACTGTGTATTTCCTTTGTTTTGGACTGGCCAGAGGGAGGGAATTGAGAGAACAAAACTTGGGAGCAGGAAAATAAAAACAGAAAAAAATAAACATGAATTTGTATTATCTGCTGATCTTGGATACTTGACCCAAAAACATGGGAAGTGAATCTTTAAATACTGTGCCAGGTTTTTGAATATGAATGCATAAACATAGAATTGGTGGATTATGTACTATGTTTTTTAAAAGAATTGTCCTTGAGAATTATGGTTTTAGAATTGTTAGCTAATGTAATCCTAGTAGCATGATAATGCAGCCGTACATATAATTTCTATCAATAAAAACGTCCATTAACCTCCTGGTAATAGCGATGCAGATTAGTATAAATTTCCTGAAAGCCCCACTTTGTCAATTCCAGAAAATGACCAAGATCCATGTCATGTGGTCTACTCAAACAAGCTCCGATTCTCACCTTTTTTGTTAAAATGAATTACTATCAAAATGGCCATAATAGTGGTGGACTTGGGTGTGTGGAGACTTTGCTGGTGTGTTACAAACCACCATTAGGGGTGTGCTGTGCACTCTGTGTGCTGCAGGTATGCATTGTGCCAGTGTGGGATTCCCGATTGCGAGGGCTGTCTGGTGTCAGCACTCACAGCAGTGCTTTGAATGTTCCATATAGGAATGAGCTGCAATCACTCAATATATGCACGAGAGTAAAAGGTGTAGCTGAATGAACTGTAAGGGCCTAACTATGCTCCCTGCCTCTTGTGAATCTGGTCAATGAGAACTTTGCCTCTTCCATATATATACAGTGGTACCTCAGGTTACATACGCTTCAGGTTACAGACTCCGCTAACCCAGAAATAGTACCTCGGGTACTTTGCTTCAGGATGAGAACAGAAATCGTGCTCTGGCGCCGCAGAGGCAGCAGGAGGCCCCATTAGCTAAAGTGGTGCTTCAGGTTAAGAACAGTTTCAGGTTAAGAACGGACCTCCAGAACAAATTAAGTTCTTAACCCCAGGTACCACTGTAGAATCAATAGAAGTTTCTCTTTCTTAATCCACATGAGAAGTGACTTTTATAAACCACATTTCCTCTTATTGCTTTTAAAGATAATTTTCTCTCTCTCTCTCTCTTTTAAATTCAGAGGTGTGGAATTACTTCCAGCGGGTTTTGGTGAAGAGATATGCCATTGAGCGGAACGGAGTCAATGTTATAAGTGGCCCAATCTTTGATTACGACTTTGATGGTTTGCATGACACGCCGGACAAGATAAAGCTGTAAGGATTTTCTCATCTAGGCCAGAGTTTCTTTTGAATGCCAGCCTAGGAGTTGAATTGAACACTGGGACTTAGCTATACATGCATAAAGTAAAGGTACCCCTGACCATTAGGTCCAGTCACGGATGACTCTGAGGTTGTGCGCTCATCTCGCTCTACAGGCTGAGAGAGCCGGTGTTTGTCCACAGACAGCTTCCGGGTCATGTGGCAAGCATGACTAAGCTGCTTCTGGCGAACCAGAGCAGCGCATGGAAATGCCGTTTACCTTCCCGCTGGAGTGGTACCTATTTATCTATTTGCACTTGATGTACTTTCAAACTGCTAGGTTGGCAGGAGCAGGGACCGAGCAACAGGAGCTCACCCCGTCGTGGGGATTCAAACCGCCGACTTTCTGGTCAGCAAGCCCTAGGCTCAGTGGTTTAACCCACAGCGCCGGATTGTGCTATTACAGGCATGTCCAACTTAAAGTAGGCTGTGATCTACGAGCCAATATAAAAACTGGCAGTGATCTACCACCCAGGGATGGGTGCAGGGTGGGCGAGCGCTGGCTGCTTACCCTAAGAGGGCAGGGTTGGTGGGCAGGTGGGTGCTGGCTGCTTCCCCTGACATGGCATGGGTGGATACAGGGTGAGCGGGCAGGCACCGATGGGGCAGGGGTGGGTGCGCACGTGCAGCGTCAACAGCCCCTCCCAAAGTCTCCAATGGAGGGTGGGTGGCGATCGACCAGAATTCATCACAGAATCTAATTGTCGATTACGATCAACGCATTGGACAAAGTGGTGCTATTAGACACGTACCCAAGGGAAACCTTGTTGCTCCATTGGGTCGAAGCCCTGGCCCAGCCCATGTCCAAGCCTGCATCCCTATTTGCTAATCCCGCTTGCAGGCTAGGATCCGGCTCCTGATAGGCGCCGCAGGCTTACACCCACGCCACCTTATCCAGACGCAGCACGGTTGCTGCGATTTCCCTGTCGGGTTCTGTAACACTGCTGCACCAAAAGGGGTGACCAGACTTCTTGGAAGTTTGCTCCTTTTGGTAGATTCCTACTGACTTGTTCGGGGGGTGACTTCCCCCAGAATCAGATTGGCTCAGGAAATAATGCAGGCTGTGTGCAAAGTTTTTAACAATCTATACCATACAATAGGGACGCGGGTGGCGCTGTGGGTAAAACCTCAGTGCCTAGGACTTGTTAATCGTAAGGTCGGCGGTTCGAATCCCCGCGGCGGGGTGAGCTCCCGTTGCTCGGTCCCAGCTCCTGCCCACCTAGCAGTTCAAAAGCACCCCTAAGTCCAAGTAGATAAATAGGTACCGCTTTATAGCGGGAAGGTAAATGGCGTTTCCATGTGCAGCACTGGTGCTGGCTTGCCAGAGCAGCTTCGTCACGCTGGCCACATGACCCGGAAGTGTCTTCGGATGGCGCCGGCTCCCAGCCTCTTGAGCGAGATGAGTGTGCAACCCTAGAGTCGGTCACGACTGGCCCGTACGGACAGGGGTACCTACCATACAAAAACACCTAGAGCAGTGTGCAGTGTGGCATTTCAGCATTAAAGACAAAGCACTTTAACACAGTGTAAAACCAAAACCAACTCATAAAAATAAAAGGGTATTGGCAGATTGCCCCAAATTTGAGAGGTGACCTACTGAACCTCTCTGGGGTAGAAGTTTCACAAGCTGCATGCTGCAATCTAAAAGGCCCTGTCTCTCATCCCAACCTATCGTGCTTCTGGAAGTGATGGGATGCATAGCTCGATTCATTAGACAGGCACACAGGATCATATGGGAGGAGATGATGCTCTGCAAACATCTGTAGCTGAGTAGCTTTCAACGCAGAAATCCAAGGCTCACTCGCTGGCATCTCCACATAGAGCTGGGAATGTCTGGAACCCTGGAGAGCTACTGCTGTGTAGACAACATTGAGCTAGACAGACTGTTTCCTGTGCTTCAGATATCCTGGTACCAAATTGTGTAGCACTTTTCAGGTCAGCATCAGAACTTTGAATTCTTCCCAGAGAGATCACTTTCATCTGCATGCACTTGCAAAACTTGGGCTCTCTGATACAATCGGCAAAGCAGGCTCCAGGAGTCAATCTGGCAGCCATATTTTTCACCAGCTTCCAAATGCTTTTCAGAACAAGCTCCACATGGAGCACACAGTAGTAATCCAGACTGTGTGTGCCCAGGGCATAAGCACGTCGAGCCGGAGAAGAATTCGGGGGGATTTTTGCAAGGTTCTCCTCAGCTTTGAATTGAACATTTACAAGTTTCTGAGTCTTCTGCTCAGGTCGAAACCCAATGAGTTTCACCAGCATCTCTGCTTCACTTGGAAATCCTTAACTAAATCATTAATCCAAAACACTTGTACCTCATGCCAAAATACCAGTCAGTATTGCTGAGTTTTCTACAGCTCCGAAAGATATTTTTAAGCGCTTTCTATGCCTTTCTGATAAGGTGTTTCCCCCCTTGAAAAGGATTAAATATAAAAACGTGATAGCAATAAATGCAGTTGTATTTGTGGTGGGGCTTTTTGCTTTGGATATTTTAACACACCTGTTTCCTTACGTGTGTGAAGAGGATTTTGCCATCATTTTAGAAGGAACCTTCCAAGTGTTACTGAACTTTCAAACCCTCTACATTCCTGCTGGCCATGATAGTTGTTGGAGTCCAACAACATATTCTGGAAAACCTAGTATCGCAACTTTTGTTGCAAAAACTTGATATACTATAAATCCTTTTTAATAGGTAGCTGAACTAGGGGCTGTTATTTACCCAAAATCTGTTTCAAAATGTTCTTTTAGGTATGTTTGTAATTTTAAAAAATAACCTAAAACCCTCTCCTTTCTTCTAGGTATGTGGAAGGAAGTTCAATCCCAGTCCCAACCCATTACTATAGTATTATAACAAGTTGTTTAGATTTCACTCAGCCAGCTGACAAGTGTGATGGACCACTGTCTGTTCTGTCATATATATTCCCACACCGTCCGGACAATGATGAGAGCTGCTTTGTAAGTTCAAACAGATACCTTTGCTTTTTTTCTTATGAAACCAGGAAACAGGAAGAAAAGAGGGAGTAACTTCCAGTCTTGTTCAGCTGCGGTGATGTTCTGTCTGTTTGTTCTACCTGATGCAGGTCAGGAATTCTGTAACTGAGCTAAAAGTCCAAAAAGTGAAACTTTCAGCCCATGCTTTGGAGGTGGGGAATTTTGCTCCCTTGCATTTTGGTACAGGGGGGGCAGATGGGGTGAATTTCAGAGGACGGGGAGCAAAATTTGCTGACACAACACCTGCTTTTCAGATATTGGCGACCAGTGTGTATTTGTTTAATCCTGAAAGAGAAAAGAAATAGGAAAGAGCTGTATTCATAGTTCATTTTGTTTTCATAAATCGGAATTAAAACTTTATCCCAGCTAAAGTTTATTCCCACTTCAAATTTTAATTTGTTTTGACATTTTTTGTTACTTTGGAAAATTATTGAGAACAATGAAACAAATGTGATTGCAGTGAACATGGTTTGAAATTAATTTAATGACCAAATACTGAAACAGAAGCAGGGTTTAATAATGGGAAGAAGTGATACCACAAGAACAGCAGCAATCTTGTATGCCCAAAGTTCTAATAACCTGAGAATTATCTGGCACTAATTTGAATAATTCAGGGTGATAAATTGTGAATGTTCACGAACATGGCCAACCAGGTTGAAAACAACAAGAAAATGACTTATAAAAACATGCTAGAATTCTCTTTTTCTCTCTCTTTCTCTTTCTCAGTAAAGCATGTTAAATCACTGAACTATGCAAAAGTATGCAGTTCATTAATTTCTATATACAGGCAGCTCTGAATTTACTTGGGGGTTACGTTCTGGGGATGGTACATAAAGTCAAAATTGCCTATAGTCAAAACACACTGGGTGCTGTGGCGGGTGGGATGACCAACATTTTGGGGGGGATTTCCAGATGTTGTTAGACTGCAGCTTCTATCATCCAGCAGGCCAATGGTCAAGAATGATGAAAGTTGCAGTCCAACAACATCTGGGGAACCAAGACTGGGAAAGGCAGCTTTTGAGATGTAAGACTCCCAAGGAACACAGGTAAGCAATCACAGACTACTTAACACTGTAAGTACTCTGGGCTTGCTTACCCGTGTTCCTCACAAGTGATGCTTATTAAGCCTATTTACACAGCAGAAGTGTTCCATTGTGAAAACAGGCCTAGGCAGCCGTATTTGCCATCTGCTTCTGTTGATTTAAACATGTAGAGATTTGCACTCAGCTTCTTTCCGATGGGAACAGTTTGGTGTGTGTGTTTCTCCTCTAAGCACTCTTAAGGGCTTGGATGAACCATTTAACACATCCATACTTGGCTAGAGAGGTGCTACTTCTTCACAATTAATCATTGCAAGTAGTAGCAATCATCTCTAGAGTGCTATTGGTAAATGAAGAGGAGAAGAAGCAAAGTCATTTCTCAAGGGGAGAGGAGAGATTAAAAGGGATGAATGCAAATGCAGTTATAGACTCTCTAATAACAAATTGTAAGTTATGTGTGTGTGAGAGAGGTGTATACGCACTTGTACAAGTATAATGTATGCAAGGTATATTTTGAGTAGAGGGTCAGAAAAGAGCAGGCATTTAACTGTTCTATTTGCTGGTGGTTTATTGTTTAAAACAACCCCCTTCCACAAACGCAGAACTGTGTGTCCCCTCCAAATATGTTTGCTTGTGTGTGCTTTTACGGAGGCGACTAGAAAACAGCAATCAGGGAAAGAGGGCAAAGCAACCCTTTTCTTCCTGCCAGACCTCTCTTTTAAAATCTCAGTAGTTGGAGCAGGTGATGCAGGTTTTCTGGGAAAAATATTTTATTTTTCAGTTTGCATCAGAGTTAACATTCTGATGTCCTGGAATGGCGGGTGGGGAAAAATATTTGACTCACAAAACAATGACTTAAATATGTAACTGCTCTGGATTTTCAAGATGGTTTCAAATGACACTGCACCACCTGGTGGCTGCGTACAACCTTCCAATATGGCATTTGGATCCATGTGGGGAGCCAATCGCCTTCTGTAGGGCCTAGAGGTAAAACCAACCTTTGCTAGCCTCTTGTGACAGAAGTGTGGTTGGAATCACTTCACAGCCATGTAGAACCAGGCTGCGCGATGCTATGTGTTGTGTGAAATACGACATTTTGGTTTAGTAGGCAGTGTTAAACAGGGATCCTTACATTTTTTAGTACAGTCATACCTCGGGTTGAAGTAGCTTCGGGCTGAGCATTTTTGGGTTGTGCTCCGTGGCGATCTGGAAGGAACGGAGTGCGTTACTTCTGGGTTTCGCCTCTTGAACATGAGCAGATGCTCAAAATGACTCATGCATGTGTTGAAGCGGCGAATCGCGACCCGCGCACGTGCAGACATGGGTTGCGTTCGCTTCAGGATGCGAACGTGGCTCCGGAACGGATCCCGTTCACATCCAGAGGTACTACTGTAGTCAGCATCTTATATTAAATATTGCCATGAAATACCGAAAATCTGGAACGAATGTAGAATAGCGAATGGGCGCCAAAGTATTCAAAACCGACTTGGTGCTGGGATAGCATGAGACAATCTCAGGGTTGTGTGTTTTAGCCCCATGTTGAGCAACAAATTCCTGCATTTGCAGGGGCTTGGACTAGATCATCCTCGCGATAAGGCCCGGGGACCAGATCCAGCTCAATCACCTTCTCAATCCAGCCCACGGATGGTCTGGGAATCAGCGTGTTTTTATATGAGTAGAATGTGTCCTTTTATTTAAAATGCATCTCTGGGTTATTTGTGGGGCCTGCCTGGTATTTTTACATTAGTAGAATGTGTGCTTTTATTTAAAATGCACCTCTGGGTTATTTGTGGGACATAGGAATTTGATCATTTCTTTTTTCCAAATTATAGTCCGGCCCCCACAAGGCCTGAGGGTCAGTGGACCGGCCCCCAAGTTTGCTGACCCCTGCTACAGCTCTATGATTCTATGAGACGCCAACTTTCCCTGCAGGTTCTCCTTAACAAATTGCAAACCCTCTCTTTATAAAGACCATGGTTTAAGTAAAATAAATTATGGAGAGTGGGACACTCATTTTAAGAAGGGAGAGTGCATGTCTGAATGAACGAATGAAACTTTATTTGCGTCAGCCATCGTCCATAGCAACAAAAGAACATTGCAGTATACACAGAACAAAATAAAATAGTCATATTGCCTTTCATTTACAGAACTCCTCCGAGGATGAGTCCCGGTGGGTTGAAGACCTCTTGAAAATGCACACCGCCAGAGTACGTGACATTGAGCAGCTCACAAGCTTGGATTTCTTCCGGAAGACCAGCCGAAGCTACACAGAAATCCTCTCTTTAAAGACATACCTGCATACGTTTGAGAGTGATATTTAACCTTCCTCTTTAAACTCAGCCCATCCATCCTCTCATGAAGTGGTGTATATTTTTATATTATATTTATTAATTTGAAACAGGACATTAAAATTATTAGTCGTATTTTTTGTTTGTTTGTTAATCTTGCATCAAATCTTAAAATATATTAAAGTCTTGTGTCAGTTGTTTTTGATTTTATTTTATTTTTAACGTAGGGTGTATGTTTTGGTCTCTCCCTGTCTGCCCTCCCTTGCCCCCAAGCTGAGATTTTTTTGAGTGTTTGCTGACACTCAAGTCTCTTGGTCAAAGCTTTTTTCAAATGGTGCTTCAGAGTTGATTAATTACTTGGAGGAAACCATTTAATTTTTCCAGCACTCCCTTACCTTCTGGTTTTTGTTTTTTGTTTAGTCCTGTACTGTGTATCAAACATGTAAAATGACAATTACTGTTAACTATGTGATAGACATATTTAAGCTCCATAGAGAATAGAAACTTAAATATAATAAAACCACACATTCAGGTTTTTTTACTTTGTGTTCCTTTCTCACACAGCGTTTTGAAATTCTGGATGTCAGATTCTTTTCCCTTAGGTTGGGTTTCCAACCTGCGACTCTGTGGCTCCAACAGGACGTAAACTTACTGCATGGACTTAAATATGACCCTCCAGTTTTAAATGCAGCAGACTGAACATTTGTGGAAAAATTAAATTAATTCGGGTAACATGGTGAGGTCAGAGGGTGGAGCTATAATGCCCTAACCCAGGCTTGGCCATCCAGATGTTTTTGGCCTACAGCTCCCATGATCCCTAGCTAGCAGGACCAGTGGTCAGGGATGATGGGAATTGTAGTCTCAAAACATCTGGAGGGCCAAGGTTGAGGAAGCCTGCCCTAAACGCTTTGAAATGCTGCTGTCACTCTCAAGAAGCCCTGCCCAGGGATAGGGGGATAAATTTGATTCAATTCACGTTCATAGGCAAATCTCTACCTAATTCACACTTCCCAAAGCATTACGTGAACCAAAATGCAGCCATCTTTGAAATGTGCACTTCTCTGAATTCTGAGGTGCAAGTTATCCAGCCCAAGGAATATCTACACAATTAATATATTAGGGTAAAGTGAGCATAAAAGTACATGTGTTAGTAAAAAGAACCTACAAAAATGCATTATATTATGCAAACTTTCCTTTGCCAAACTGCATGTTGAGAGAAATTAGTACTAAAATGCTGATGAATTTTCACAGGGATTTGGGGTTTTTTTAAAAATAAGTTTGTGAACCGATGTGGAGAACTGGATTTCAGAGTGGACAAACCAAGACAGACAAATTCACTCATCCCTAGTATAGAAGGGCACCCTAATTCCTGCGTGCAGAGCGAATCCTGGGTTTGCTGGAACTTGACGTGGTACCTCGGGTTACATACACTTCAGGTTACAGACGCTTCAGGTTACAGACTCCGCTAACCCAGAAATAGTACCTCGAGTTAAGAACTTTGCTTCAGGATGAGAACAGAAATCGTGCTCCGGCGGCGCAGCAGCAGCAGGAGGCCCCATTAGCTAAAGTGGTGCTTCAGGTTAAGAACAGTTTCAGGTTAAGAACGGACCTCTGGAACGAATTAAGTATGTAACCAGAGGTAGCACTATATTGCCATGTGTCCCTAATCCAGCCTGCCTACGTTTTCCTCTGGCCATGCTTGCCATGGCATTCAGAAGGTGGGGAATGTGGACCTCAAGTTGAAAAAGATTCCTTGCCACTGTCCTACCAGGAATGATCCAGTTCAGCCCTGGGGAAGGAACTGAATAGTGATGTTTAGGGCTCCTGGGTAAGAGGATGCAAGAAGTGAGGAAATAGCACCCGTATTTCTTTCCAACGCTCCTGAAACCCTACCCTGCTGTGGTGTGCTTCAATCCTCAAAATGGCGGCTAGCCATGAGGGGAGTTTTCTAGAGAATGGGAAATAGGATCTCTGTCCCCCTTTCTCCTTGCAACCACGCTCACTATTGTGCTCTCTATAACCTCCATGTTGCAGATCCACTTAACCCTAATTCCTTCAGGATACTGTCCATCCCTCTTTTCCTTTTAAACTTGTTTCCATTTTCTCTTCTTTACTTGACACCCTCAACATTTTGTCAGCCCAGGAAGCAACTGGATACAGGCCCTTAAAATAATAATAATAATAATAATAATAATAATAATAATAATAATAATGTACAAACCAACATTCTCAGAGTATGTGAAAACCATGGTTTGTTTCATGTGCCCTGCTTGCAAATTGATAAGCACTTCACTATATAAACTTGATATTCTGACAGAAGTCTGTGTGTTTACAAGAGAATAGGTGTCGGACATTTTATGGGCATCCCTCCCTCATTTATGAGTGGATTGTGTTTTTAATAGAGTAGAAAAGAACTCTCCATCATTTCCAAATACAGGAGAACATTATATAATCTATGGTTGTGTAGTCACCATACATTTAAAGCACATAACTTTCCATGAAGAATCCTGGAAAGTACCGTATTTTTCACTCTATAAGACGCACCAGACCACAAGACGCACCTAGTTTTTGGAGGAGGAAAACAAGAAAAAAAATATTCTGAATCTCAGAAGCCAGAACAGCAAGAGGGATCGCTGCACAGCGAAAGCAGCAATCCCTCTTGCTGTTCTGGCTTCTGGGATAGCTGTGTTGGCTGCATTCGCTCCATAAGACGCACACACATTTCCCCTTACTTTTTAGGAGGGAAAAGGTGAGTCTTATAGAGCAAAAAATACGGTAGTTTGTTAAGGGTGCTGGAAATTGTAGTTTTGTGAGGGGTAAACTACAGTTCGCAGGCATATTTGTGGGAAGTTGTGTGCTTTGAATTACGGTATAAACACAGCAGCCTAATTCTCCACACCAAGTCAGGGTTTTCTGTTCTCTGTTCCCCAGCATACTGGCCAGTTCCATCTCGAATTAAAGCATGCTGTGTTAGTTTTAACAAGGGATAACAGAGATTTTAATTGGCACCTATGCTGACCGGGTCTCGTAGTGCTACTCAATGAATGAATAATAATGTTTTCATGTCCCAAAGTAATAAGGTTGCCCACGGAAACTCTAGCCAGGTCAGTTTTCTTTGGAAGAGAAAGCACTAGAGGCAAAATTACTGCATTAATAAATAAATAAATAAGCCAGGTAATTACACACTTCCAATATTTCACAGATAAAAGTAGAGACACTCTTGGGTGTACTTGCAACACACTTATTTACAGTGATCCTCATTTGCATTATTTCCCAGAACATTTTTAAAGAAAATAGTCCTGAGGGAAGCATTGAATGAGAGCACAAAAAGCACTGGTAGGAAGTTGTGCTTGACCCTTCCATTCCCATCATTTGATTATTCAAAAGCCCTTCCCAAGCTGGTTTTCCATATGAGGAAAAGACACATGACCCCTGTTGGTGAAAAACAGCCTGGGGAACAGCAGAAAGAAAAATGAGTAAACCACACCTCTCTGCCCGCTGTGCTTTTATTTGCAGCCACCAAGACTGCTTTGCGTCTTAAAAAAGCAAAAGCTAAACGTCGCAATACAGTCGTACCTTGGTTCTCAAATGCCTTGGTACTTGTACATTTTGGCTCCTGAACGCCCCAAACACAGAAGTGTTCTGGTTTTCAAACGTTTTTTGGAAGCCGAACATCCGACACGGCTTCCGCTTGAGTGCAGGAAGCTCCCACAGCCAATCAGAAGCCGCGTCTTGGTTTTTGAACAGTTTTAGGAGTCGAACGGACTCCCGGAACGGATTAAGTTTGAGGACCAAGGTTCCACTGTGTACTGATACATCACAATGTCTGAAATAAGGATGGAGCTATGTATTTAGATGCCGGTGGCACTGTGGTTTAAACCACTGAGCCTAGGGCTTGCCAATCAGAAGGTCGGCGGTTTGAATCCCCGCAACACCATGAGCTCCCATTGCTCAGTCCCAGCTCCTGCCAACCTAGCAATGCGAAAGCATGTCAAAGTGCAAGTAGATAAATAGGTACCACTCCGGTGGGAAGGTAAACGGCATTTCCGTGCGCTGCTCTGGTTCGCCAGAAGTGGATTAGTCATGCTAACCACATGACCCGGAAGCTGTACGCCAGCTCCCTTGGCCAGTAAAGCGAGATGAGCGGCGCAACCCCAGAGTCGTCCGCAACTGGACTTAACGGTCAGGGGTCCCTTTACCTTTATGTATGTAGAAGTAACGGCTAGCTTCACGGTTTCCCCTACATTGTGATTTTTGCATTAGCACACATCTATCAAGATTCACAATATATTGGCAGGTCAAAAATTATGAAACTAATATCGCGATATGGACTTGAAATCGGTTTTGGACAATAAATCGCCCAGCCCAATCGTAACCATATAAATATGGTGAAAAACAAATTCGTCAAACCGTTAATCCAGCTCAATGCAAACTAATCGTGATTCAGAAGATCAGAAACAGCTGCTAATCACCATCCTTATCCTAGTTGACATGAAACTCTCCATGAAGGGACTTCTTCACCCAGTGCAGCAAAAGCACACTCCCAGGCCACACGATCTCCCATATTTTTCAGCCTCAACTTTTTAAACCCTCAAATAAAGAGTTTACATAACTCTTTTATAAAGACATTAAAAGTAACACTTCTATGTTGTCTTCAGAGAAGTGAGGCAACATGTTCTATAGAAGATATGGAGCATCTACCATGTTTTTTCTCCATGTGGGATAGTTAAGATAACACTTTTCCACAGCCCCTTTTGGAAGATTGATTGATTGATTGATTGATTGATTCTATTTCTATGCTGCTTTTCATTCAAATAAACCCCAAAGCGGCTTACAAACAAAAGATAAAAATAACATAAAATGGAACATCACTAATACAGCATAAAGCGTATAGAATACTTAACAAGTCATCAGTATGACAATCACAAAGAAAACAATTGCCATCTACATAACATTATTAACAGAACAACTAAAAAAATATGCTAAACATCACAGTTACACCAATTACAGGATTCACAAAGTACGACAGCATTCATATCTATAAAACAGTATTAAAACATTAACAAAATAGCAACAAAACAAACAAACAAAGCCCTGCTGAATTTGTTGAAGAGTATTCTGGTCTCTCCTTGCAGGGGCACAAGCCCCAGACAGCAAGAGATGTGTCCATGTGATAGCCCAACTATATTATTAGATGGCCCTTTTCACTCCGTTTTATAGGGGAAGTGCAAATATTCTCAGTTTCTGAGGACATTCGGTGGTCTGACTAATCCTTATTAAAGGAGACGTCCCAGCGGGCCTGTGATTATAGACCTCCTATTAAAGTGAGCATTGATTAAAAGCACAGAGCTCCCCTCAGAAAAGTGCCAGCAGTTGACTGCGATACACTTCGCCTTTGGACGGGAACCGCAGTTTCCAGTTTTGAAAGTCTGTCTGTCTCACCATGTTCTTGGCAAAGGGCTCGGCCGTTTGCTCACAGCTCCTAACCCGGCACTAAAAATAATGCCGATTGATTTTCCAGAAGCAGAAAATATACAGCTGAAAACAACCTTTGATCTTCAGAAATAGGTCTGAGGCCCGAGCGCACATAAATTACTTGCCTTTTGTGCATCTGCCGTCTGGAAAAGTAATTGTACGTTTCGGCAGCTCGGCTGTGAGTGGGCTTCTTTGTTTGTGTCTTAACCATTCACAGGTGGCTAGTTTCTACACACATACACACTCACGCAACCCTTTCTGTTCTCCGTCCAAACCACCGAGAGGCATTATTAAGAGTTCAAGGGGACATTCTAGCATGACTGGGGCTTGCTGAGTTCTCATGGTCAGCTAAAGAGGCCCAGGGATGCTCCATCGTTGAGTCAAGGTCCTTCTCAAGCTCAGAAAGCTGCCTTATAATGAGCCACATCATTGGCCCATCTTGTTTATTAGTGTCAACACTGACAGACAGTGTCTCTCAAAGGTTTCAGACAGTGAGCAATCTCAACCTGACCTGGAGACACCAGGGATTGTGAAATATACTCAGAGTCGAGAGTGGATTTCATGCTCTTTATTCAGCTCATAGTGGTGAGGAGAAATGGAAGTTCCCCCAGAATGTCTGCTTTATATACATTATTTACACAATGGGCCCCACGTGATTTGCAAATTCCGGGATTCACCTGTAGGCCAATCAGGTTGTGGATTCACTTCCACCTGGAGCTGGATTGGGTGGCTCCTGTGAACCAATCAGACTGCTGCATTCTGGACCCTATTGTTCTAGGACCAATCAGACTGCTGCATTCTGAATCCTAGTGTTCTAGGACCAATCAGACTGCTGCCTTTTGGATCCTATTCAGCTCAGTACATTACAGATTGGAACTGGCAGCCCCTTGGAAAATATGGAGCAACAATCCAATTATTTGGATGGACAACTCCCTTCAATGTTCAATACATCAATAAAAGGGATACACAGATCCTCAGAGTGTTCCTATTTTCCAGGGACAGCCCCAGATTTACAGAAGCTGTCCCAGTTTCTGATTTGATCCCAGAAGGTCCTGCTTTTCCTTAGGATGTCCCTATTTTCATCGGAGAAATGTTGGAGTTTATGGAGTTATTCTGAGCCGAGGAGATAAGTAACTTTACAACTTTAGAAGACATCTGAAGGCAGCTCTATATAAGGAAGTTTTAAAATGTTTCATTAGGTTTTTACATATGTTGGGAGCCACCCAGAGTGGCTGGGGCAACCCAGTCAGATGGGTGGGGTATAAATAAATAAAAATATTGTTATTATTATGGATATATACTAGCTTTAACTTTTTTGACTGCATTTTAGATGCAGTTCAATGACTACCTGCTTCCAGCATTTGGCTGAATCCTAGATCATTGAGTGTGTTGCTCTAGCTCAGAAGTGGGGGTACAACCTGTGGCTCTTAGTTTTAACATTATATGTTATTACAGTGGTACCTCTGGTTAAGTACTAAATTCGTTCAGGAGGTCCGTTCTTAACCTGAAACTGTTCTTAACCTGAAGCACCACTTTAGCTAATAGGGCCTCCCACTGCTGCTGCACCGCTGGAGCACGATTTCTGTTCTCATCCTGAAGCAAAGTTCTTAACCTGAGGTAATATTTCTGGATTAGCGGAGTCTGTAACCTGAAGGGTATGTAACCTGAAGTGTATATAACCCGAGGTACCACTGTATTATTATTGTATTGATATGCTACTGGCATATCAAAATGTCTTCTAAGCAGTTTACGACTATAAAATCAAGACATAATGAAAATGCACAATAACTTTGCATTGATGAAGATGATGATGAATGATTAAATTTGAACACCGCCTTGTACCCTCAGGTCTCAGGGTGGCTCCAGAATAAAATTACAATACAAAAGCACAAAATACATAATCAAAATAAAAACAATCCCTCCAACACATCTCAAAAGGGCATTGGATGACAATCAGCCAAAGGCCTGGTTAAAGAGGAACGTTTTCACCTGGCGCCTAAAGGTGTATAATGAAGGTGGCAAGGATGGACAAATGGAAAAAAGGGGGGCAGAAAGAAGAGGGGTGCTCTACCCACTTCTGATTCTAGTCCTGATTCACTGCTGGAATCTGGCCCCTGACACATTTCCCCTGAAGGAATGTGGCCCTTGAGAGAGACTAAGAGACTCCAGGGACGCGGGTGGCGCTGTGGGTAAAAGCCTCAGTGCCTAGGGCTTGCCGATCGAAAGGTCGGCGGTTCGAATCCCCGCGGCGGGGTGCGCTCCCATTGCTCGGTCCCAGCGCCTGCCAACCTAGTAGTTTGAAAGCACGTCAAAGTGCAAGTAGATAAATAGGGACTGCTTACTGGCGGGAAGGTAAACGGCGTTTCTGTGTGCGGCTCTGGCTTGCCAGAGCAGCGATGTCACGCTGGCCACGTGACCCAGAAGTGTCTCCGGACAGCGCTGGCCCCCGGCTTCTTGAGTGAGATGGGCGCACAACCCCAGAGTCTGGCAAGACTGGCCTGTACAGGCAGGGGTACCTTTACCTTTACCTTTAAGAGACTCCAAGCCCCTGCTCTAACTTCACATTTGGTGTTTGTTTTTATTGCTGCTTGCTGTCTATAGAAGCTGCTGTTTTAGTATATTGTGATTAGTATCGATTGATGTATTGCAAGCTGCTTTGATCATGCTTTTTTGGGAGGAGTAGTGGAATGAAAAACGTTTAAGTGGGATGTTGCAATGCTTTTTATTTACTGAACGCATAAACATATTAAGGTGAGGAAGAGAAAGGGCTATTGTCCAAAATTTCTCAGAATCTGCAATGGTCCTCAAATCTAACTGCTTAATTAAGATGTTTATCGTCACTTGAATGCCTGACTAGTCAATTGCTTTGGCTGCTCCCATGGTGGAAAATGTAGCCATACTGCGATTGTATACAAAAAAGTGGCCCTCAGTTAACTTTCTTGTGCTGGGATTTGGTATGTGTGTACATATGTGTGTTATATCACCCAACAAATTGCTGGATAATTGGAATCATTGGAAGTAGAAATATATTTAAGACTATTAACAGCACAATCCTATATAATCTCCTCAATGTGCTTTAGCCCCATATAGTGTATTTACTCGAATCTAAAGTTCACTTTTTTTGGCCAAATTATGTTGCAAAAATTGAGGTGCGCATTAGATTCGATGTCACATTAGACCCGAGTAAATACGGTATTTATTTGGTCATTTAAAAAACAAACAAACCCTGCCTTGCCATATTTCCCAAAGAAACTCAAGGCAGTTGGCAATAGCGCTACAATATAAAACAAATAACATTCCAAACCCAATAACACAAATTGAAGTTCCTGGGAGTAAGTCCCATTGAAATCAATAGGGCTAAAGCTGCACTGTAGTGGCCAGTATTTCTGCAAATACGTGAATTAAAATGTCCTGTTTACAAGCTTTTTGTATAAAAACATTACCAGTGACTTCTTCTTTTTTCATTTTGCACCATCTAGTGGCAGCACAAAGGAAAACATTAGTGAAAGCAGCCATTAACTGTAAATTGTTAACGCTATACAGTGTAGTATTTATAAAGCTCCCTGTATTCGCCCTCTTGGCACCAGCGATCCAGTTCAGGGAAAGGATGCTACCAAATTTCCTCGCTTCTCTGGGCAATTGTTGATTTGGTTGAAAACCTTTTAGACCAGGCATAGGCAAACTTGGCCCTCCAGATGTTTTGGGACTAAAACTCCCATCATCCCTAGCTAACAGGACCAGTGGTCAGGGATGATGGGAGTTGTAGTCCCAAAACATCTGGAGGGCTGAGTTTGCCTATCACCAGTCACCAGACTTTAAATAAGTCACCTTTGCATCACCAGAAAAAGGAACACAGATTTCCATCAAGTTTTCTTAAGCCATATAGCTGCAAATTTAGAAATGGGCGATGTCTAGTGATTTGCAAGTGAAAGCAAGTTTGTGCCAGGAATCATTCCCTCTCCTCCTCACCTGTGCAGGCCAAAGTAATCCCCCTAAAAGCCTTTCTTGAGGGTTGAGGGGACTCTTGTGGGATGAGTTGTACATTGCTGCAAGGGAAGAGGGAGAACTGCTCTCAATTAAGCAGAACCACCATGTTTCAGCAGAGTGCATGAGCTGTGTTTTGCATCAGGTTTTTCAAAGCCAGCTTCACTCGATGACTCAAAATCAGCTTGCATTTTGAGTACCCAGGGTACCCCACAACGGTCCCAAATAAATTGGGACATCTTGTTTTTTGAGTGCTGCAGCCCCAAAAGACATTCAGGGTACAATCTTTCACGGGTCACATGACTCATACAGGAGTGCATCCCAGAAGATGTGTGTCCTGGTTTTCCTCTGTGACATGTTGGAGGGTATGAGTGTAAAGCTAAAAAGGTAAAGGAGCCCTGGACGGTTAAGGCCAGTCAAAGGCGACTATGGAATTGCAGCACTCATCTCGCTTTCAGGCCAAGGGAGTCAGCATTTGCCCACAGACAGCTTTCTGGGTCATGTGGCCAGCATGGCTAAACCACTTCTGGCGCAACAGAACACCATGACAGAAACCAGAGCACATGGAAATGCCGTTTACCTTCCTGCTGCAGTGGTACTGCACTGGTGTGATTTTAAACTGCTAGGTTGGCAGGAGCTGGGACAGAGCAACAGGAGATCACCCTGTTGTGCAGATTTGAACTGCCGACCTTCCAATCAGCGAGCCCAAGATACTCAGTGATTTAGACCACAGCGCCACCCGCATATAATTGAAACACACACCAGGGATGGCCCCAAATCTGACATCATCAGGGTATGTGTGTAATCCCACTTCCTACCTGTAATTTGGGATCCTCGTGCAGCCTCTGTTTCATAGACTTGCAGATAAACAAAATACAGCAATCTTTGGCAGCTAGCTTTGGGGGGAAAGTTGGCCCAGGAGAGGAGAAAGGCATGGGGGGTGGGGAACCAAAAGTTAAGGTGATTTGGTATAAAGGTAAAGGTACCCCTGCCCGTACGGGCCAGTCTTGACAGACTCTAGGGTTGTGCGCTCATCTCACTCTAGAGGCCGGGAGCCAGCGCTGTCCGCAGACACTTCCGGGTCACGTGGCCAGCGTGACAAAGCTACTCTGGCGAGCCAGCGCAGCACACGGAAACGCCGTTTACCTTCCTGCTGGTAAGCGGTCCCTATTTATCTACTTGCACCCGGGGGTGCTTTCGAACTGCTAGGTTGGCAGGCGCTGGGACCGAGCAACGGGAGCGCACCCCACCGCGGGGATTCGAACTGCCGACCATGCGATCGGCAAGTCCTAGGTGCTGAGGCTTTACCCACAGCGCCACCCGCGTCCCGTGATTTGTTATACTTTTATTCAATACAAAAGTGACTCAACTGGTGTGAGGTTCTACCATCCCCGGACATCCCAGCCACAGTGGAGGCCCCCCTTTTTCTTTCCTTTCTTCCGCTGTTGTAAAGAATGACACTGCCGCTGTAAATTTATTGTTCTATTTATTGAAAATGACATTAATATATATATTTAAAAACACACTCCTTCTCCCAAACAGCTCACCAGCGACTTCAGTTCCATCAGCTGTGTTAAAACATTCCCCCCCCCTTTAAAAATTTGCCCCTCCTCACTTGAGCCCAAGCAAGTAATGGGGTCTGATGGTTTGGCAGGAAGCGGAAAGCCAGCCCAGCTTCTATACCCTGATATAAAAGACTGCACTTGAACCACTGAGCATCTTTCGCGCTGAATAACAGCAGGCAGACTTACGGATGCTTCACAGCACAACCTAATCATAAGTTTATAGCTTCAGTATTGTTTGAACATTTACAGAAGACTTCGATTGTATGGCGTACACTTCTGTTTGCATTGCTGTTTCTATAAAACGTGGAACTACTTTTTTTATGAAAGGTGGACCAGGAGATTTATAAGGTTTGCTTTCTCACCTAGCAAGCGGGTCAGTCCACATCCTTCAGAGCAGGATGCAAACAGTCCAGGCTAAACTTAAAGTGGAGAACTGTACAAAAATGGGGCATTTGCCACCCAGAGGCCCATTGAAATATTCTGTACTGGGGCTCCACAATGTATGTGCTTCATAAGTAGACCAACCTTTGAATGCTCATGTGAATTAGCTCCTAACATCACCTTTACTTCCACACAATTCGATTTCAGCAAGCTAACTAGCGCAGCACACATTTCCGTTACAACTTCTGTCCTGTTGCAACCTACTTTTTAAGTATTAGAAGCTTTTTCTTTTGTCAGGACATCCTGAAACCCCCGCAGGAACCAGTTCATATGTTGAGACCAACAGGAGAAAGAAAAAGAGAGACACTAATCTTCCTTTGAATACAAGTACCCAGTGCTAGCCTATCCGTGAAGTGGCATAATAGCAGTCAGGGCCTGCTTGTGACATTTTGGCACCTGAGGCAACCCCCCAAAATGACACCCTGCTCTTCACTAGGGAAGAAGGCGTGAGTGAAGATCTACATCAGGAATGAGGGGAGGGGGTGGAGATTGGCATTGGGATTTCCTCTGTGAACCCTGCTGCCTGAAGCAGTCCCCTCCCCTGACCTCATGTGTGGGCTGGCCCTGACGTCCGTGGTCCAGAATCTCCCACTCCTGGCCATATTACCAGCTGCTTCAGGGCAGGGGCGCCCCCTTGGCAACGTCATACACCAGCAGAAGAAGGTGAGGTGGTAGCAGACTGGGAGGCAGGGGCATACAAAGTGTCCCCGCAGAGGGGGCGGGCCACCCCTGGTGCCACTCAGGAGGGACAAGATGGCCCCTGCCTTCCCCCAGCTGTAGAGCGGCCGATGGCATGCACAGTCCGTATAGGCGCTGCTTGCGCGCTGTCCATACAGGCTGCTGCGCATGCATACTCCATACGGGCTGCCGCACATGTGCAGTCCGTACGGGATGGCACTCGTGCGACAGCCTGTATGGACGCACATGCCGCACATGCACAGTCCATATGGGCTGCCGCACATGCGCACTCCATATGGTCGCCGTGCAATCGGCAGCCCATGCAGACACTGTGCAAAAGGCAGCCCGTACAGCCGTGGCACGCGAGCGGCAGCCCGTGCGGCCACTGCACATGTGCACTCTGTACAGGATGCCGCACATGTGCAGTCAGTACGGGATCCCACTTGTGCAGCAGCCTGTACGGACACCGTGCAAGTGGCAGCCCATATGAAGTGTGCATGGGCAGCATCCCGTACGATCGCAGCACATGCGCAGTACGTATGGGATGCCACACATGTGCAGTACGTATGGGCTGCTGCACATGCGCACTCCGGTCGCCGTGCAAGCGGCAGCCCGTACTGACACTGTGCAAGTAGCAGCCTGTACAGCCATGGCACGCAAGTGGCAGCCCGTGCGGCCGTCACGCATGCACACTCTGTACAGGATGCCGCACATGCGCACATGGGCTGCCCTACCCCGGGTGCCGGAGAGGATTTCTCCGCTACTGCTGGGAGGAGGGAGGGAGAAAGTTTGTGTGTGCATCGGCTGCAGCTGGAGCAAAGAAAGGGTGAGCTGTTTCAAGGGGCAAGTGCTCTGCAAGGAAGAAGAAATATGAATAGGAAAGCATGTTTTCGCCAGCTGCAACTGATTGGCAAAAAATACGTTCCTCCTTAAAAACTGGCTGCAGAAGGATTCACATGCTTAACTTGGGTTTTGTATCAGCATTAAGATCCTTGGCCCATCACTTTGCAAGAAAACACGCTGTGCTCAACTCCTGGCTGCAGATACTGGGGCGACAATAAGGCCAGTGCTCATCCAAGCATCTTGGCCCATGAATTTTGCAAACAGTTTGTTCAGCAAGAAGAACATGGAAACATGACCACAGGTAAGCGAATACATGAAGCTGAGGAACAAGAAGTTTTAGTGCTTGCAGAGGTTCTAAGAAACCCTTATACTAATAAAAGAAACCCATGTTGAGCTGTTACATTTCTCCCCCAGGGACTAATATTACGACGGGGTGGCAAGGCTTGAAGAAAGATTTCAAGGAACTCCACAGGAACTGAACTGGGTCATTTACAGAGCCAGATGGAAATCACATTGCATCTTAAACGTACTTTTTCTTTCCCAAAAAGTAAAAAGAGACACCCAGCAGGGTAATATTGTTCGCTGCCCATTTCCACGCTTTGCTTTTAAGGAACTTTTTACATATTAAATATTCACCCCCTTTTGAAAATAGTCATCAGTTTTGTGTTTTAAATCAGCCTGCTTGACGGAGCTTTCTATAGAAAGTGTTGCTATCCTGAGGACAGTTGCCATGGCAAACACAGTTCGTGACGGACATCACAGGGTGCCTGATGATGTTGCCTTCAGGACAGCGGAAATCCACGTGGATGGTTTTCGTGGCCCGGGGGGTGCAACAGCGTCCGTCACTGCAGATGCCACAATAACGGGGTTTATACAGGTGGATGCTGGTGCAGTTGTCGTACTTCAAGTGGACAGGTGTCGGAGACTTCTTGGTGCGGACGCACCTCTTCCCCTTCTAATAGGGAGAAGAAGACATGACACAACAGACATGCAAAAGTTAATAGTGACCTAGCACCGCCATGTCTGAAAGAAGCTTTGAGGAAGTGAAGCAGCGTCTCCACCCCCATCGTTCACCCCGGACACTCAGGTCCACCTTCGAGGGCCTTCTGGTGGTTCCCTCACTGCAAAGTTACAGGGAACCAGGCAGAGGGCCTTCTCGGTAGTGGCACCCACCCTGTGGAACACCCTCCCATCAGATGTCAAGGAAATAAACAACTACAGTGGTACCTCAGGTTAAGTACTTAATTTGTTCTGGAGGTCCGTACTAAACCTGAAACTGTTCTTAACCTGAAGCACCACTTTAGCTAATGGGGCCTCCTGCTGCTGCCGTGCTGCCGGAGCACAATTTCTGTTCACATCCTGAAGCAAAGTTCTTAACTTGAAGCAATATTTCTGGGTTAGCAGTGTCTGTAACCTGAAGCGTATGTAACCCGAGGTACCACTGTATCTGACTTTTAGAAGACATCTGAAGGCAGCCCTGTTTAGGGAAGTTTTTAATGTTTGATGTTTTATTGTGTTTTAAATATTCTGTTGGGAGCTGCCCAGAGTGGCTGGGGAAACCCAGCCAGGTGGGCAGGGTATAATAATAATAATAATAATAATAATAATAATAATAATAATAATTATGACTACCAACAGCAATGAGGTAAAATCAAGGATCACCTTGCTCCAGGCATGAGCATTAGAAGCAAAAAAATTGTACTTATTTCACTACATGCCCCTGCTTGATTGGCTGTGAGGGGAGAAGAGGCAGGCAAAATCGACTTTGAACAGATCTGCCACTAGCAACACCTTGGGAGGAGAGACCTCATTTTTGAGAAAGGCTGGAGATGGGAGTGTTGCGCTCTTGCTTTCTAGACTGAAATTAGTAAGGCTACAACGGTGCAGCTTGAAGCAGAAATGAAGCTTGAAGCTCAGGCGAAGGGTGGTATATAAAATTAATTAATTAATTAATAACAATATCACTAAGGGTGTTCAAGAAAGCATGCCCACCTTTCTACACTCCAAAGCCAGTGTTTTAAGGTGCTTGCCTTCTGGGAGAAGTAGCTAGTGTAAAAGGACCATGCAGCGAGAGTCTGAGCCGTACCTTATCTGGCAGGCGAGCGCTTTCGCAAGGCCGCACCTCACAGAGCCTGGTCTGCTTCACCATCTCGCACCCTGCGTTCTTGTTGGTGACCCGAGTGGAGAAGCCCATTCCACAGCTCGTGGAGCACGCACTCCACTCTGTCGTCTGCTCAATGCAGTTGGAACTCGAATCGGATGCGTCGATCCCAAGGGTGGCTTCTTGTCTGTATGCTAAAGGGCAGGTGGTGGTTTAAAAAACAAACAAACCTGGGTTACTGCCGGGCCTCAGGGAATCGGCTTCCTCCTCCATGGCAGTAAATAAGCAGATCAAATGAAAGGAAAGTCTTATCAGTTAGTTTCTATTATAAACACAGCGAGACAAAAGAAAGCATCTCACTAGAATGGCGGTGCTCCCAATTAAGGCTTACTACCCCCTCCGTCCCAATTAATCTACGCCACTCTTATGTCTAATAATCTGAGCTTCTGCCGTCTCTGTGCTTTCTGTTCTGCCACTTTCTGAGCTTTCTGTGACTTTGGAGAAGGGGGGTGAATGCTGTCCAGAGACTGTGAATCTGTTAACCCTCTCTCTTCCAGTGTTTCTTCTTGTAGCATGTTCCCCATCCAGTACTTCCCAGCTTCTGCCTTCTGAACTATGTCCCTCGGCAAACCACTGTTCTAAATCTATACTGTCCTCCTGCTCCTGGGAAGATTCGGGGTCAGGGGGAGGAGGCAGCTCCCACCATTCCTCCTCATTGCAGTCCTCCTCAGCACAGTCGCTGTGCTTGACGTTGAAAAATTCCTAATATATCTTTGGCTCAAACGTTCATTGTAGCAAGCATCACCATATTTTAGACTAGCAGAGAGCATGAACACTCTACCAATAGATTGGGGCGGATGTACAGACCTATTTTATTGACCCATCTAGCATCGCAGAATTGGCAGCACCTGTTTTACCTGTTATTAAGTCAGTAAGTTACACAGAGGTTACTTTGCCTAAAGCCAAAATCCTGCACAGACAAAAATCCATTGGGTTCAATGGCGAGTGGGATTGCCAAAGTCATTTTTCCTGCAACCCTGCCCCATTCTTCAATTTGCTTTTGTTTTTTGCCACTTGCGTAAAGATGAATGCACACAGGCTGAGGGCTTACGGTACTGAATTTTGAATTATTGTGACACACCTTGGGATCTGCTGGTGAAGGGCAGGAAATAAATCAAATATTATTAATTATTAACATTAATAGTGGTGATGATGAAATAGCCTCCCATTGCTGCTCTTCCATGACTGATATTCAGAGGCATGCAGTTTTTTGGGTTTTTTTAGGTAATTCAACAAAACATATTATCTTAAAACATATCATCCTTAATTTCCCCCCTCATTTCCCCCCTCCCCCTCCCTCCCATAACAACCCGCCCCCCCCGACTTCCCTCAGTTCTAATATCTGGTTTCTCTATAAATGCTATTCTCTGCTACAGAATTGTTATTCTCTGTTACAGAATTGTATAAGTCCTTAATTTATCTAACTAATTATTATCAATAAAAAATGTGTGAGTGTTTATTCAAAGCCTGCCGAGGAGTCCAATTCACTTTGTTGGGTCTTTAGGTACTTTGTAAAAGGTTCCCATTCCTCTTTAAAGTCAAAGTTATCCTTGTCCTGTAGTTTATGTGTCAATTTTGCCAGTTCTGCATAGTCCATCAGAGGCATGCAGTTCTAATCATGGAGGCAGCAGGGACCCACCCTGGCTAGTATCAATAGCAGTTCAGTAGCCACATTTCCATTTACAGCTTTTGTCACCAACATCTCCTTTACTGTGCATATTCAGCATAAAGAAGTTAGCTTCTTACCACTTGAGGAAATTCCCAATATTTAATCAGCTAAATAGGTTATTTAGATGAAACATATATCAGCTCGTTTTGTGTCTTCTTGACTATAATAATTCTATTGTCTCGTTTCAGATATTCACTACGCATGTTTTTCAAGCCTGTCCTCAAAGCCTCAATGGTTAGCCATTTGCTTTAAGTAAATTCTCAAGAAGCCAAGTCTCTGTACCAGTTTCAATGCTTATGTATTGAATCCTGGACAGGGGCGGATCTACTAAAAAACTAATGAAGCTTATGCTTCAAGGTCCCTGATCTGGAGGGGCCCGAGATGCAACTCTGGTCCATGTTGCTTAAAAAAAAAAAATGGGTCTGTCGTTTAGTCGTGTCTGACTCTTCGTGACCCCATGGACCAGAGCACGCCAGACACTCCTGTCTTCCACTGCCTCCCGCAGCTTGGTCAAACTCATGCTGGTAGCTTCAAGAACACTGTCCAACCATCTCATCCTCTGTCATCCCCTTCTCTTCGTGCCCTCAATCTTTCCCAACATCAGGGTCTTTTCCAGGGAGTCTTCTCTTCTCATGAGGTGGCCAAAGTACTGGAGCCTCAGCTTCAGGATCTGTCCTTCCAGTGAGCACTCAGGGCTGATTTCCTTAAGAATGGATAGGTTTGATCTTCTTGCAGTCCATGGGACTCTCAAGAGTCTCCTCCAGCACCATAATTCAAAAGCATCAATTCTTTGGCGATCAGCCTTCTTTATGGTCCAGCTCTCACTTCCATATATTTCAGCGATCCCGGAGTTTGAGTCAGTAGCACAGATTGTGTAAAGTGTTGCAGTAGGTTGACTAATGTCATTCCCCTGCCTTTTAAACAGAGATCAAGAAGAATAACAAGGAGTTTAGGGAAGTACTTGTGTGGACACCGAAAACATAAACTCCCGGAAAAATTGTGGCAGACGATCTGTCGTGAAACAACCTCATTGAAGGTGATAACAGTGGTTAACCCAGATCATTGCTGGTTGTGAAGGTGGACCCCATAACAGCTCAGGCTTCAAGGCCCCCCAAATGTAGGTCCACCATGGAGAGGTGGAGGTACACCTCTCAGCTTAACCCGCATCACAAGGTTCGTGCAAGGGGAGAGTGTGTGTCGAAGGTGGGGAGAAAAGGCCCATGCATTTCAGCTCCTTGGAGGAAAAGGTAGGAATAAAATAAAACAGTTATCTCCACCTTCTGCATCTGTTTTTGTCAAGGCAGCTACGAATGACGCTCACCTTTCAGCTTAGCCAGCCATATCTGCTGAGTAAACTTCCATCATAGGATTCCAGCTATGCTTGTTTATGGTTTGCCCAAATGTAATAGAACTTGATTTCTTTATGTCTAGGGCCATAAAGTAATTCCACTAAATGAAATTATTACTTGCCAATTTTTAAAACCCATGCACACTTATATAGGCAAACTCTTGCCCAATGATGAGAAAGGACTTCCAGAGGGTTTATTACACTGTCCCATTGACATCATGGCATGCTCTTTAAGCTGTAAAAAATGTAAACATTACTAAGGTTTTATGGGCAGGAGAATCAAGAGATAGGAAGCCAACTGGATGCGACGACTGTGAGAAGTGACCTTGAGAAGGCTATGATGCCATAAGGCTTTTAAAAAGGCACATTTGGACTTATGGCCTTCTTAAGGAGTCTGAGAAAGTTTTGTGTAAAGCAGTTTTGCTCCACGGAAACCAATATAAAAGTATGTTTCCTCATTCTCCTGTACGTAGCATGGTGTCCAAAAACACCATAGCCTCCCAGACCGACTTCTGAAAGCACAGGAGGATGTTTACTAAGTTATAAGGTACCTTATTCCATGGGGCAAGAGAACAGAGGCTGTTATCTGCATAAGCAGCATAGTGAAGTCGTATAATCAACAGTGCCACTTTGAATTACAGATGGGGAAAACCGAATGCTCACCTAAATTGACTCCTCCATGTAATACCATAGAACACCGGTCCTAAAGGATCTTCACTGGCTCCTAGTGCGTTTCTGAGCACAATTCAAAGTGTTGGTGCTGACCTTGAAAGCCCTAAACGGCCGTGGCCCTGTATTCCTGAAGGAGCATCTCCATCCCCATCGTTCAGCCTGGACACTGAGGTCCTCCTCCGAGGATATTCTGCTGGTTCCCTCACTGCAAGAAGCGAAGTTACAGGGAACCAGGCAGAGGGCCTTCTTGGTAGTGGCGCCCGCCCTGTGGACCATCCTCCCATCAGATGTCAAGGAAATAAACAACTATCTGACTTTTAGAAGACATCTGAAGGCAGCCCTATATCAGGAAGCTTTAAATGTCTGATGCTTTATTATTTTTTATAGATTCTGCAAGCCACCCAGAGTGGCTGGGGAAACTCAGCCATCTGGACAGGGTATAAATAGTAAAATTATTATTATTAAATTATTATTAAGAAGAACACCAGGAGGGGATAAGGTTGAAATTAAAGCGCTAAACGGCCTCGGTCCAGTATACCTGAAGGAACATCTCCACCCTTATCGTTCTGCCTGGACACTGAGGTCCAGCGCCAAGGGCCTTCTTGCGGTTCCCTCGCTGCAAGAAGCCAAGTTACAGGGAACCAGGCAGAGGGCCTTCTCGGTAGTGGCTCCCGCCCTGTGGAATGCCCTCCCACCAGATGTCAAAGAGAACAACAACTACCAGACTTTTAGACGACATCTGAAGGCAGCCCTGTTTAGGGAAGCTTTTAATGTTTGATGCATCTCTGTATCTTAATATTGTGTTGGAAGCCGCCCAGCCAGAGGGGCGGGGTATAAATAATAAATAATAAATAATAATTATTATATTATTATTTCTCCCTGGTGGGGAGCACTGTAATACCAAGCGTAAGAGTGGCCCAATTAATGTGGGATGCCTTGCCAGGCACCAGGCCCCAACAATGTCCTGTTTTAAGCAGATGGTAAAGATGCAGCTGTTTCAAAACTGCCTCCAAAAGATTATTTTTCTGGTTTGTTCTGATACCCTTTCTCCCGATGGTGGCTGGAGCAACCCAGTCAGATGGGCAGGATACAAGAAATTTATTATTACCATTGTCATTGTTATTGCAGTATTGTGGTTTTCATCTTTTAATTGGTTTTCTACTTCATGGGTGGGTTTGGAATGTGGGATTAGTATATTTAAGATTGATGTGACATCCTGGTTCATCAGCTGCCCTTTGAGTTGATTTTGGAAAACTAGGAAAGAAACATTTCAAAGGAAACACCTTCTGTTAAGTTAAAAAGGTAAAGGTAAAGGATTCCTGATGGTAAAGTCCAGTCGCAGATGACTCTGGGGTTGCAGCGCTCATCTCGCTTTACAGGCCGAAGGAGGCGGCATTTGTCCGCAGACAGTTTTTCTGGGTCATGTAGTCAGCATGACTAAGCCACTTCTGGCACAACAGAACACCAAAACCAGAGGAGCACATGCCATTTCCCTTCCCTCCAGAGTGGTACCTATTTATCTACTTGCACTTTTGGGTGTGCTTTCAAACTGCTAGGTTGACAGGAGCCGGGACCAAGCAACAGGAGCTCACCCCATCGTGGGGATTCGAACCGTGAACCTTCTGATCGGCAAGCCCAAGAGGCTCAGTGGTTTAGACCACAGCGCCACCCGCATCCCTTCTGTTAAGTTAGGCCATTGGAAAAGAACCCAGAAGAACTAGCTTTTGAACTCCCAGATGGCTTACCTGCCATTGCAAAGCCTCTGACATCCACATCTGCTTTGGGGTCGCATGACCACTGCTCACAGCACTCCTTGGGGACCTCGATTTTCCTTGGGAAGGGGCAGTCGGGCCCAGGAAGCAGCAAGTCAAGGCTGCAGAGGGGTATGCAGCCGATCTGCCCATCTTGGCAAGTACAGTGGTATTTGCAGCTCGGCTGGAACGTCTCGCCACTCCGGTAAATAATCCCATCGAACACGCAGTTGTCTCCTTCGAGGTCTGAAGCAAAGAAGGGAAACATTCGAGCTGCGTGAAGACCTAGCACACACCAGAGCATGCATATCACTATGAAAGGAAACCCTGTGACACAGAGAGACAGAAAAGAGTTTGCTTGGAAGGCTCCCAGGTCAACTATGGCAGACCTAGGTCTTCTCCAGCTGTGGGTGCACTGTAGTGTTGTGGTTAGAATGCCGGACTAGGACCTGGGAGACCAGGGTTCAAATCCCCACTCAGATGTGAAGCAGTTTGGGTGACCTTGGGCAAGTTGCTGTCTTATTTTTACAGTGAACCTGTGAGGCAGGGTTAGACCAAAATGGGGACTAGGAAAACCATGTATGCCACCTTGAGTTCCTTGGAAGAAAGGTGGATATAGCTCAAATGAATAAATTCTTATTTGCATTCTCGAGAGTTTCAAAGCATTTTCATACAGGAGTTTGCTCTTTTAGATCTTAATAGGGGCTGCAGTGT
>JAXCMG010000020.1:21170822-21203629 GCA_034642415.1 Podarcis siculus | reverse complement strand
ATATATATATATATATATATATATATTATTTTATAGATTTATATGCCACTTTTTATCTTCAGAATCTCCCAAATGGGGTATCTAGCTGTTTTTGGACTACAATTCCCACCATCCTTGACCACTGGTCCTGCTAGCTAGGGATGATGGGATTGTAGTCCAAAAACAGCTGGAGACCCAAGTTTGGGAAACCAGCACAGAATAGAATAAACTAGGAGTCCCCCAAATTGTGGTCCATGAAGCTTCATTTATGTGCTTTGTGGCTGAAGACAGGAGATGGTGCGTGCATCTGTTGTATTAAATATTCATATTGATTTTAATTTTCATTTTCATTATGGTAATGAAAGAAAATATAGCACATAATAAAAAAGCAATTAAAATGAGATTAAAAAATAATATCACATCTAACACTGAGCACTGCAATTGCTACAACAGGCAGAAAAATCATTAAGTGGTTTGCCAAGACCTCCAGAAATTTCCTAGAGGTCTGAGAGAGAGAAAAGTCTGAGGACCACTAGAATTTGATACAAAACATCTCTTGGATGGGGAGGGGACAGCAAAGGGATTCTGGGACAAGTGTGGTGTTAAAGCCACTCTCTGGAGCTCCAGCTGCTGGCTTATGGGTACTATTTATTTACATATAAAATATTTCCACCCCTCTTTTTAGCTACAAGGGCTTGCAGATGATTTTTTTTTTATAAAAAAACAACAGGCCCTGCCCTCAGGGACTTGCGATCAAAAGGAAAAGCGAATGAGGAGGGAGAAGGGAAAAAAGCAAACTCAGAACCCAACCTTAAAATTACAAAAATATTCTCATGACAAATTTGGAAACTGTTCAGGGAAAGAAGAAAAAGAGTTTGGATTTGATATCCCGCTTTATCACTACCCAAAGGAGTCTCAAAGCGGCTAACAATCTCCTTTCCCTTCCTCCCCCACAACAACACTCTGTGAGGTGAGTGGGGCTGAGAGACTTCAGAGAGAAGTGTGACTGGCCCAAGGTCACCCAGCAGCTGCATGTGGAGGAGTGGGGAATCGAACCCGGTTCGCCAGATTACGAGTCCACCGCTCTTAACCACTACACCACACTGGCTCTCCAGTAGTGGCCCTGCTTCCTTTCTGCTCCACTTCTGGACCCCAACAAAACAGCTACTGCAAGGCGATCACTGAACAAAATTTCCCCAGCAGAGCTGATGGAATAGCATTCTTCCCTTCTCTCCTCTGTGCAACCTTAGGGCAAATATTCCTATCCAGGAAGTCTTCTGCCAGGCAGTACCTGTTCCTCAGGGTGGGGCAACGCATACAAGCTGGAAGGAATGCAATTCCCATCTCATGTTTAGATAGCAAGACAGCTAAGAGATTGATTTCTTTTCTAAATTCTGCACCATCTCTTGCAAACATGAAAACACGAGAGCAAACAATCGCCTATGAGCATGTTCTCTGTCTTTGGTAACAAACACAACCAAAGTGTTCCCAAAATTAGACTGGTCATGTTAACCAAATGGTTCCAGAGATTGTTTCAAGCCAGGTCGTTTTCTGATGCTGTTCCTTCCATTAAATGTGCTGCGCTAAGTAGTATAACACTTTATTTACCAAAGCATTTGAAATAAGAAAACCAATCCAACTCAGAAGCAGCTCTGCAAAATCAAGAAATCTGCATTTCCCTCCTAATCTGAGTTCAGTACAGATTTTAAGTATGCAATCAGGTGTTTTTTTAAATGAAATAAAATCCCTAAAATATGGCCACAACTCACACAACTCTAAAACAGGGTTCATTATTATGAGTTAGCATTATTTGTGAACGTTTGTCAGGAAATGGCTTGCTTATTGCAAGTAAACCATGTCCTGAAGCCATGGTTTGTTATTGACTTAGAAACCTTGGTTTGTTTGGCCTCCCCATTCCAGATGCTCATCAAGCTACAAAGGCATGAACACTTGGAAAGCAAGCCCAACTTTTTTTGGGGGGGGGGATCCGTGGTTTGTCTGATCATCTGTGGGACAACTCATGGTTTACTTGCGGTTTGTTAAACAAGCCACAGTTTAGTGTTATCTGTGAACCAGGCCAATGCCTTCAAATATCTGTATTATTTCATCTGTGGTTATTCAGAATCCACTCCCCATTGCTCCTTTTTATTCCTTTCAGTTCCTTGTTTTCCCCAGGATCTCCTTATCCTTTACACCCTCTGTTGTGCCATTGCTTCTGCCTCCATCCCCAGTGAACGCCAAGCTTTGTACAATTTGTCTTCCTTTCCAACCAGCATGAAGTTAAGGATGCTAACTAGACTCACATGTTTGTAAAGTCCCAGTTGCAGATTGAAGCGTTTTTGCATGAAATTCTTGATCTCCAGATTGGAAACTGGGTCAACAATCCTCAAAACATGCAGCAAATACATGTTACAAACACAAGATACATTCCAGAGTTGTGAAGTCATCAAGTATTTGGAGCTGGGAAGGAATCTAGATTATGCACTGGGATGTCCACATCTGACTAGATCCTGCTCAGTTAAGGCATATCATACAAAGCTCAGCTGTGGACGCTTTTAAGTGGTATTAATGAAACCCATCAAGCCATCCCTGTGTGGCAGAATGGGGAAAGGAAGCCTTAGCAGGAAGTTGTTCTGCTTTGAGAAGAAGAAAGATATAGGCTCTTGCACCAGCCTCCCAAGTAGTTGTACACAAACCACACTCAGCTCCAGCTCCCTATCTGACCATAAGGACGGCTGCTGCAAGATCTCTCTCTCTCTCTCTCTCTCTCTCTCTCTCTCTCATGATTACACATATTCTACAGCTCCTCCAAGCAGCTCAGAGTGGCACCAATGACCGCACCAGTGCCCATTATGACTGGTAGGGTGGCAGGTAAGGAGGCCCACAGTAGGTGGCACCAGAGCAAATGACAGACAGAACCAGCTGATTCTACTTTTATCGCCAGCTGCCTCCTCTTTGCTGAGATCTACAAGGGCAACACTGAGATTAAAGAGGATGTGGACAGCCAGGTTGTTGGTAGGGAGGCAGGAAAGTGGGGGGGTTGCCTGAGGTTGGTGGGGCAGAGTCCCACTCCACTTTCAGACCAGCCTCCACTGCTCCCCATCCATTCTATCCTCCTGAGTACTCTACAAGGCAGGTAAGGTAAGCCCAAGTTCCTCAGGTGAACTTCTAAAGGGGTTCAAGGATTTGAACCTGGGTCTCCCTAACCCAACCAAGGCACTCTGCAAATGCCAAGTGTTGCTGTTAACGTTGCGAATTGTCCACCACTAAGCGCCTGTCTCCTTTTGCAGCTGGTCACACCATTCGTTACACAAATACACCTTCCCTCATTACTGAGAGGAGACATGAGATCCATCCATCTTCAGAGATCTCAAGGGCTGTCACATGGAAGATGGCGCAAGCTTCTTTTCTCCTGCTCTGGAGGGTAGGATTTGAATCGAGGGCTTCAACTCAGAAGAAAGGAGATTCCAACTAAACATCAGGAAGAACTTTCTGAAGGTAAGAGATGTTAGACAGGGGGACAGTCTCCCACGGGAGCTTGTGGACTCTCCTTCCTTGGAGAATCCTCTGGAAAAACAATCTCTCAAAGGACCTGTTGGTGGCATTTTACCATTGTACTGTTGAGAGTGTATTAACTTATAGTCTCTGTGTGTGGTTTGGGAGTTGCACGGCCAGGGAAAAAACAATGCTGTCCATGGTTGTAAAGACTGCAGAGAGAATAATTGGGTGCACTCTTCCCACCTTGGATCAAATCTATGCTCCCAAGTGCCATAAGAAAGCTGCAGAGATAGCGCAGGATAGTGATCTCTTTCAGCTTCTGCCTTCTGGAAGACGGTACAGGGTTTTAAAGACTAGGACTAGCCGCCTGAGAAACAGTTTTTATCCAAAGGCGATTTTGGTTTTAAACACAGTGTAAGGTAGTCTCTGTGGGAGTATATTGTATTTAATTATGGGGTATCAGAGTTTTTAGGGGGTTAACCAGGCTGGGATAGTTGGGATAGCAGGCTTGCTGGCTTTTGAATGTCTATTGTAGATTTTTTTTTCAATTTCGTTATGTACGGGACAATGACAATAAAGATTATTGTATCATAAAAGCAGATGTTGGATGACCATCTGCCATGGATGCTGTAGCTGAGATTCCTGCATTGCAGGGGGTTGGACTAGATGACCCTTGGGGTCCCTTCCAATTCTTCAATTCTATGATCTTATACTATCAGAGGAAGATAGAAAGTCCAGGTTTCATTCCCTGGTATCTCCAGGCAGGATTTGGGAGAGAACCCTGCCTGAGAGCCACTGCCAGTCAGAGAAGACCATACAAATGGTCCTAGAATCAGAACTGTAGAGCTGGAAGGGACCCCATGGTCATCTAGTCCAACCCCAGGCCGCTACACCATCATTTTAGAAATTAAGTAGTGATGTATGGAAGTGAGAGCTGGACCATAAAGAAGGCTGATAGCGGAAGAATTGATGCTTTTGAATTATAGTGCTGGAGGGGACTCTTGAGAGTCCCATGGACTGCAAGAAGATCAAACCTCTCCATTCTTAAGGAAATCAGCCCTGAGTGCTCCCTGGAAGGACAGATCCTGAAGCTGAGGCTCCAGTACTTTGGCCACCTCATGAGAAGAGAAGACTCCCTGGAAAAGACCCTGATGTTGGGAAAGATGGAGGGCACAAGGGGAAGGGGACGACAGAGGACGAGATGGTTGGACAGTGTTATCGAAGCTACCAGCATGAGTTTGACCAAACTGCAGGAGGCAGTGGAAGACAGGAGTGCATGGCGTGCTCTGGTCCATGGGGTCAAGAAGAGACAGACACGACTAAACGACTAAACGACAACAACAACAGTGGGGGAAGAACAGAGAGAGATCGAGGGCGGGAGGAGGGCCTGTCCCCCACCCCACCCCAAAAACCAGCCACTTACCCACGCAGACCCCCAAGCCAGCCTCGCTCCCTGCGTCCCGGTGACAGTGGAGGGCGCTGCTCTCATCGCAGGGCATCAGCCGCGAGCAGCTCTCCCCGCGCTGCCGAGCGCACGTCGGGCAACAAGCGCAGCCGTCCAGGACCGTCGGCACTCCGGGGGCGCAAGCGGGCGGCTCGGCGGGGCAATCGCACGGCAGCCGGCATTCGGGCTCCTCGTGGCCGCGCACCTGGAAGGGAGGGGCGGGGAAGGAGAGAGAGACAAGCACCGTCAGCAAAGGCCCTTCGTCGTCCCGCGGGTCGCACGTCGAGCGAGCGGAGGGACTGCGCCGCTTTTGCGCTCAAGCAAGCAAGCAAGCCGCATTCACCTTGCACAGGAGGAGGAGGAGGAAGAGGAAGGGGAGGAAGGCGTGGCGCAGGGCGATCCTGACTCCCCGCGACGGCGCCGCGCACTCCGGCTCCGCGCTGCGCTCCGCATCCCCCATCGCGATGGATGCGCATCGCCACACGCGCGCATCCGTCGGGGCAGGTTATATACAGCGCCTCGGCGCTCCTCGCCCTGCCATTGGACGGTGCCGGGGCGACTTGGGTCCAATCCCAGGCCTTGGTGTCAAGTTCGGGGGAGGGGAGGGGCGGGAGGTGATCGGTAAATGATCAGCAGAGGTTCTGCTCTCCCGTGTAACGGTGGAAACGCGCGTGGTACCTGGGATCAGGGAATCGACGCCTCTAATTTCCCAAAGGGGAGCTCGTCCTTTCTTAGGGGAGGGGAGGCGGCGGAGTAGTTCCTGAGAACTAAAGTGAAAGTACACTGTGGCTAAGACGTTGGGTTTGAAGATCTGGGGAACCCAGAGGATGGGAGATGTTCCTGCTCCGTGAATGAAATGGCCAAGCTGCTCTACACAGTGTCGGCCCAAGAGGAGAAAGGAAAAACATGCAACCAGAGAATAATAACAATTTATTATTTATACCCTGCCCATCTGGCTGGGTTTCCCCAGCCACTCTCGGCAGCTCCCGACAGAATATTAAAACACAGTAAAGCACCAAACATTAAAATCTTCCCTAAACAGAGCTGCCTTCAGATGTCTTCTGAAAGTCAGATAGTTGTTTATTTTCTTGACATCTGATGGGATGGTGTTCCACAGGGCGGGCACCACTACCAAGAAGACCCTCTGCCTGGTTCACTGTAAGCTCACTTCTTGCAGTGAGGGAACAGCCAGAAGGCCCTCAGAGCTGGACCTCAGTGTCGGGGCTGGATAATGGGGGTGGAGACGCTCCTTCAGGTATACTGAGCCAAGGCCGTTTAGGGCACCAACACTTTGAATTGTGCTTGGAAACGTATTGGGAGCCAATGTAGGTCTTTCAGGACTGGTGTTATGTGGTCTCGGCGGCCACTCCAGAAAACCCCCAAACAGCACAAAAATGGCAGGTGTTACTTCCAACATCCTTGCAAACTCCACCAGTGCCAACCCAAGCCTATGATGCAATTCATAAGGGAGCCAAGGAACTTAGGATGGCAGGAAATTCTCCCAACAAGGGATGGGTAAATCTCTCAAGTTAAAGGCTTCTCTTGCTTTATTATTTTTTCCAACCTAAATTTCAGTTCTCCACAATTCCACATCAGTTTGGGGATTTTTTCCTTTCAAAGGTTTTCGTGAAAATCCTTCAGCTTTTTCACAAGACTTTCTCCCCAAATACATAACTTTGTATGCAGTTTTGCCTAATGAACACAATTTTTTGCAACACAATCTCCCTAATATAATGCATGTTTGTGTGTTATTTCCACCAATATACGCACATGGCCTCTTCATCACCCCACACAAAACAAAGAGCAGATCTTTTGCAGTCTGTGACTGTACTGGAACTGTTTTTAAGATTTGTTTGTTTTATAACTTGACTGTTTGCTGCCCTTAGATCCTTTGGGGGGAAGAGTAGGATAGAAATCTAATAAATAAATGCAAAATGATGCCCCAATCCACCAGCCCCAGGGCACAGCTAGCAGTGACCAAATTCTTCTATGCTCCTAGATATATATCATATTTAATGCACCATTCAATTTCCCCCAGGCTTTGAATTTGCAATTTAAATCCTACTGGCTGTTTTCTGTGGGGGCGTTTTTTTCATAGCTTATTTGGTTTCATGTTTTGCTTTGTAATTGTTTAAGCCTTTTGGTAAACCACTCCGAATGAAAGGAAGCATAAAAGTCTTCTAACAAATGAAACACTTGTTCAATATTGAGCTTAAGTGGATTCACATGTAATAATTAAGAAGAAAAGGTTTGTGGACAGTACGACTGAACTAGAATTATCCATTCATTTCACACACACACACACACACACACACACACACCTTCTTTCCTACAATAGTCCAAGATATCTTGTGGGCTTTCATAATGGTTCCAAAACCACAAAACAAAACAGTAGGTCTCCCTGAAATTTCTCAGAACATAATTTTCTGTCTTCTCTCTCTCTGTCTCTGAAAATCTCATTTCTGGGAGGTGCTCTTGAAGTGTTGGAAACTTCTAGTCTTTCCCTGGAGAATATTTGATGAATAGGTTTACCTAATTTCACCGTCCATGAAGTTTGGGTCCTCTTTTAATCTTGTTTCAGTTTATTTTAATATTGTCTTTGGAAGCAATGGGGGTGGCCCCTAATCCTTCCTGTTCTCCCCTTTAACACAAACCTTCCTTCATCTACCAGTAGGAATTAAAAATGGAGTTTCGTTCAGCGTTTAGTGAGCCAAGATTTCAAAGAGAAATTTCTGAAAGAAACAGTTGGAGAATTTCACCTCTCCCCACCAAGAATATTCAACAAAATGCCTCTCTGCTCCCTATGCACATACAATTGGGCCACCCACCAAAAGCATATTCTACTACCTTTTTCACTAGTACAAGAAATAAGTGTTCTGTGGGGGGGGGGGGTTCCCCCACTCTCCTCACCTTTTGCATGCCCCACAAAGTTCCCAAAATCTGCTCCAGTGGGTTGGGGAAAATCCCAGAACAGATTTGGAGGTGCAGAGGGAAATAACATTCCATCTTGCAAGAGGGTAATTCTCTTGCTAACAAGAGCACTACAGTGAATAAAACCCAAGAAGAATTTTGCAAGGCCATTTCTCTCAGCACGGAAACAAAAACCCAAACAGCTCTTACACACCCATTTTCTGTTGAGCAGCCTCAAAACTAGTGAATGGCGCCAGGATTGCTAATCACAAGAAGTATTCCCCCCCCCCTTTAAAAACAGCCTTTTCTTAAAAGATTCCTCTTTGAGAAGAGGTGGAAATCACGCATCAGTCATTTGTGAGATTCCTGGCAATGGGAATCCAGATTCCAAGCCACATCGCTGCCTTACCCAACCTAAACCCAATCTAGATCCAGAAGTGAATATTTGCTTCCTTGACCTGCCTCCATCCATAACACATCTGAGCTAGTGGTGATAGTTCTGAATCAAGCCGTGCCAAAGGATTAGAGAGCAAAATCTCTCTAGCCTGTCTTAGGAAATAAATGTCTCGCACGCTGTAATTTATTGCTGGTCTAAATATGTGTTTCAGCACTTTTCAAGCTTTCTCCTCCTCACATCCTAAGAGGAAGAGGTGAAGGTGGACCCGTATTCCAAAATGCCACAATATCAGGTATAAATCAGCATTTTAAAAGACCTCTCTTGGTTCAGACAATAAATCAATTTATCCCAGGGATGGGGAACCTGCAGCTCTCCAGATGTTGCTGGACTACAGCTCTCCCCAATCCTGACCATTGGCCATGCTGGCGGCAGCAGATGAGACCTGGAGTCCATTAACATCTGGAGGGCCATAGGTTCTCCATCCCTGATTTAGTCTAGGACTATGTTTCCAGTAGACACCAGCCAGACGCTTTTGGAAAGCTTGTAAACAAAGCAAGAAGCCCAACAGCCCTCCTTTGTTGTTTGTCCCGGTATCAGGTATTTAGAGATACCGTATTTATCACTCCATAAGATGCACCTGACCATAAGACGCACCTAGTTTTTGCAGGAGGAAAACAAGAAAAAAAATATTCTGAATGAAACAGTGGATGTATGATTTTTGTGGTTCATGCTGCGGCCACAGACATGTGATCTGACAGTGAGTTTGGAGTAGCCCAATGCAAAAATCCTGAGAATCCATGTGGATCTGTGCTTTGTAACCATGTTTTTGCACCATTGCGGCCCCACGAAACAGTGGATGCCTGTTTTTTTTGGTGCAGGCTGTAGCCATGGACATGCTATGTGATCTGATGGTGAATTTGGGGTGACCCAATGCAAAAATCCTTAGGATCCATGGGCTTTTACCTCCCCGCTCCCAGGCAGCCTCCACTAGCATCCCTTATCTCTCTCCCAATCCCACTTTCAACACTCCCTTCCCTCTTGTTTGCCTTAGTGTCTTTTCCTTAGGTGGAGCAGTTTTTTGCTCCTCCTTTTCTTCTAATTTCTCTCCTTATTGCTTTAGTCTTCCTGTTTTCCCCCTTTGCAAGTTTGCTGTCTTTACCTCCCCCCTCCCAGGCAGCCTCCTTTATCTCTAGCGTCCCTTATCTCTCTCCCCGATCAGCAAATGATCAGCAGCTTTGTTTCAACACCCACTTCCCTCTTTCTAAAAAGAAAAAGAAAAACCATGATCTGCTTTTTGCCCCTGGGCAATTCGGCTCCAGGGAACACGCATTCGCTCTATAAGACGCACAGACATTTCCCCTTACTTTTTAGGAAGAAAAAAGTGCGTCTTATGGAGCAAAAAATACGGTATACTGCCTCTTAACATGGAGGTTTCATTGAGCTGTATCATCACATAGCAAACGTAATTCTTCGGCTGCTCAAATGGCACCATCCATGCGCAAGGGGAACGTATCAGAAGGGTAGGGAGAACACCAAGTTCTGCAGAAGGAGAAGCAATATTTAAGTGGGGAAATGCTAAATTGGGGTGATGACTGAGCATGCTCAGTGGGCACAAAATGCTGGCTGGTTATTGTAGAGCAGGGTGGGAAACTGGGGGTGAGAAAGGGCATAGCTGGCTGGCTAGAACCCTGACAGGAGAATTCAAGGTGGCAGCATTTTGTTGTAGGTCCCACTTGAGATGGTTCGTAGTGTGGGGAATATGCAGTCAAATCTAACAGTGCGCATTCATGCTAGTTAGTATGTGAAGGGGTTAAGACCCACAGAGTTCTAAATTACTAGAGTAGACTCTGTGATGTCACATCCCCTCTTCTTCAAGGAGGGAGGAAGTATTATTTCTTCCTCTCTCTTTCCCTCTCTCTCTCTCCTTCAAACTAAAGAAGTTAAACTGACTGCATTAGGCAGGAGCTCCTGTGCCCAGACTCCATGTTTGAAGATATCTTTTGCATTTTACAACCAAGAATACCTTACCTGTGTTGTTGCTGCTGTAGCGTTGACGAATGCATGAGTGAGACCTGTGATTACTGTGAGTAAAGCATTTTAACTTACTAAACATTGTGGTCTATTCACTCCAAGAGGGATAGAGATGAGGGAGCACATTTTAAGCACTTAATACTGAGACATTTAAAGGCCTAGCAACCTATATTTTCTGCACTTTGCACACGCTGCATAGATCTGTGTTCTAAACTCCTCTGGGGGGCTGTCTTGGCTAAAGAGTGAGTCAAGGTGCACACTTTAAAAATAAAAATAAAACCAGGCAGCCAACCGTTTTTTCTTTGCCGTTCCCCACACATGTGGGAGTTCAGGATTAATTAGAATCCCCCAGTTATTTCCCAACATAATGTGGACACTTCTTCACACATCACATTATTAAACTACAGAATTCGCTCCCCTAGAAGGCTGTGCCAGCCACCAATTTAGATGGCGTTAAAAGAGGATTGGAGAGGGCCATTCATTGCTACTCGAAGCCACTGCTCAAAGCCATTGTGCTTGGATCTTGTTGGGTGGTTTTCCAGCAGCATCTGGTGGACCACTTGGCCGGGTCCAGCAGGTTCTTTTTATGTTCTTATAAGTCAACTCAGGGGCTCATCTTCCAGCATCATAACTTTTGGAAGATGAGCATCATTTTAGGATGCTAGACAGCATCCTAAAAAGCAGAGACATCACCTTGTCAACAAAGGTCCGTATAGTTAAAGCTATGGTTTTCCCAGTAGTGATGTATGGAAGTGAGAGCTGGACCATAAAGAAGGCTGATGGCCAAAGAATTGATGCTTATGAATTATGGTGCTGGAGGAGACTCTTGAGAGTCCCATGGATTGCAAGAAGATCAAACCTATCCATTCTTAAGGAAATCAGCCTTTAGTGCTCACTAGAAGGACAGATCGTGAAGCTGAGTCTCCAATACTTGGGCCACCTCATGAGAAGAGAAGACTCCCTGGAAAAGGCCCTGATGTTGGGAAAGATGGAGGGCACAAGGAGAAGGGGACGACAGAGGATGAGATGGTTGGACACTGTTCTCGAAGCTACCAGCGTGAGTTTGACCAAACTGTGGGAGGCAGTGGAAAACAGGAGTGCCTGGCGTGCTCTGGTCCATGGGGTCACGAAGAGTCGGACATGACTAAACAACTTAACAACAACAACAATTCAACTCAAATCATTGCACAGAAAACTAGCAAAGGGGTAGATTCCAGCCAAGCTAGCACCCCAATGTTCTAAATGGAGGGAACTGGTACAGTCCAGGTACTGTGGTACAGTCAGCTCAGTAGAATCACAGTGAGAGCAATATTCTGGAAATATCTTTGCAAGTTGTTAGTATTTGCTAGGGGTGGAAAGGGAAGTTGAGTTGTGCTCAGAGGAAAAATTGCAGGAGGGGAGGAGATGCTTCTAATTCAGAAAGAATGTTGTTTCATATTGGTAGTTTACAGGTTCAGTTGCGTTTGGAACTTGACCATCCCCACCTCCAGTCCCCAAACTCTCACAGCAATAATAATAATAAAATAAATGCTGTGATTTACAAGGGAAAAAAGTCTCCTTGGCTGCCTCTTCTGTAAAAGTTTTTTTTACTACCCTTGTTGACCATAAACCAGAACTATGTGGCCAACCAAATGATGGTTTTGGCCCAACATATTTTTTTTTCAGGACAAAAAAAGAGAGAAAAGAAATAGCGTGGAATTGTCTTGGCTTTAGAAAAAGAAGAAGAGAAAAGGAGTTTCGCTGGAATGTTATTGCCATGCCAAGATCAATAGGTCTCTTTAGAAATAGCTCTGTGCAAATGTATTCCTTTGATGCCTATTTCAGTTGAATTTAGAATACTTAATGTGGAATTTACCTACAGATGTTTAATGCTATGGGTTACATATAGACTATGATGTCTTGTTGTGCTTTCAAACATATTTCACACAAATTCACCTTCTTTCGAGAGGGAGAATTATGACTGCAAAACCCAGCTCCATTGGCTCACAGCTGGGAATAGTAGCTTCTTGACTCCTCCTAGCCCTTCCCATCCTGGCTACATAAGAAGTGGGAGGTGAGCTAGCAAAGCCCACTCCCTTACCAGTTGAGGGCAACTGCAATTTGACCTCATCTTCTCTTAGAACAGCCTCCATCAATGGCTGCATCTGTGGGACAGGTGAGGCATCAAAGCACCCTCCATCAGCCTGGCCTATGAGCCAACTGTCCCTTGCCTCCTCTCCTCCCAGAGCTGGCTGTCATCTCAGTAACCAAACCAACCGTTTGTTATAACAACAGCTTCATCGAACATAAGAATTGATATCTGAATTTGCTGGTTTCCTATATTAGATTGTAAGGCAGGGATATATATTATTGTTCCTTTGTACAGAACATCTTAGGTGTCCTTCCAGATAACACACACACACACACACAAACACACACACACACACAAACACACACACACACACACACACACACACACACACACACACATTGCACATTCATGATTATTTGTTCTAATGAAGGTACAGTGGTACCTCAGGTAACAGACTCCGCTAACCCAGAAATAGTACCTCAGGTTAAGAGCTTTGCTTCAGGATGAGAACAGAAATTGCATGGTGGCGGTGGCACGGTGGCAGAGGGAGGCCCCATTAGCTAAAGTGGTACCTCAGGTTAAGAACAGTTTCAGGTTAAGAACAGACCTCCGGAACGAATTAAGTTCGTAACCAGAGGCACCACTGTATTGGGGAGGTTGGATGTGATCCCACTTTCAATACTGGTTTCATCGCAAAACTTTCAGGGTGGCCATACCGCTTCATTTGCAATTGGTGCATCTCCCGTAACATCCTGCTGAAACCCTATAACTCTGGCAATAACACTGGGAAGGCATCACAGAACAACTAAGAACACAGAGGGATGCATCGATGGTGCAGTACCTGAGAACAAAAACGCTCTCCCCTCCTGTGGCTTTCAGCAACTGGTATTCAGAAACATTATTGCAGGCTTCCTCAACCTCAGCCTTCCAGATGTTTTTGGCCTACAACTTCCATTATCCCTAGCTAGCAGGACTAGTGGTCAGGGGTGATGGGAATTGTAGTCTCAAAACTTCTGGAGGGCTGGGGTTGAGGAAGCCTGCATTATTGACTTCACCTGTGTCCATTCCGACTGGCAATGGCAATGCCCCACTCACTCTAATGGAGCAGCCTCCACTATCTCAGGCCCTGCAAGCAATGACCAGATTCCATGTGATAGATCTGAGCTTCTGATGCCTTCAAATGAGTTGCCATTGTCACTACCTTTCTTTCCATGCAGGCCTTTTATGATTAGATGCTGCTTTATTGCTGCCCCTCTGTTTTTAATAATCTGTCCCAGTTATAAGGTTTTATTATTATTGCTGTGATTTTTATTGGCGTTTTATTATTTTCTTGAAAGCTTGCCCACTTCTGGAGAACAAAGAGACCATTGTTGAAAAGTGACCTATAAATTATCCAGTAAACAACCAGGAACGGTTGTTTGGTTGTTGCAGAGAAGAAACATGTCACATGTTTTCTGCCTGCAAGGAAAATGAATGTATTGATCCAGGAAACTCCCTACTTAATGGCAAGTGCAACCCATATGTTATTGGAGGGGTGGACAATCTACAGCCTGACAGCCACATGTGGCCCTCTTTGCCTAATTTCTTTTCTTTTCGAGAGCCAGTGTGGTGTAGTGGTTAAGAGCAGTGGACTCGTAATCTGGTGAACCGGGTTCGCTTCCCCGCTCCTCCACATGCAGCTGCTGGGTGACCTTGGGCCAGTCACACTTTTTTGAAGTCTCTTAGCCCCACTCACCTCACAGAGTGTTTGTTGTGGGGGAGGAAGGGAAAGGAGAATGTTAGCAACTTTGAGACTCCTTTGGGTAGTGATAAAGCAGGATATCAAATCCAAACTCTTCTTCTTTTCTTTCTTGGAGGTGAGATCACGCATATAACTTTAGGCAGTGTAATATTATACAGCAGTACAGCAAGTGACCTGGAGTACCATAGACTTCCTTTTATCCAAACATTGAAAGTACAGAACATGCATTGGGTCACTACAGAGCATATTCCTATGATGATCCTCCCAGTCTTCTCCTTCTTCCTCTGACCACTCCTTGTCATCCCACCACCAATCTCCTGCCTCTGAGCCTTCTTCCCTTGGCTTCTCCAGCTGCTTCCTCCCACCATTCCTCTGGGTTCAACCAATCCCCGACAGCGACCGCCAAATGGGCACTTCCTGTTGTTGCCCTGGTACTGTGGAATGCCTTTCCCTGTGTGAAGCAGCAACCACCAGCTCCTTCAAGGGTCCTGTGGAGGTTTATTGTTTTGCTCAGCTACTGCAGAACAAGGAGAGAGGGTATTTCCCCCCCCCCCACCCAAGGGCTGCCATCGCTTCTCAATGCCACTTGCCAAAAGTGGGCAGGACCAGAGACAAAAGCAGATGGAACAACTCGCATGACCAGTGCTTTTTTTCCTGGGTGGACAGAGGGGTACGCATACCCCTAAACATGTTGTGAATCTAACAGGAGGAGAAGAAACTAAAAAAAATATAGTTTCTTCTCTAGCATGGTGAATTGTCAGTTCCGGTGCTAACCCTGATGGCGGCCTCATTTCCTGTCAATGTGTTTCCTGAGTTGCAGACAGAAGCGAGCGTTTAATGTGTGAAGTAGGTGCTGGAATTTAGCACAGTGATTGGTCAGTTTCGTTGTTACCACCTCCGATGGCGGCTTCATGTCCTTTCCTAGTGTTTCCAGGAGGAATAGGGAAGATATTAGTGCACACAACCTCATGCCAATTTGGAAGTTACTGTGAGCTGTCGGCTGTGTAATGTGAGGTAATGCATGTTCTTTGCATATGTAACCTCAGGTACCACTATATTTATTTTTCCCAGTTTGAACTATAAAATGGTGGTTTTCTTGAGTCAAAATGAGAGTACAATGGTACCTCAGGTTACAGACACTTCAGGTTACAGACTCCGCTAACCCAGAAATAATGCTTCAGGTTAAGAACTTTGCTTCAGGATGAGAACAGAAATCATGCTCTGGCTGCGCGGCAGCAGCAGGAGGCCCCATTAGCTAAAGTGGTGCTTCAGGTTAAGAACAGTTTCAGGTTAAGAACGGACCTCCGGAACGAATTAAGTTCCTAACCCAAGGTACCACTGTACCCCTAAGCATTTTTTTTTTTAGAAAAAAAGCACTGTGCATGACCATCACCTTTGTACAGTAGGATAGTTTCCACAGCAACACACCCCTCTCTGACCCCCATCCAGACAGGAGGCATGATCAAGAGTCCAGCGAGGCAAAAAGACTTGCGATGCGAAGGAGTGTGGCCTGAGGAGAGTTCTGCACATGCCCATAATTGGCACCCAAGCCTGAGGTTCTCCACTTATCAACAGCGTTGAAGTAGGACTGAGTCCCCCGTGAGATTAGCTTTCATACTTGGAACTCCAGTTCCAAGTATCGTCTTACTATCTTTTGTCTCAGGCGCCCAAGTCCCAAGCCTGAGAGGGCTGTAAACACAACACTTCAAATTGCATTCACTGGAAAGCCAGAGAAGTTCTTCAAAGTTCTGCTCATGAATGACCCCTGAGATACATGTATGTACGACAGCACATTCAGAATCCCTTCGCAGAAGCTGGAAATAGCCAAGGTGACGGAAACGCCGAAAAGCATGTTGCTTATTAAAAATGTTCCCTTTTCCCCCTTCAAGACGTGCCAATAGGTGTTCCCTTTTGTTCCTGGTATTTGAGGATTGCAACAGTCTTCTTACATGTACAGCCAAGTCGGGCCCAGATGTTGTGTTCATATTTATGGGGTTCCCCCCTTTGAATAAATATTCCCCTGACATACCTAAGGAATAAGCGCATCATGTCATCTTAAATTAAGTTCTGCTGAACGTTGTTATCTCTTCCCCACCCCTCGAAGTTATTTAAATTGCTAACTTAGCTCACTCTGAACGTTAGCACACTGCCGGCATAGACTTTCTTGGGGGGAGAACTGTGGATTACTGAGGATGCCCACGGTACAGAAAGTTACCTTGTTATGACAAAGACCCCTTACCTCTTTGGGGACAGTGGTGGTTGTGGCCAAGTGCAGCTGGGGGGAGCTGGGGGAGGGGGTCTGTCACTCGCACAGCTGGTTGATGTCATTATTGGCTTCAGCCAACCAAGGGGGGCTTGTGGGATTTCCCACTAAAATTTTATTTGAACCGGCCAATCGTGGTATTTGGAGGGTGGAGCTCAAGACAGCGTGAGTGCCAGCTGCTCCTGGAATGGCCAGCGCAGTTGGCTATCAAACAACCCACCTACCCAGCCCATAGCTTTGGGCTGCCTGGAGATAAACAGGAAGCATGGCCTTGATGTGGAATTAATTGAGGCCAGGACGGAATTTGCCTGCAGACAAATCGGGTCTTTTGGGTGGTGGGGTTGCCTTCCTGATAGCAATTGTCACAACTTTGTTGGAAAAAAGGCATTGGGTTGGATCCAAAGTCTAAGTCAGGCACCCCCAAACTTGGCCCTCCTGATGTTTTTGGGACTACAATTCCCATCATCCCTGACCACTGGTTCCGTTAGCTAGGGATGATGGGAGTTGTAGTCCCAAAACATCTGGAGGGCCGAGTTTGGGGGTGCCTGGTCTATGTTCTGGGCTGGGGAGAGAGCCCCACCCCCTCCCTAATTGGGATCGAAATTCAGGGGTCCAGAGTGAGTCTTCTGCCCAATGGTCCAGATGGACCCTCATTTGATCTGCTTCATGGGGAGATCCCTGAACCCAGGATTGACCCTGAAGGAGTAATCAATCAGCTGATGGGCTGGTTGATAAGGATACATACCCAATGCCTATGCCAAAACTCACATCTGTAATCAATAAAATTGTGGCCAACGCTAATCCTACACTACTGTCTTGTCACAATTTCTGCTATTACAAATCTCTCACTCGAGTCACCAGCCCGCTGCACTTGTAAAGCTCATGTGTGCCTCAACTTCCCAGTCCAATAGAAATCCACACCTCCATCCTTTTACATCAAGAGTGGGTCCTTTTCTTCTTTTGAAGGTTGTATTCCTTTGTGGGTAAAGATGGAGAAATCTGTGAATTTTCAATTTCTCTCAATTTCTCATTCTTCCAGCTTTTAAATTCAACTCACTCCATGCATCAATTTGCAGTTTTTAACTTCTTCTTTTTTAAAAAAAAAAACAACCCACACAAAAATCTGTATGCATCTGGTTTATTTAATGCAACATTTGATCCTGATCTTGAGGCAAAAGTACTGAATGTACAAATGAAATGTCTGATAGCCAGTACTTCCTTGAACTTCCTTCGTATCAGTGTGTATGCCTGTGCGTCTTCTCAATTATTTACTTGAGGGTAATTGACTAGTTACAGGATTGCAGTTTTTATGCTTTGTTATTAGTCTGTTCCCAGGGGTGACTTTGTAGGTACACAGCTGCCTCGCACTCTTGGCACTCTGGGCAAAAATATAAATAGCAGACATTGCTCTTTGTCCAAAGTATTCAGAGACTATTTCTTGAGAAAATGCATATGGCATGAGGCATAGGGTGATGACAGATTGAAGTGACCCACATTTCCAAACCTGGAAGTGTAGCGCCACGTTTGTTGAGCTACTTAAATCAACGATGTCTCAATGAAATGGTTTTAAGGAACATCAGACTATGCTTCATTCCCAGACCTTATTTAGGAATGAATCACAGAATTGCAATGCAGGAATCTCAACTTAAGCACCCACAACAAATGGCTCTGCTTAAAAACCTCCAATGAACGAGGAACCACCAATTGAAGGAGTCCGTTCCACTGTCAAACAATTCCTACCATCCTGATGTTTGGTTGGAATCTGCTTTCCTGTAACATAAATCCATTGGTTCGGAGCAGAAGAAAACCACCTTGCCCCATCTACCATGTGACAGCCATTCAGATATTTGTTTTTCACTGACATTGTGAACATACTAATGCCAAGATTCAATTTTTAAAAACTAACCTGTTTCAAATGTTAATACAGTGGCACCTCTAGTTACGTACTTAATTCGTTCTGGAGGTCCGTTCTTAACCTGAAACTGTTCTTAACCTGAAGCACCACCTTAGCTAATGGGGCCTCCTGCTGCCGCCGCACCACCGCTGCACGATTTCTATTCTCATTCTGAAGCAAAGTTCTTTACCCGAGGTAATATTTCTGGGTTAGCAGAGTCTGTAACCTGAAGCATATGTAACCCGAGGTACCACTGTATACGTTGTTGAAATCTGGTTGTGAATCGAGAACCTGCCACCCACATAGGGAAAAAGAAGACACAAAGACACATGTATTTTAGGTTAATAGGCTAAATAAGGCCACAACTTTATTGGTTACAGCATGTGAGTGGTATTGGCTTAAGCACTGGATCAAACTATCTATGCATGACTCCACCCCGTTCACTGGGGAGTCATTTTAGGGTTAACAACCAGTGGGAGGAGCTTGTTGATGCAAATACAACTGGAAGCTTCCCCTGATGTCACCGGGGGTCGTGCCGTGGCCCTAGCCACCAGCAGGGCATCAGATAGGATCCACGACCGCTGGATCCCTTTAACGGAATACCCAAACAAGGGGAGGGGTAGGTGATGGCCACAACCTGCCCTCCAACACACGACACATATTCCCATGCCTAACCACCAATACCAGAAAGTTGTGACGATTTGCTACGAGGTAGGTGGAAAACCAAGAGGCTGGTGCCAATTTGCCAAATGGATAACAATTCCTACCAGGCCACCTGGGCAAACCAAGGCAACTGACCAAAGTCCATAGCAAGGTCAAAAGCAAAGAAATGACCTAGAGGGAGGGAAGGAAGGAGGGAGGGAGGGAGGGTGATCCGTCGAAACAGGAAAAGGAATGGCGCCCCCAGTGCTGCCACGGCTGCTTAAAGGTAAAGGGACTCCTGACCATTAGGTCCAGTCTTGGCCGACTCTGGGGTTGCGGCGCTCATCTCACTTTATTGGCTGAGGGAGCCAGCGTACAACTTCCGGGTCATGTGGCCAGCAGGACTAAGCTGCTTCTGGCGAACCAGAGCAGCGCATGGAAACGCCGTTTACCTTCCCGCCGTAGTGGTACCTATTTATCTAATTGCACTTCGTGCTTTCGAACTGCTAGATTGGCAGGAGCAGGGACAGAGCAATGGGAGCTCACCCCGTCGCAGGGATTCGAACTGCTGACCTTCTGATCGGTAAGTCCTAGGCTCTGTGGTTTAACCCACAGTGCCACCCGCGTCCCAGCCGCAGTCGCTTAAGTGCGGCTAAACCCTGCCCACACGCCAGCCCTATTGGCTGGCAGGAGGGCTTGGCACGGCAGCTGGGAAGAGCTGACACAGGGAGCCGAATATGCCCCCTGCCGACACGGGAACCGGCTCCCGCTCATAACCACTCCCCTCTGGAAGGAGGAGAGGTCCTATATGGCAAAAGGGTGCATGGCGTAGCATATATTTTAGCTGGACTCTGTTATTCCTGAACCTCCCTGTACGTGTTTTCATAATGCTACATTACATTACTGTTTGGTAGCTTTTATGTTTGGAGCTCAGATTTTATGATGCTGTTTTACGGCTGCTTATGCAGTATTTTTGCATACTACTTAAGAGATCTTTAAATATTAAGCCATTTACTGGAGTGCAAGTATAAAACAATATCAAGGACAATAAAAGCACTAAAAGCTTCGGTATTCAAAAGAGAGAGAAGTGACAGACTACTGGGTGGTGGGAAGGGGGAGAACAGTGTTTCAGGATTTTTTGGGAAGCCCCTAAAAGCAATTGTGAAACAAAATCACGCAGGAGGGGTGTGGATCATGGCTGGTGAAATTTCTGGCAATGGGAGAGGACTGAGGGGTGACCTATAGAAGAGCTGTGGCCTAGGGAGGCTTTCAAGGGCCTGGCAGAGTGTCCTGGAGGGCCACATACAGACCCTGAGCCAGAGGTTCCCTGTCACTGTCCTATGATATCAAGCACCTTCCCTCTCCCCTGCCATTCCATTGGAAGAGGTCAGGACAGCGCTCCGGGTGCCACGATAAATAGCCAAGTGCAAAGGAAAACAAATCTCTCGGATTCTAAAATGAAAAGAAAAGCACACCCCTTGGCTATTAGTTGATAGGACTTGGCTGAGCTATCACACCCATCATCATAAATCAGGAACTCTAAACAAACTTGCAGAGTATTTTGCCTGAACAATGTCTCCGTCATGGTTGTTGGTTGCGCACATGACAGAGAACGAACTAGGCCCTGGGCTGTGCATCCTAGCACAGGGGTTTGTGAAGAGCACCACATGGAGCCATGTTTTCAGAATAAGCAAATGAGCACTGGCCTCTCTTCAGTCCAGAGTTGGGAGTTGACTTTGGTTGCCGAGCTGAAAGGCCTCTATCCCCTCCCTCCTTCTCCCGAGAGATGCTACTATTTACTGGAGAGTTGACAAGGCATTATAAACATCATGGGACATCAATGTTCACGTCCTGCTGAGAAGGTAAGAACAAACGAAGGTTCCTTCTTGTCCAGCATCCTGCCTAATCTCAGACATCACCTCCAGGAAGCCCTCAAGCTGGACATGATGAGCCCTCCTGCTGTTGATCCTCCAGGAATTCATATTAACTCAGCAGAATACTGCCTCTGAACATGGGGATTCCTTATAGTCATCATCACTCAGATAGCAAACTCAGGTGCTGAGGAGTGCTGGCAGGCTAGGAGCCAAAATGGGCCACCAAGATGGTCTTAGGATGCTCAGGGAAACCTTTTTGTTTCCTGAGGCCGAGGACAAGAATGTGGTATCCGTGACTCTTAACAGTTGTCCCATTGATTGAAGAGTCATAGCTCAGTGGTAAGGAATAAATAGCTGATCTCCAGACTTCACAAGAAGGTCACAGGATCTTCAGGATCTTCAGGTAGGATCTGGCACAGATTCCTCTCCGAAACCCTGGCAGCCTTGTATAATGCTGAGCTAGGTGGAATCAACAGATGGACTCAGTCTAAAGCAGGGATCAGCAAACTTTTTCAGCAGGAGGCCAGTCCTTGTGGAGGGCAGGACTATATTTTTGGGGGGGAAATGAACGAGTTCCTATACTCCACAAATAACCCAGAGATGCATTTTAAATAAAAACACACATTCTACTCATGTAAAAACAGCAGGCAGGCCCCACAAATAACCCAGAGATGCATTTTAAATAAAAGGGCACATTCTACACATGTAAAAACACGTTGATTCCTGGCCCATTTGTGGGCTGGATTTAGAAGGCGATTGGGCCGGATCCGGCCCCCGGGCCTTAGTTTGCCTACCCATGGTCTAAAGCAAGTTTCTAACTGACAGGCTATGAAGTTTCTGCATGTGTCGGTTATCTGAATCCCATGCGAGGCAGAAAATGTGCTTTTTAAAAATCTGCCCAAATTTCATCGAGGAAGATTTAAGGCCAATAATGCACGGCCTCCTAGGATGTGGAAGAATGTGCAGCACGTGTTTCCCTCCCCCCAAAAGAACTTCCATCACAATGTGAAACAGAAACCGAGACTTTGTGGTCATTCATTAATTCTTTCGTTGGCCTTGATTCCCGCACCCCACCCCCTTTTATAAAAAGGATAGGGGTTTTTCTGTTAAGAGAATACGTTTTTCTGTTAAGAGAATACGTTGAATCACAGCACATAAATTTTAACTCTTGATAGATAGGATTGAAACTATTTTTGAAAGGACAGTGTGCTCAGTTCACCTCCTGTTTCTGATTTTTAAAAATGCCTTTCCATAGAGAAAAGAGAAAACTCCCTACATTCCTTACTGAACTTGGTCTTTGATGTCAGCTCCAAAGAAGAAGCACTAAGAAAGGTATCGCTTCTTAATGAATGCCTTTTATTCATAGCTATGCCAGCCCTTCATTCTCACAGGCTCCTTGCTTGCCTATAAAACTTGCTTTGCACCCTGTTCCAATGTCCTGGAAAGAATGACCACAACATCAATGTTTTCGGGGAAGCACTGTTCTTCCAGGCGCTATGGGCAAAGGGCTTTGCTGCATAGCCAAGGCAATTTCAAATCGGTGTTGTTGTTTTTTAAAAAATAGAGTATTATGGATTTCAACTAGGGATGGGCGAGAAAGTTGATTTTCTTTCCATTTTGATGAGAAGCTACCTAAGGGAGCAGTCCCACGCTCAGGAAGCTGGCATAAAGCACACTGAAGTAACTTAAGCTTGTGTAAAATTAACACCTGATCCAAAGCCCATTCTACAGCAGGACCTAAGCCTGGCGGATGGAAAACAAGCCTTTAAAATAGTGTTATGGGCCAATTTTCCAGGTGACGTGACCAAACTGGATGGGCTTAGTAAGTCCTCCCTCTCTGATCCTGTCCTACTCTTGGAACAACCCTTTTGCGGACCAGTAAATCTAATAAATTGGCTCTGTTAGACTACGAATGGCTGCTCCTTGGGTTGTGTTGGGAGTATGGGTGCTTTGGTGGTCTCACACTTCAAATCTTACCTGCCTCCCCTCCACTCCTCTCCACCTGTGTCAAATTTTAGATTGCAAGCTCCTTCCAGCAGGGACCTGTCCTTTTCTACCCTAGAATGTCATGCACACCCAGGAAACTGTTGTAGCTGCAGTGGCAGAAAACCATTGCTCACACAACCAAGATACAATGGAAATAATTAACAATGGTCCAAGAGCTTTACATTCGTTGTGATTCTTGTAATTGCTTTTACTCATTATATACAAGCTAAGCATGGGATGGAGAGGCTCACAGCATCTACACATCAACAGATCTTGCTTCTTCATTAAGTTTCCAGGGAGACCTCCATGCCATAGTTTGGTTTCCAGCTCAGAGCAGGACCAACCTCTGTGTCTCCTGCTTCCAGCATCAGCCAAACTAACCCCCCACAGCCTCCCTTCAGCTATGGTTCTCCATCCTAACATGATGCTGCACCCAGCCAAGTGAGCTGGGGAAAGACACACAAGTTTGTCTCTCTGGCAGCAGGGCAACCTCTTTAAGATGCTGATGGATGCTTAGCTGAGCAGCCATTACCTTAACAAATGACAGGTAAGTAAGGCTCTTCTACTAGATTCTAAACCTCAGGGACACAGAATCACAAGCACAGACCCAAGGATATCATCCAGACAGATCCCCCAATCCTATAAAGATATTGTGGGGTCACTGGCTATTATTGATGCATGGGAAATAGTGTTTCTGGGTGCAAACTGCCCCCTTCTTAGTTGTTGAACTGTGTTTCTGCCCCACCAAAGTGGGGTTATTCTGGTGGAAATGATGTCTGGCTTGCAGCTCCTAAAATGTTAGGGCAGCCATCCCAGACCCAGTGTACCCCAGATGTTTCGGATGACAACTCCCACTGGCCCTTGCCGTCCAAAACATCCGGAGGGCACCATGTTGGGCACCATGTTGGGGAAGAGATTCAAAGTCAGCAGATGAATGCCCACCAAGCTCTCCAGAGAAAACACCCTTTGGCCATCCTGCAGATAATAGGGAAATACTTTAAACAAAAGATGCTCCAAGGCAAGCACTCCAGTGACATTTTGTTTGGAATCCACCATCATTTAAAGAGGCATCATCTGGTGGTGAATGGAATGGAAACGTGGATTTCTTTCGGCTGCTGGTGACTCATTAAGAATAACATCAGCTAAGCCCCTTTAACTCACATACTCGCTCCAGCTCCATTTCATGATAGCTGGAAGCTCTTGCTGAAAAGGAAGCATCTTGACACATTGCAGGCACCTGAGGAGGTGCATCGCTTTAACACAGGAAACGGCCTCATCTGAGGCCAGGCGCTTTGTCAATCAAGCGCAGGATTGTCCTTCCAGGGTCCCAGGCAGAGGCCTTGCTCACCACCTGCGACCTTATGCTTTTCATTGCTGGGGATTCACCTTGGCACCTTTTGCATGCCAGACATGTACTCTGCGGCTGAGCAATCATCCCTTCTGCAAACTTCAAGTGGTGACCACTGGATGTTTCCGTGGCAGGTGGTAGCGGGTGAGCTGGAGGTCCGCTGCTTGCTGGCAGCAGGGAGGGCAATGCCATGCAAAGTTGCCAGCAGGAGCACCAGGTGGGCTCTGCTGATGCCTCTGCACTGGGCTGACCTTGCCACTGCCTCTCTTCTCCCCTTCCCACTAAGAAGCAGTGCCCAAGGATAAAGGCTTTCTGGGAGATGATATATAATGAAATGAAAAAGGTATTTAAGTATACCTTCTTGAAAAAACCAGAGGCCTTTCTCCTGGGCATAGTCGGCCAATTGGTGCCAAAGAAAGATAGAACTTTTTTATGTCTGCCACTACAGCAGCAAGAATACTCATCGCAAGGTACTGGAAGACACAAGATTTACCCACTCTGGAAGAATGGCAGATGAAAGTGATGGACTATATGGAGTTGGCGGAAATGACTGGCAGAATCCGAGACCAGGGAGAAGAGTTGGTGGAAGAAGACTGGAAGAAATTTAAAGACTATTTGCAGAAACATTGTAAAATTAATGAATGCTAAAATGATGCTGGTTTGAAATCAAGTGGCCTTAGCAACAAGGTTAATAAGAATATGTAAAAATGGATTGATAATGGATGAAAATATAAAGTTATAACATGTTGAGGTATTGAGTTAAGTTAAAAGAAAGAGGGTAAGGATTTGCTGATTTAACTATGTGCATGGGAATACAAAAAAGGGAGGTGTGAGGAGGTCAGGGAAACAGGCTAAAGAAAATTCCAAAATTTGAAAAATTGATTTGTTTTTAATTACTTTTTTTGTCTTGTATTTCCTTTTTATTCATCACTTTTTATGTTTTGTGCAGTGTTCTGTATTCTTTTTTGTTTTTTATGTTTTTTCTGTATTTTTTCTGTTTTGTAATCATTGTCTTTTCATAAAATTTTAATAAATATCTTTAAAAAAAAGAAGAAGCAGTGACTCTCCTGTTGGGCAGTTTTGTAAGCACCTCTGCCCTGCCACTTGGTCTGCTACTAGTGGCTGCGCGGGGGGGGGGGGGTTAGCCCATGGGGGCTAGCCTAGAACCTACTCACACACCCCTTGGGTATATGGAACTCATCTGAACACCCTCCTTCTGTTAGCTCAAGTTACAACAATGATATTTTTCCCAGTTACATACCCACTAGTGTGGCTTTTTTTCAGATGGAACCGCTCGAGTGGGAACCGTAGCCATTATAAGAGAACAAGGGAGGCGTTCATGGTGAGTTTCGGCACCTTCTTTTTTAGAAAAATACCTGTTATGTACTGAGTTGAATGGGATCCAAACTGCAGCAGTCTGATAGGTCCTAGAACAATAGGATTCAGAATGCAGCAGTCTGATTGGTCCTAGAACAATAGGATTCAGAATGAAGCAGACTGATTGGTCTGCAGGAACCACCCAATCCAACTCCAGGTGAAAGTGAATCCACAACCCGATTGGCCTACAGGAGAATCCCGGAATTAGCCAATCATGTGGGGCCCATTGTGTAAATAATGTCTATAAAGCAGACAGTTCGGGGAAACTTCCATTCCTCACTACTATGAGCCGAATAAAGAGCATGAAATCCACACTCGACTCCGAATATATTTCAATACCACTGCCCACTAATAAAACAAGAAATCAACACCTGTCCCATGCATATTTTGCCTTCTTGTTTTGAGGTCGAAAGATTACCCAAATTGGGGCATCACATGCATGAAGGGGACTGTGTTCGCTCCTCCACCACTAGCATTAAGGACACAGACTTAAATAGCAAACAGAAGCTGTGGTCTAAGGGAGACCTGCAGAATTTTTTATTTTTTATTTTGCAGTATGGAGTGCTTCTGTTTGGTATCTTAGACAGCCAGCCAGGCCCTCCAGCATATTATTCCATTCAATTAGCCTTTCCCACCCATTTTTTCCTTCTCCACCTGATCAACAGTTAGTCATTGCTTCCTTTCTTCTGAGCCCATGCAGTCTTCTTTGGGGTTTCCCCCCTACTTAGAGTTTTGCCCCCCGAAACAATGTTTTGGCCTTATGCAAACCTTGGAATTCCCCCTCAAGCTTGCTGATACTTCCCTCCATGGCATGGGTGGTGCCATTCTGGCAACACAAGCCCTGGCACTCACCTCAGAGCATCAGAAACGGAAGGGGATGATATATGTTCAAACCCAGATTGGCAACCTGTTGGCTAAATAGACAGCTGTCCCGGATGCCTAGATGCATTTGCACCTTGATGAACATCCCCATTAGGCATCTTGGCTCTGCTGAATCACACCTGAGCAACGTGGAGTCCCATTAGCCCAAGGCTGATCAATCCCCATGCTTAAGAAGGTGCAACAAACACTTCCGCACAAAACGGAACTAGCCTACAGCAAAGCCTCATGAAATTAGGGTGAAACTGATGCTGGCATTAATTCAGTCAACTTGGTTTCCCACAAAATGTTGGAGCAATATATTATTGTTCCGGAGAATAATGTTATCTGCGTATCTCTTTGTTGCTGTTAAGTGATTCATTTCCTCCCTGGTTTTCTCAGCTACGAACAGTGCAAGGGTGTGTGGAAATGTCGCTCGTATCTATCAAAACAATTAATAAGCTTTCCTCAAAATTCTCCCGATATGAGGAGAAACCTCCTTAAAAACTTCACCTTGGTTGAAATCCAGTGGGCACTCCAGCCCTGTTTCTGCTCAGCACATTGAGAGACATGGAGATGTCTTGGGCTCTGTGTACACACTAGGCCCTTAAAGCACATTCAAAGCTCCCTCCTCAAAAAGTCATGGGAATTGTAGTTTGATAAGGATGTTGGGAACTGCAGCTCTGTGAACGGGAAACAACGGTTGCGTGGGAAGGTCCCAAACCCTCCCAGGAAGTGGAATGAAGACACATGAAACAGTATTTTAGGTTAGGTTTATTGGTTACAGAATGTAACCAATAAATTTATATTCTGTAAATGGAGGCGAATATGAGGCTTGGGATTCCTACTGTGGAGGGGCGAGGGAGGTATGGCGGTGGGGGCAGATGTCATAGGCGAAGGGGATCGAGATATGGATATGCTCGTACCCCTTCCAATCTGCGCCCCATCCCGAGAGACGAGGGTAGGGTGAGCAAAGATTACTCACCTCCGTCACTGGTGTTGTGCAATGCCAGGTCTATAGGCAACAAAACCGCCACCCTGCGAGATTTCTTCATCTTGCAGGGGGTCGACCTGGCTTGTGTGACGGAGACCTGGGTGCGCGAAGGGGATACTGTTACTTTACGAGAGATGGCGCCCCCGGGTTTCTCCGTCCTCCACCAGTCGCGGACTGTGGGCCGGGGGGGAGGGGTGGCATTATTAATCCGGGAAGATTGTTCTTTCAGGGCTCTACCATCGCCATCGATCCCCGGCATTGAATGTGTTGGCCTAGTGTGGGGCTCCGAGGTGAGCTTGGCTGTCTGGCTGGTGTACCGGCCACCTAGCGCACCAGCAGCCACCCTGTCAGGCCTGCTGGAGGCGGTGGCCGGCTGGGCCTTGGAGTTCCCTAACCTATTGGTATTGGGGGACTTCAACATCCATGCTGATGCCACTCCCTCCTCACAGGCTCTGGACCTGGTGTCTTCCATGGCGACACTAGGGCTCTCCCAGTTTGTTTCGGGCCCCACACATCAAGCAGGCCACACGCTGGATTTGATCTTTGGCGCTGGTATAGATGTGATCATGTTTCCTTCGATGAAGGTGCCATGGTCTGATCACTACGCTCTGAAAGCCAGGATTGATTTTCCACCCCCACCCTGCTTAGGTGGCGAGCCGATTTGGGCTCGCCCGCAGAGGCTGATGGACCCTGATAGATTCCGTCAAGCCTTGCGGGACCTTTCTCCCCCTGGCGACTCATTGACTGAGCTTGTTGAGGGCTGGAATACCCATCTCCTGGCAGCCATCAATGAGATCGCACCTAAGCGCCCTCTGCGACCCCGCAGAAACCGGGCTCCCTGGTTTACCGAGGAGCTCCGGAAAATGAAGCGGGACCTCAGACGGCTAGAGCGAGTATGGCGGCGTGCCCGTGACGGAGCTTCAAGAACATCTTATAGGGTTTTTATGAAAACCTACGAGATGGCTGTGAAGGCCGCTAAGAAGTCCTACTTCTCGGCCTCCATTGCATCCGCTAGCTCTCGCCCGGCGCAATTATTTAGTATAATTCGGTCTTTAACGTCCCTCGAAGGACAGCCAAATTTAAATAACAATTTGACACACAGCTGTGAGGCATTTGCGAGCTTTTTTGCGGAGAAGGTCTTGTTGCTCCGCCATGACCTCCCTGCCAATTTGGATACAATAAAGGAACTGGAGGCCCCTCGACTGTCCTCGGGTCCAGTATTGGACCACTTCGACCGGATATCCCCAGCCGATGTGGACAGACTCCTCCGAGCTGGAAAGCCCACCACCTGTCCTCTTGACCCGTGCCCGTCTTGGCTGATTAGAGCGTGTCCAGACGAAGTGCGGGCCCTCCTGGGGGATATCATCAATTTGTCCCTTGGCACGGGGATATTCCCAGGGGAACTGAAGGAGGCAGTGGTGCGCCCGCTCTTAAAGAAAACATCATTAGACCCTTTAGATCTATCCAATTACCGCCCGGTTTCGAATCTTCCATTCCTGGGTAAAGTGATTGAGAGAGTGGTTGCTGAACAGCTTGGTAGGTTTCTGGATGAAACATCGGCTCTCGATCCATTCCAGTCCGGCTTCCGCGCTGGTCATGGGACCGAGACGGCTCTGGTTGCCCTAACAGATGATCTTCGTAGACAGCTGGATCGAGGCGGGTCGGGGCTGCTGATTCTTCTAGATTTGTCAGCAGCTTTTGACATGGTCGATCACGAACTTCTGGACCACCGCCTTGCCGACGTGGGGATCCAGGGCACAGTCCTTCAATGGCTGCGCTCGTTTCTCTCTGGTCGGGGACAGAGGGTGGCGCTTGGGGGGGAATTGTCATCGCGCCACTCCTTGGTGTGTGGAGTGCCTCAGGGTGCGATTCTCTCCCCGATGCTTTTTAACATCTTTATGCGCCCCCTCGCCCAGCTTGTCCGGAGTTTTGGGCTGGGCTGCCATCAGTATGCTGATGACACCCAACTCTATCTGTTGATGGATGGCCATCCTGACTCGGCCCCAGACACACTGATCAGATGCTTGGAAGCGGTGGCTGGATGGTTACGTGGGAGCCGGTTGAAGTTAAATCCTTCGAAGACAGAGGTCCTCTGGCTGGGACGGGATGATATGGGAATGAGGGGGCAACTCCCATCTCTTGCGGGGGTGCAATTAGTGCCAGCACCGTCCGTTAAGAGTTTGGGTGTAATCTTCGATACCTCCCTCTCCATGGAGGCGCAGATTGCAGCTATTACAAAGGCGGCATTTTTTCATCTCCGCCAAGCTAAGCAGTTGGCTCCTTACCTCTCTCGCCCTGACCTAGCTACTGTGATCCACGCGACGGTCACCTCCAGACTGGATTATTGTAACTCGCTCTACGTGGGGCTGCCCTTGAGACTGACCCAAAAACTCCAGCGGGTGCAGAATGCCGCAGCGAGACTCCTTACGGGGTCTTCGCTTAGAGATCACATTCATCCGGTGCTATACCAGTTGCACTGGCTCCCGGTGGAGTACAGGATCAGGTTTAAGGTGCTGGTTTTAACCTTCAAAGCCCTATACGGCCTAGGGCCCTCGTACCTACGGGACCGCCTCTCCTGGTATGCCCCACAGAGGAACTTACGGTCTTCAAACAAAAACACCTTGAAGGTCCCAGGCCACAGAGAGGTTAGGCTGGCCTCAACTAGAGCCAGGGCCTTTTCGGCTGCGGCTCCAACCTGGTGGAATGCTCTGTCACAAGAGACAAGGGCCCTGCAGGACTTGACATCTTTCCGTAGGGCCTGCAAGACAGAGCTGTTCCGCCAGGCCTTTGGTTAGGGCGCAGCCTGACTCCCTCCTTGGCAACCTCTACAAAACTTTATGGCTGCCATCAATCTTGATTTTAATTAATTTTTATAATGTTTTTATAATGTCGCACTATTTTGGTGTTGTTAGCCGCCCTGAGCCCGGCTTCGGCTGGGGAGGGCGGGATATAAATAAAATTTATTATTATTATTATTATTATTGGCTTAGGCATTGGAAACCACACGACTATATCTGACTCCTGTCCATCTGCAGGAGTCTTGGAAGGGTTAACCACCAGTAGGGGGAGCCCAGCTGATGCCCATCAACTAGGAACTCCCCCAGGGTCACCGCTAGTGGTCGTGCCATGACCCTAGCCCCCGTCTGAGGCTTCAGACAGAGACCCCACCCCCCAGATACCTTTAACGGAATACCCTTGAATTAGGAGGGGTAGGTGATGACCACTACCTCCCCGCACCTTCAACCTAATGCCTAACCACCAAACCTTACTCAGGCAAAATACCTGAGTGCTCACTGGAAGGACCAGATCCTGAAGCTGAGACTCCAATACTTTGGCCACCTCACGAGAAGAGAAGACTCCCTGGAAAAGACCCTGATGTTGGGAAAGATTGAGGGCACAAGGAGAAGGGGACAACAGAGGATGAGATGGTTGGACAGTGTTCTCGAAGCTACCAGCATGAGTTTGACCAAACTGCGGGAGGCAGCGGAAGACAGGAGTGCCTGGCGTGCTCTGGTCCATGGGGTCACAAAGAGTCAGACACGACTAAACGACTAAACAACAACAACAACAGTGGGGCAAAATACCAAATGTCTGGTGCCAATTGCCAAGTGGAAAAATTCCTACCAGGCCCCTTGGACAACCAAGACGACCAACCAAGGTCCATAGCAAGGTCAAGAAATAAAAAGACTAACCTATGGGAGGGAGAACTGACCAAGCAGGGAGAAAACAGGGGTGAGTCTTCGGCCGCAGGCAGTTTAAATACCCCACACCATGCCCCCAGACCGTCTGGATTGGATGGCCTAAGGATGACGTGGCCGAGGACCATCCAATGGCACACGGGCTATTCTGCCCCGTGTGCGTGGGGAGAGCTTGCTCCCAGCCCGCAACGTCATCTCCCCGGGAACGGGAAATGGCTTTCTCCAAATTCTTTGCTTTGTTACTGTTTATTTATATGCTGCCTTTCAGCCAAAAAGAACCCCAAGATTGCTCACAAAGAATAAACACACAAATGCAAACAATGTGAACCATTAACACCCAGAACAAATTCTTAAACTTTTTTAAAAATATTAAAAACCAAATGCATTCATGTTCCTGCCAAAAGGGCAAAGGGTATGTGCATGCGTCGAGACATAAATTTTAGTGAAAGCGAGAGTAAATACCAGTGCTTTTTTTCTGGGGGGTAAGGTGAGGGAACTCACCACAAAGTTTGTTTGCTTGTTTGTTGCAGGCCCAGTCACAATGCCCCACACCCAAGCTAAATGTAAGATGTGATTAATAAACTCTAGCTGACAATGATCTGGATTAGAAATGGCCACAACTTTATTGATTACAGAAATAGGTGGATTCTTGGCTCAGGCATGGGGTGTATATCCGTTTCAGTCTCCTCGACAAAAAAAATATATATTTAATTTTAAAAAGGTGAGGAAACTCAGTTTCTCTAAATTCCTGCTAAAAAAAACCCCTTGTAAATACATGAAGGCAACATTTGTCTGCCCAGTTGTCATTCCCAGCAATTCAGAAGCATGGTGCTCCCAGGTACATGGAGCTAGGATTGCAACAAACACCACCAGCCAGAGGATCTGCAGTGCAGGATTGTGCCTTAAGTGCATTGTTTCAATCTGTGTTTCCCATTTAATTTCTTCTGCGCTTTCAAAGAGACCAGCTGGTTGGGTTTTTTGTGTGTGGCACCCTCCTCCCTTCCCATGTCTTAGCTAAAGTTTATTACGCTACAGGCAACACATCAAAGGAAATAGTTGGAGAGGCCTTGTGGAGAAAACCACAAGGGGCACACTATAACATTTGAGCCTTGGGAACAGTCAATATTTTTTCAGATCCTAGCAATAGGAAATATTTTAATTCTTGCTTTTCGACTTCCCTGGATATGTTTCTTCATAACACTCCACCCTTCTTCCCCTCCGCTAGCAGTCGCCAGCTATCTTATGGGTGGAATTCGAAACCACGTCCAGCTCCTATGGTCAAGTTCCTATGAAAAGCCACAAAGGTGAAGGCTGAGCTTACCTGCGGTGATGATGTCACCAGGGGATGACACCTACCTGGGATGGTGATGTCATTGGGACTATTATCAGGTCTACCTATGATCTAGAAACCCCAGATGAATCACATGATGGGCAAGGCTCTTCATACCAGATGCTACTAGAATCACAATGTTGCACCAAGGTAAGCTAGATTCTGTACAAACGGATATATATATATATATATATATGCAGGTTTTGGTGTCCTCGGGTGTCTTCCCGTGTAAAAGTTGGGGTGTCTAGGCGACGTTTCGACGAGGTCTCACTCGTCATCTTCAGGCTGGTGCTTTCGGCTTCTTGTTACTGGAACAGAGCAGGATCTCAGTGTTTGAGTTCCTATAAATACTGTTGAGGAGGTGTGGTGTATAGCCTCCAATGTTCTGGGCAGAGAGGAAGTTCCCAGGCTAGTGTGCCTTTTCTTCTTTTGTTCCTTAATTGCTTGAGGGATATCTTGAGTGATTTCTTGA
>JAXCMG010000020.1:21105528-21170812 GCA_034642415.1 Podarcis siculus | reverse complement strand
TCAAGAAATCACTCAAGATATCCCTCAAGCAATTAAGGAACAAAAGAAGAAAAGGCACACTAGCCTGGGAACTTCCTCTCTGCCCAGAACATTGGAGGCTATACACCACACCTCCTCAACAGTATTTATAGGAACTCAAACACTGAGATCCTGCTCTGTTCCAGTAACAAGAAGCCGAAAGCACCAGCCTGAAGATGACGAGTGAGACCTCGTCGAAACGTCGCCTAGACACCCCAACTTTTACACGGGAAGACACCCGAGGACACCAAAACCTGCATTCCTGTACCCGTGAAAATCTACGAAAGCATATATATATAGGCTCTAAATACAATAAGGGCAGAGATGATAAATTTCCACCCTTAAAATAAAATAAAATAAAATAATGGACGCTTGGAAACATTGCACAGCTTGTCCGTTTAGTCCAGCATCAAGTTCTCAAAATGGCCAATAGGGTGCAAATGAGAAGCCTAAAAGCGGGATATGAGCACTTTTTCCCAGAGGCACACAACCTCCAACAATTTTTTTTCTTTTGTATTTCTATTTATTTATTGAATTTATTTACCACCCTATACCCAGAGGTCTCAGGATGGTTGGCATAAAAATATCACAGTATATAATACAGTGGTACCTCGGGTTACAGGCGCTTCAGGTTACAGACTCCGCTAACTCAGAAATAGTACCTCGGGTTAAGAACTTTGCTTCCAGATGAGAACAGAAATCGCGTGGGGGCAGCAGGAGGCCCCATTAGCTGAGGTGGTACCTCAGGTTAAGAACAGTTTCAGGTTAAGAACGGACCTCCATAACTAATTAAGTTCTTAACCCGAGGTACCACTGTATAAAAATAAAAGCAATAACTCAATAATACACCCCCCCCTCACACAAAATAGAGCCACATTTTAAAAGGGTATGGGATGTTGATCAGGTCAACCAAAGGCCTGGTTAAATAGGAACGTTTTTGCCTAGCGCCTAAAGGTGTGTAATGAAGGTGCCAGGCGAACTTCCCTGGGGAGAGCATGCCACAGAAGACCTGTTCTTGTGTTGCCGCCCTTTGAACCTCTTGAGAAGGAGAGCCTCAGAAGATGATCTCAGGGTCCGGGTAGGTTCATATGGAAAGAGGGTTTTCCCGAAGCCTGCTGCTTCTGCCTCCTCCTCCGTGGGTGGTGCTGTTTTGACCACATAAGCAACGGCACACACAGCCTGAAGATCGGAAGGAGGATGGGTGGGGTGGGTTATTTCTTCTATGGAGCTCCTTGTACTTTGTGGCACAGGACTAGTTACCCAGGTGGGAATGTGCCTCTGGACCAGATACAGTCGCTGCATCCAGTAGTGAATTTATGAGCACAACCCAGATAGAATGAGGAAGTGTGGCTGAGAAGGCTAGGAAGCAAGAAGTCCCTTGTTTAAATCCTGCCTCTGAATTCTGGGAATCATACTTTGTTAGGGGATCCCAATTCCCCTCACAGAGCTACAATTCTCAGGCGTGAAGATGGATTGGTTTTGTTATGTACTGAAGTTCTCACCCTGGGCCAGCAGGGGGATACTGTAGATAGTTATGCAAATGAAGGATCGAAAGTGATTCAGCTCAGTTCAGAGGATGGCCGCATCTGGCTGTGCTCTGATGTCCATCGATCCCACCTTCGTCACCAGTGTTAAGTTGTGGGCGAACATATCAGACAACACAGTGATTCTTCCAAAGCAGCTCTTTATTTGTAAGCTGGAACAGAACTGAACTGAGGAGCTCAGTCAGCCTGCTTATATAGAGCTCCAGAACAATGTAACTGTTGCCATTTTCTAAAACTATCCATCACTGAACGTCACTTTCGATCCTTCATTTGCATACAAACTATCCAATCATTGAACGTCACTTTCGAGCCTTCATTTGCATACAAACTATCCAATCACTGAACGTCACTTTCGAGCCTTCATTTGCATACAAACTATCCAATCACTGAACGTCACTTTCGAGCCTTCATTTGCATAATTATATTTTAACCCACTCTGGGAAACGTGGCTGTGAATGGCATAGGAGCTTGGGGATTTAGACAGCCAATTGTGTTGAGGGTGGGAGTGGGCCAGGGCTTCAGAAATACATATAAGCAGTTGCTTTGCCCCTGTTCGACTGTTCTGTTAGCCATCTGCTCAATAAAGTCTCTTGCTGTCACCACTGCATCTCGCCTTGTAGAAACCCAAATACACATCACATTATGTACCCAGTAGGTTGCTGCATTCCTCAGGAGAGTTGCTCCTCCAAGGCCCCAAAATATTGGAAGCTTGCTCCACTGCAACCTTGAAGCAGGGCTTTCACTGTAGCGGCCCCTGTTTTATGAAACAGAATTCCTGTCAAGATAAAACAGGTGTCCACTACCTCCACTTTCCAGAAACAATGGAAGACATTTTTGTTTCAACAAGCTTTTCCAGCTGGATGAAAAGTTCTCTGCCATAGGTGCTCATTCTGTGTTGTTTTCCAACCTATCTTTAGATATGTTTTGCACTGTTTTAAAAACTATTTTTAGCTGCTTTTGTGATATGCTTGTGAATCGCCTTGACACACAGGTGATTCAGAAACAACAACACATATCCGTAACAACTTCCCATCAATAAAGCACATTCCTAACGCCTGGAACCGACTCAAGATCATTTAACTGCACCAAAACAACTCAGCATAAAAGAAATTGTCTGTGTGCCATCCCATATGAAACGGCGTAAACAGTCAGAGTACGCCGTGTGCCTATAAATGTAGAGCATGCAGCGACCTTTGGACTGCTCACCTTTCATCCTCCAGCTCAGGATGACTCTGTGCAAACAGATGAGTATTTATGTCCTAAAAGGAGGGGTACACACCTCACCTCTCAGAAACAAATCAGTAGGATTACTGCAACAAAAGCAGGGGGAATGTGCACAGAGCTGCTTGTTTAATCCCAAGCAAATGAGTTTGGGACCAGGGTTTTATTTGGATTCAAGCATGACGAAGGTCTCATCCTAACCTCCAAGGTTGCAAGGACAGCTGCACATTCTTGCATTGTCCTCCTCTGGACAATAATCTATAATGAATTGAAGAAAATGTTTAAAATGACATTTGTAAAAAAAAAACCCAGAAGCATTTTTGTTAGGGATTGTAGGACAAGACCTGCCAAGGAAAACAAAGAGCTTATTCATGTATGCTACAACGGTGGCAAAAGTCTTGATAGCACAAGGATGGAAGAATGAGGAAACCCCGACAAAAGAAGAGTGGCAAGAGAAATTGATGAATTATGCAGAACTGGCTAAACTGACATACAAACTGCAAGATAAGGACAACTGTGACTTCAAAGAAGAATGGGAACTCTTTACAAATTATCTAAAAAGACAACAAAATGAACTGGACTCCTTGGCAGGTTTTGGATAAACATACACAAATCTATTGATGGTTAATATAGTAGATAATATAAGGATTTATATAATTTTACAGTATGCAGAAAACAGTATGTGTTGAGAAATCAGAGAGAGGAGCTGAGGGAAGTCTTTGGGAGGGGGGAGGGTTTGTTGGGGAGGTGGGGGAAGGGGGGAAATAATGAAGATGATATGTTCTGATATTTTGTTATGTTGAAATTGTTAATTAAAAAAAAGAAAAAAAGGATTGAATGCTGGAGATCTGCTGCATCTTAAGCTGCCCTTCCTGGCAGATCTTGCCACCGGATTGCCCTTTAAGACGTCAGGCTGAGGCGCTGTCACTTCAGGACCCTGAGAGAGGGGCAGAACTTGTAAGCAATGGCACTTGCCATCACACTGAAGGAGAAGGCAATGCTGCAAACCTACAGAGCCGGGTGGGTGAAGAAAAAGTTTGAGTGGGAGAACTTCAAGGCTGCTAGTACAAAGCCACCTGCTTCCTCTCAATGTGCCGAGTGGTCATTTTCGCAGTTAGCAATTCTGCCTATGCAGGGCACGCTTCTAGGAAGGCCAAGTTGCCCTTCCCTTTCACCTTAGGAAAAGACGTCTTTAGAATCTTCTTTTCCAGCCAGTGTTCTGTAAAAGACACTGAATGTGACCAGAAAAAAGTGCTAGGCTAGGTTAGAGCTCCATCTTGTGTTGTCAAATGGGAAGAGAGCACACATGCTTTTAATGTGTAGTCTTTCTCTTTTCCAATCGATGCAGGAAACAGATGAGAACCTAATGAAAGCCTGCAGAATCAGGCCAATAGCCTATCTAGTCCAGCATGCTTTTCTCAGAGTGGCCAGTGCAATAAACAAAAATATGCCCTTATTCCCTTATGGGGGACACAAGAGCCCTAATAGAGTCCTTTGTGGGTTCTCCATCAGTCAGAGAAAATAACAGAGGCCAACCAGAGAATATTGGGAAGCAAAGCAGCTCGTAAGCCTGATCTTTATTGAACTATTGCAACAAGGTGCTCCCCTCACGCGCAGGAAAGGAGGAGGACCCAGAACAATGGTGTGTCTGCCCTTATATAGACATTTTAAATTGCCTGCCCTGCAGTCCAAGACCACCCCCAGAAACATCATACCTACATCACAGAAGGGGTGTAGCTCAAGACCACCCCCCAGATACATCATACCTACATCACAGAAAGGGCGGTCTACAACAGAAATCTGAGTGCGTTGTTTATCTCCTGTCTGGCAGGTTACCTGTTAATGGTTACTTGTTTGGATTACCTGGGGAGCCTGGCCAGTCTTTTGTAATGATAAATACATAGTTCCTGAGCCAGGGCACAGGCTCACGCTATTCATACACAGACATACCCTTAAGACAGGATTTGTGAACACAAAAAAAAAGACAATGGGGAGGCTTTTCTATTTTCCTTCAACCTTGCAAAGAAATATTTGAGGTCAATTTGGGAGGGACAAAATGGTTTCAGGACTTTTTCTGTGGGGTTTCAGACATGTGATTTATATATGCAGTTATGAACATTTATTATATATATAGAAGACCTTAATTTTTTTATTTCACTAGCCAGATGCCCATTATAGGAAACCCACAAGTAGGACTCGAACACAAGATTTAAGGTCCCAGGTAGGGCTGGGGAAGATGACTGCTGGCTGGGTGGAAGAAGTTTGTGTGTGTGTGTGTGAGAGAGAGAGAGAGAGAGAGAGAGAGAGAGAGAATGAGAGGGGTAGGGGTCCTTTGATGGTGGTGGGAAGGGAGAGAGAAGGAACTGGAGGAGACTGGGAGGTAAAGGGGGCATTTGGAAGAATGAGGAGAAATATGGGAGGAAGGGAGGCATGTGTGTGACAGTTTTTAGGCCTCTGGAGGGAGAAAGCTGGAGGGAAGGAGGAACTGGGGCTGGGGCTGGGGCTGGGGCACGTGAAGGTGGTTGCAGAACCAAGGAGGCATTTTGAGGCGTAATATGGGGAAAGGGAAGGGAGGAGGAGGCATGGGAATGGGGTGAAGGTACAAAGAGGGGGTGGTTTCAGAAATGTGGTTGAGAAGGTAAAAGGGGGCCTTAGAATTGTTGCAGGAATTTATGTATAGGTTGGGAGGGGGTTGCCCCTCCAGCAGATATCATGCACATGCAACCCACTACCAAAATCAACACAATCACTTTTGTGACTTTTGTGATTTGTCCCCACAAAACACTTCATCATAGTTTCTTCCTACCTATTCAAAGGGCCTCTGCTGCACAATATCAAATGTATCAATTCACTGATAAATGTATCTATGTACTGGCTCACAGGGAAAACTTCAGAAATTCATATAGACATGTGAGCTCAGCTACTCAGCAGCCCCTCTGCCTGAGGGATCATTCCTGGCATCCTGATACCTGAGTGCCAGACAGGTAGCCATTCCAGAAATAACAAACCCAGATGAAGGCGAAAGAGTGTGATTAACTTGGCTGGGAAACAGGGAAATGTAAATATCTATTTTGTTACACTTGATGGGTGTTTGGTGGAGGGCAAGGGGAACCATGGGGCAGGGTCCAGGATGCTGAGATTACTGCCACCAGACCTTTCATGATGTAACCATGATGTATTAGTGATGCAGTTTACCTTCTCAACCACATTTATCATGTTTTTAATATTCTGTTGGGATCTGCCCAGGGTGGCTAGGGAAACCCAGCCAGATGGATGGGGTATAAATAATAAATAATAATTATTTTTATTTTTTAATAATAATAATACAGTGGTACCTTGGGTTAAGTACTTAATCTGTTCCGGAGGTCCGTTCTTAACCTGAAACTTTTGTTAACCTGAGATACCACTTTAGCTAATGGGGCCTCCCACTGCTGCCGCTGCACGATTTCTGTTCTCATCCTGAAGCATCTGTAACCCGAGGTACCACTGTAATATACTGCCCTATACCTGGAGTTCTCAGGGTGGTTCACAGGGCAGTGTGTGTATCTCTGTCTCTATCTCTATCTTGCTATCCCTATCTATCACCGGTCCAGTTTGAGTAGTTTAGTCTGTGCTTTTTCTGTGGTCTGTGGTTGGCTAGCATAGTGAGCAGAGTGAGCAAGGAGCTGCTCCCCACCTCAGTAACAACTACAAAGACACAGCAATAGGTGACACCTATCGCTTCACCTTAGGAACATAGGAAGCTAAAGTACACTGAGTGGCATCAGCTCTCTAAGGTTTCAGACAGAGGTGTCTTCCAGCCCTACCTGCAGATGTCTGGCATTGCACCTGAGACCACCGGCATGCGCAGCTCCTACCTGTTCCCAACGGCTGCTTATGAGACCAGTGGATATGTCGATATTTATGGCACAATAGCAGCAAGCCCAGATACTACAGTACATATCAGTAAGGAGGAAAAGGGGATGCAACCTTGGTACAGTGGTACTTCGGGTTACAGACACTTCAGGTTACAGACTCTGCTAACCCAGAAATAGTACCTCGGGTTAAGAACTTTGCTTCAGGATGAGAACAGAAATCGTGTTCCGGCGGTGCGGCAGCAGCAGAAGGCCCCATTAGCTAAAGTGGTGCTTCAGGTTAAGAACAGTTTCAGGTTAACAACGGACCTCCAGAACGAATTAAGTTCTTAACCCGAGGTACCACTGTATAAGGCGAGGGGGAGGTGTGGAGCTTGGGAGAATCCTCTTCTCTCTAGCTCAAACAGCACTTTTCCAGGATCAACAGCTGCAAGCTGATTCTTATTTCGGGGAAGAGCTGAAGTGCACTTGGCACTCATCTAACCGCTCCACTTGAGGCAGCTGGAAAAGGGAGTTTGACAAGGTCCTTGTCTGCGGTTCAATCAAGTTTCTATCACTTGAGCTGAGAGGGGGTGTGCGTCTTGGCCGACAAACTCCTGCTTGGAGAGGATCACAACAAACTCTTCATTCACGGACCGGAGGCGTTTGCAGCTAGGGTGGCGCAATAATGAAAAGCAGCAACAGGAGAAGATACTGGCTGCAGGAATCCATGGGAACCACAGTGCCTAGGTTGCGGCTGACCACGGGGGTGCTGGGAATTGTAGTCCAACAACATCCGAAGGGTGCCACATTGGCAAAAGCTGCAGCAGGGACAGCCCGAGTGCTGAGTGTGTTGGAGTGGCCTGCATTCAAATCCCTTGGGGCCAGTCACTATCTCTGGGTCTACCTCACAGGGGTGAGGGCTGCCCAGCCTCTGCCTGAAGACCTCCAGGTCAAGACCCCAGTTGGTAACTAATCCCATTGCCAAGTTTCTGGAAGATTCTGCTAGCATTCAATCAAAGTTTGTCCTCCTGTAACTTAAGACCCATTAATTCTAGTCTGTATCTTTTTCTTCTCCAGTATCAACAGGAGGTTCCTGCTGCGGAAAGGCTGCTATGAGTCTCATCTTCCATCTTGCAATTCTGAACTGTTTCTAACTAAAACATTAAAAAGGAAAAGAAAAACGCTTTTCTTGTGCGTCTTGAATTCCTCAGTAGCTTCAACCACCAAATATTTGGGTCACTTTTTAATGGAGCTCAGAACATGTTTGTGTAGTGCGGAACATATAACGAAACGTCATTTTTGTACAACACAAAAAACAAAGTCAGTGTTTAGAGTTCTGGTTTTATAAATTTCTTTGTGAGCATTCCAAACTTGTTTTTCACAAGATTGGTGTTTGTTTGTTTTTTAAAAAATAACACCAGTCCAACATGCATATGTGTGCGCGCGCGCACACACACACAAAGAGAGAGAGAGAGTAGGGCTGGAATTTTTAGGGATTATTTTTTTTAAAAAAAACACCAACATACCTGGTGCACAATGCACAATGCACAATGAATTAAATATACAAAGCAGGAAAATAAATGGCAACTCAGTTCTCTGGTGGTGGATTAGCTGTGACAGCATTAATGGCAAACACTCACCTTGGCAATTGAGGCATAAAAACACAAGAAGAATCAAAGATCAACTGTGTGCTGTGTGAAAAAGCTCTTTCTTTTGTCTGTCATGAACCTTCCTAGTCACTGAGCTCCGTCCCATGGCTTGGAAAGCTCCTACAAGTCCTCAAGTTTCCTTTCTCATTGGCACAATGTGCCACAAGCACAAATGCTTCAGAAACAGCAGGATTACAAGGCGGGAGAGTATTATTTAATCGGAGAGGCCTTGGCAGTTTATTTTCCTGGCACTCCCAGGCCAAACAGGAAATGCTTCTGCTGAACCATCCAGGCTGGAGGCAAAGCAGACGAAAAGGTTAATTCCCTTCTTCCTTTTGAGAAAGTCTCCCCGCGGCAGCTGTGGTTCAGTTAGTTGAGTCACAAATCCAGTTTGAACCTCCTGACAACAGAGCTCCCTCTCTCCTCACCCAACTTACTAGCCCAGGTTTAAGGCATTTGTGACTCAAGTAAGGTACAAACGACTTCGCAAAACTTCAGAGCCAGCTTCAAAGGCAAGAGGGAAACCTGAACGCACCAATCAAAGAGAGAGGGGGAGATTCTGTTTCCGCCAATACAGTCATACCTCATGTTGCGTTTGCTTCAGGTTGAGCGTTTTCAGGTTGCATCCTGCGGCGACCTGGAAGTCCTGGAAAGGGTTACTTTCGGGTTTCGCCACTCGCGCATGCAGAGAAGCTCAAGATGACGCCACGCGCATGCACAGAAGAGGTGAATCGCGACGCGCAGGCGCAGGTTGTGTTCTGCTCATGTTGCGAACAGGGTTCCAGAACGGATCCTGTTCGCAACCAGAGGTACCACTGTACATTTGGATCTCTTTGTCTCCTTTCCGGTACCCTTTCTCTGTGAAACATATGAAGCTGCCTTATATTGAGTCAGAGCAAAAAAAAAGGTAAAGGTAAAGGAGCCCTGGACAGTTAAGTCCAGTCAAAGGCGACTATGGGGTTGCAGCGCTCATCTCGCTTTGTTGGCCGAGCGAGCTGGCGTTGGTCGGCAGACAGCTTCCAGGTCATGTGGCCAGCATGACTAAGCCGCTTCTGGCACACAGAAGACCGTGACAAGTGCCAGAGCGTACGGAGACACTGTTTACCTTCCTGCCGCAGTGGTACCTATTTATCTGCTTGCACTGGTGTGCTTTCGAACTGCTAGGTTGGCAGGAGCTAGGACAGAGGAACGGGAGCTCAACCCATCGCAGGGATTCGAACCAACAACCTTCTGATCAGCAAGCCCCAGAGGCTCAGTGGTTTATACCACACCGCCACACACATCCCCTGAGTCAGAGCAGTGGACCATCTAACTCAGTATTTTCTACACTGGCTGGCAGCAGCTCTCCCAAGATTTCAGTTGGGAGTCTCTCCCAGCCATACATGGAGATATCGGGGATTGAACTTGGGACCTTCTGCATGCAAAGCAGATGCTCTAGCACTGAGCCACAGCCCTTCCTTTGACTTGTGAAGCTGTTTATTGCTTAGGTCCCTGCCCCAGTCAATAGGACTCTGCCGCTTCCTCTCAAAATTGCACTCCAAACCCAATTACTACCTTTATCTTGTCTAGGCTGCCATGCCTAGACTGGATCCAGCCTGTTTCCTATCCAGAGCCCCTAATCCTCTACCAATTGCCAGTGTAGGCTGCATTTTCCCATTTCAACATTGGTTTCAGGCAGTGGCGATACCTTCCTTTGGTTCGTGGTGTCTTGCAGCACAACAAAATGAGGCGATGCAAAGAAGTCAAGCTGGAGATCTGGGCTCAATTCCATTCACATGATCTTTAAGAAACTTTCGTTAGAAGAAAGCGTAAATGCCACACTTACAGAAAGCACAAATGGGTTAAGAACTTGTCCATCCAAGTGAAATAGTGCAAACATTTATATTCAAGGGAGAAATCTGCACAACAGTTAACCACAAATATACATTTTTTCCACACTGAGAACAATGCTTTAGAGGTTCTCTGCAATATAAATACATGCTGCTGAAACCAAATTTGTCAATGCAAGAAGCTATTGGCTTTTAAAATCTAAAGCCGTTTCTGATAAGTGCGGGAGTCTGCAATATAAATTAGATAATATGAGTTTAGACATTGGCACTTTCCAGATCTTGCCTGCAAAAGTTGGAAAGGGACTCCATATTGTTGCAGTAAGACACACAGGACCAGGAGAAGTAAGAAATAAAATCCAAGTTTATACAGCCCCCACAGAGTTGAAACAATATCCCTGTTCTGTGCTACAGTGCTAATCAATACAGGTATGTATTTTAAAACTGAATATAACTATTTCTCTGGAAGAAACACAAATCGTTTCAAAAAGGAATTTTGATATACAATTTAAATTCAGAGCTGTAAAAAATATTTATATTATCAGCCCAACAAATACCAGATAGAAAGAGCTTGACTTTTGAGATTTATATGGTTATTGAATTAGCTAGTTGTCATGATTTCAAATCCAACCAATTAAGATTCCTAGCTTGCCTTTTTTTAAAAGTACACTTTCATTCTCTGCTAATGTTAAAGCTTTGAGTATGTTGCTTACCTAACTCTTTCCTCTTGGGCAAGAATTTTTTTCTCTAAAATGCTTTGAAGATTACAGGTGAAAAGCACAGTTTAAAAACTAAAGCTAGATCCTTATATAAGGACTGAATGAATATTAAAAGACTCCCCCACCCACCCACCTTTCCATAAATTACTTTCTTTTTAAAGTAATAAAAAAGGGAAATCAACTTTCTGAAAAATATTACATTTACTGCCTGCATAGACATCAGTTCAAGAGCATTAGGAGAACCCACCTAGCATGGCTCCTGAGAAATTGTTAAATGATTTCAAGAGACTTCCATGGAAATCCCACATGCCGTTGACAGATCTCTGGAATGGAGCGGCCAGTTCTTGAAAAGAGACCTAAACTGGGCTCAGAGTGGTGGCACTTACAGATGTGAAGATCAAGGGAAACAGGGAAAAATTAATATGGGGTTGGGTAAGTTTCCCCCCTGATTTTCCCACTGGAGAAACTGGAAATCTGGGAAAACATTGATAGAAAAGTTTACACCTTTTCTCTTTCAGAATGGTGAGCTATTTTTATACTGTTTTAGAGGAATACTACTTCAACCCTCCTAGACTCAAGATACAAAGGCAGCAGTTTGACACTATCCAATGGCCTCGAGAATTTGACTGCAAAACCCAACTCAGGGCCAAACCCAGGGAGTTGGGAACCCTAGTCCAGCATAGTCCCCACTGCACCTTTTGCCAACCTACAGATGTTGGGGAATGACAATTGATAGGAGCTGGACCAAAGGCACCAGGTTGCCAAAGGATGCTGCACTGAAATAAATGGAGGTTGTGTTTAGCTGCTGATGTTGGCAAGCCTGCAAACACACTTAGCTTTCAGGCGGATGCTCGGCGGGTTATCGTTTCATAGCTGCCTCCCTGTGTTTGCGTGTGTGCGAGAGACACAGCCCATCTGCAGAGATGTTTGTTTCTCCTGCAAGCAGATGTTTAGCACCAAAAAAAAGAGTACGCAGTTGTCTGCTGACGATAACCCTATTCCATCACTCAACTTTATAATACTATCTGTAGCAGAGGGTAACGCTCCCGGGAAATCAGTTAACATAAGCAACTGAAAACTGGAGAAATAAACAAGCAAGTTTTTCCCCACCCTTGTCCAAATATATATATATATATTATATTATATTATATACACGCATATATAATTATGACATAGACTTCTTGTGTATGTTTGTGTGTGCCAACATCTTAGAAAAATATAAATGTGTTCCAAGCATCCTTTGCAACTCCACAAGTAGTACATCATTTGATCATCGGAACAAGTACGCAAACGAGACGGGATGCCCTTTAGCTGCCTTGTCGCTTCTAGTGCTATAGCTTCCATCTTCGTAGAGCCAGGGTAGTGCTGCACCCATAACACACAGTTGTTGCAAAGGCAAAGATCTGCAGAGGGAGGGAAAAAGTGCCAGGTGAATTTTCCTATGGAACATTGGTTGTTCCCCTAGATTTCAAATCCCTCTTCCCTCCCAATCAGAAACTCAGATATATAAGCTAATCACCACATGGCTCCTTAAATCAAGGTTATGGTTGCCGCAACAGAATGCCTAGGCACCTTTTTGCAGTGAGATTTATTATTACTATTATTATTATTATTACAGTTGTACATTGGATCTCAAACACCTTGGCTCCCAAACAAATCGACTCTCGAACGATCAAAACCCAGAAGTGAGTGTTCCGGTTTTTGAACTATTTTTGAAAGCTGAACGTCCAACTTGGCTTCTGATTGGCTACAGGAGCTTCCTGCAGCCAATCAGAAGCCGTGCTTTGGTTTCCGAACATTTTGGAAGCTGGAACGGACTTCCGGAACAGATTCCGCTTGACTTCCAAGGTATGACTGTATTATTATTATTATTTGCATCAATTCTATGCCACTTTATATTTTAAAGAAAAAAACCTCAAAGCGGTTTACAACACATTAAAATATCAAATAAAACAATCCAGAAAAAAAAAATTCAAGCTACAAGGGAAATATTTCAGATCCTTCTCTAATTGACTTTTCCCTTTCCCCATATTTAGTTGCCTACTTAATTTTTACAGCTGCCCCATAGCATAAGTTCTCTAGGAAGCCAGTGTGATGTAGTCCTTAGAGCAGGGGTAGGCAACCTAAGGCCCATGGGCCACAAGTGGCCCACGGAGGTCGTTTAACTGGCCCACGAGCCACCCCCGAACCAAGTCGCCCGCTTGGTGAGTCCCCATGTGCTGCGCTAAACCAGTGCAGCACGGCGCGGGGACTCGCTTCCGCGGTGCCATAAATCGCATCTGTGCATGCTCAGATGCTGAAAATAGCATCTGGAAATTGTGTCTCATTATGTTTTATTGGTGTTAGCCGCCCTGAGCCCGGCTCTGGCCAGGGAGGGCGGGGTATAAATAAATTATTATTATTATTACTATTATTACTATTAGTGACCCCAACATTGACCACAGTGGCTTGCCCACCTCAGTGACAGAGCTTCATGCTCCAGCACTGGGGGGCAGAGAGCAGGCGGGGGGGCACGCATCCTGGGGGCGGGGCGCACTGTCTGCAGGGGCGTGGCGCCCAGCGCAGGTGGGGGAACAGCCGCGATGGCACCCTATTGGGATTTTGCTGCCGGGGGCGGTGCGCTCCCCCCGCACTCCTCTTCCTCCGCCAGTGGCCCACCTCTTTCTCCAAGCTTTAGGCAGAAGTCCTGCTTTCTTCCCACCCCAACCTCCCATTTCCCCTCACCAAAAGGGCACTTAAAACATCATCACTTTAAAAGGAAATAATGGGAAGAGCAACACATTTTTAAAGACCTGCAAAACTGCGCCAGTTGGGTCGGTGGGATAGTAAAGTATTCCTCAGGTTTCACAAAGGAAAAGTGTGTGTGTGTGGAGAGAGAGAGAGAGAAATCTTGCTGGGAGATTCCCTGCATAACATGTTCTTTGATCTACCTGTTCATCAAAGCCGCCGAGGTGAGTCAAGCAAAAATAATGTGGATGACATCAACTTTGGTTATATAAGTTTGGCATTAATTCTCAACCTGAAACCGCTTCAAGGGTTAAAGGGAAAACGTAATCCAGGTTTCTTTCTAACGTTGGGACTGTGCTCCATAGATTGCTTAATGGCTTTGATGTCTCCCTAATGCCTTGGTAATAAAGCAAATCTATCTGAGCACAGCCCCACCAAGTTCAAAGTGTATCCTTACGTAAGCATGCTTAGCAATGCAACCCAGGTTTTGTTCTTATAAAAAGATAACTAATCCCTGATTGCACATGATGTTTGCACCTTTTTGGGTCGCAAGGAACCAGGGCAGTGACTCAAGTGGATGTCCAAGCAGACATTGAGGATTTAGCCTTACTATTCATTTTAGATACGTTTAACTAGTCATGGATCCCTCCAAAGAATCTTGGGTGTTGTCGGCTCTTGTATGTCATTCTCAAAAACGTTGCAATTCTACACAGCACATTTCAGATGTTGTGGGACTCCAAGTCGCAATGGCCAGGGATGATGGGAGTTGTAGTCCAACAGAATCTGGAGGACGCCATGTTGGCTACCCTTGATTTATAGCTTCCAGGTTTTCCTGGAGAGGAGAAATTATTATTAATCTGCACTGTGTGTCCTCAAAGGAAGCACAGGGGTGGATTTAGGACTGGAGTCCTATAGAAGCCATAATGGGAGGGAGAAAGCTCAAGAGGACCCTTTGAAGAAACAGTCAAGGAACAAGAGGAGAACCATGGATAGTCATGTGCCAGCGTTTGGATGGCCAGACATCACCAGAAATGGCCCATGTGCCAAGCATCAATGGGGAAGGGGGCCCAAGAAGCCTGGCTGGACATTAGAGAAATGCTCCAGCCCTTCCCACAGCCTCTCAGGGGAAGAAGTGTGGCTCAGTGGAGACGCACATACTTTCCTCAGAGAAGGTCGCAGGTTTAATAGCTGGCACTTCCTGTTAAAGGGATCGTGTTACAGGAAGCGGTGGGATAGATGCTGGAGGGCTGCTGCCTGTCCGAGCAAGCTGCACTGGGCTTGATGGGCAAAGAGTATGAGCCAAAATAAGGCAGTTTCCTATGTAGCTAAGAGGGTCAGTCGCAACTCCTAAGGGGGCACAGCTCCTCTCCCTGCCCTGCCCTAATTTAACCACTGCAAAAGTGGCACAGGCAGCAGTAGTGAAGAGTGGTAGCTTGACCTATGCGGTCAGCTCAGCATCAATTCAGCTCTACATTATGGATTTCCTACTCACTCTTGCTCTGTTACCTGTTTTGCAGCTTCGTAAACCACAGGCAAAACCACCAGGGTGTGGTGTTCTCTCTCTTTCCCTCCCTCCCTCTCATCCATAGCACTCACACTTGCCAAAAAAAAGCCTGGTCATCACTAGTCAAGACTTCCCAAACAAGGAAGTGTCACAATACTGACACTATACAGCAGGGATGTCCAACTTCCAAGAGACTCACAGTATTAAAAAAAAACTGGCAGTGATCTACCCATTGTCATTGGAGGATGAAGATTGTTGAGGGATGCGAATGGCGCTGTGGGTTAAACCACAGAGCCTAGGACTTGCCAATCAGAAGGTCGGTGGTTCGAATCCCCGCGACAGGGTGAGCTCCAGTTGCTCCTGCCCACCTAGCAGTTTGAAAGCACATCAAAGTGCAAGCAGATAAATAGGTACTGCTCCAGTGGGAAGGTAAACGGCGTTTCCGTGCGCTGCTCTGGTTCACCAGAAGCAGCTTAATCATGCTGGCCACATGACCCGGAAGCTGTACGCCGGCTCCCTCGGCCAATAAAGCGAGATGAGCGCCGCAACCCCAGAGTAGGCCACGACTGGACCTAATGGTCAGGGGTCCCTTTACCCCTTTGTTGAGCTTTTTTTTAGGAAGCAAAAGTTGTTGAGATTTTTTTTTGGGGGGGGGGAATCGACCTGGGGGGTGGCAATTGACCTGGGACACCCCCGTAATCTACCAATAGATTTTGATCTACCTGTTGGACGTGCCTGCTATACAGCAACGTGCTCTGCTATTCTGACAGAGAGCATAAAGAACCAGCTGCATCAGGAAAGCCAGCAGTGCAAGCCATGGAGGGGTTGAACCCAGGTTTAGGCCTGGACTCCAAGCCTGAGCTGCAACCCCTCCAACCTCAGGCCCTCAAACTACCAGTGGCAGAGCATGCTTTAACTGCGCCTGAAGCGCATGTGTGTGCCCAGGGAGGGGAACGCGAAGCAGAAGGAACCTGCTGCATGACATCCCAGCTCTCTGCCAGAGCGACACCAGGCCTGTGCCACTTTGTGAAGCTTTCGAAAGCGGCTCGGAGACGGCAGCCTAAGAAGAACGCCATGCGCCCCTTGCATGTGGCTTCGCCCCCGAGGAGCTGGGATCGAAGGGCGCAAGGCTGTTGCATCCTTTTTGCTCCGCCCTCCCTGAGCCAGCCCTGCTTTGATCGGATTCCAGCCTCGCAAGATAGCACAGGGCTGGCTCAGGAACAGTGGTGTGAGCAGCACGCTCCCCCCAAATACAGCTGGGAAATCGCCCTGGCAGCCTCCCCCCACCTGCAAACCACCAGAGACACCAACTCATAAGTCGTTCTCCCCTGAGAAAGCTGCCCCTTGCACACTGAGCACCTCAAACTCACTGATGCCTTCTCAGCAGGTGATGTCTAAGAGTGCTTCCTAATAATAATAATAATAATAATTTATTATTTATACCCCGCCCATCTGGCTGGGCTTCCCCAGCCATTCTGGGCAGCTTCCAACAAAACACTAAAATACAATAATTCATCAAACATTAAAAGCTTCCCTAAACAGGGCTGCCTTCAGATGTCTTCTAAAAGTTTGGTAGTTATTTTTCTCTTTGACATCTGGGGGGAGGGCGTTCCACAGGGTGGGTGCCACTACCGAGAAGGCCCTCTGCCTGGTTCCCTGTAACTTGGCTTCTCGCAGCAAGGGAACCGCCAGAAGGCCCTCAATGCTGGACCTCAGTGTCTGGGCAGAATGATGGAGGTGGAGACGCTCCTTCAGGTATACTGGAGGCTCTCTACTTAAAGTGGGCAAAGCTTGGGTAGGGTACTCCTGGTGGAGTATAGGATCAGGTTGAAGGTGCTGGTTTTAACCTTTAAAGCCCTATACGGCCTAGGACCCTCATACCTACGGGACCACCTCTCCTGGTATGCCCACAGAGGACCTTACGGTCTTCAAACAAAAACATCCTAAAGATTCTGGGCCCCAGAAAGTACAGACTGGCCTCAACCAGAGCCAGGGCCTTTTTGGCCGTGGCCCCGGCCTGGTGGAACACTCTCTCACGAGAGACTAGGGCCCTGCGGGATTTGACATCTTTCCGCAGGGCCTGCAGGAAGGAGCTGTTCCTCCAGGCCTTTGGTTCAGCCTGACTCATTCTCTCCTTGTATAAGAACAAGCACGAAGGAGGTTCCCAGCCCGGTCACAGGTGCTTATAATATCAGTGGAAACAGTTGGTAACCGCCTTCAGTTTTAACCTGAAGATTGCCACTTGTCCACTTTTAATTTTAATTTGTTTGAATTAATTGTGGGATGTATCTTAATGTATTGATCGCTTGTTTTTATGCATTGCCTTACTTGTATGATGTTAGCAGCTCTGAGCCCAGCTTTGGCTGGGGAGGGTGGGATATAAATAAAATTATTTATTATTATTATTATTATTATTATTATTATTATTCCGGCCTGAAAAAGATTAAATGTGGGCCTCCCCAGGGAAACCTCCAGGACAAAGAAGTAACTCCTCAGACACAGAGCTTTAAAGTGTGGACCACTGTCTAGGAACACAACACAAAAGGAAGCCTGGGTAAGACCTCAAGGCATTGCAGTACAGGGGTACCTCAGGTTACAGACGCTTCAGGTTACAGACTCCACTAACCCAGGTCCGAAAGAGAGAGAGGAGGAGGGGGAAACTTGTCCCCTCTCCCCCTTTAAGGATGTGCCTTTGTAATACTTACGGCAGCTGCGATGCTCAAGTTGTATTCGTGGTCACTTAGAAGCTTCTCAAAGCTAGTGGTACTGGCGTTCCTGGTGGTGTCGAAATTGACGGTGTACTTCACCGGGTGAGAATGCAAAGAGGTGGTTGCCGCTTGCAGCAGAAAGGTCCCAAAATAGCAGACAAAGACACCTGCGTGGTAAATGAAATCCTGAAAAGGAACAAAAATAGAAATAAAGAGTCGGTTTGAGCAGAACAATAAAATAAAAGCAGGATTAATATTTGTTATTAAATTTATACCCCCATCTCTGCTCCACAGAGCTCAAGGCAGAGGAACGTGCATCTCGATTTTATCCTCACAACCTCTGAAAGGCTGAAAGACAAGGACTGGCCCAAGGTCACCCAGTGAAGAAGAAGAAGAAGAGTTTGATTTGATACCCCCCCTTTCACTCCCTTTAAGGAGTCTCAAAGCGGCTAACATTCTCCTTTCCCTTCCTCCCCCACAACAAACACTCTGTGAGGTGAGTGGGGCTGAGAGACTTCAGAGAAGTGTGACTGGCCCAAGGTCACCCAGCAGCTGCATGTGGAGGAGCGGAGACGCGAACCTGGTTCACCAGATTACGAGTTTACCTCTCTTAACCACTACACCACACTGGCTCTAAGTGAGCTTCAGGACTTGAGCCTGCCAGGTCCTAGTCAGACACTCTAACCACTACTCCACACAGCCTTTCTCTTTTGAAGTGGGGAGGACAACGCATGTGGATTTTTCCTTTCTGCAGTAGGCTAATTCCTACCCACCCACCCCCACTCTGTATGCTCCATCTAGGGAGACAAGAGGCATTATACACACCCCTCAGTATTTTCCTGGGAAATACTGAAATTACAGAAGCCATCCCGGCTTCTGATTGGATGGCAGAATGTCCCAATTTCTCCCTCTCCAGCACTGCCATCACTGAGTTCAGGGAGATCTTTCAGAGCTGTGCTCTCACATGAGCCTGCTGACTTGCATGGAAGAACAGCACTGAAAGGACCCATTTCCTGATTTTCATCTGAAGAATGTTGGAGGGTATGTTATCAGAGTCCAAGAACACAACTCAGTCAAGAAAATACACTTGGGGGTCCAGTGAAGGCTGTGGCCTGAGGAGAATTCTAAGGGCTAGAGACAGCAGTCTAGAGCAGTGTTTCCCAACCTTGTGCCTCCAGCTGTTTTTGAACTACAACTCCCATCATCCCTGACTAGCAAGACCAGTGGCAAGGGATGATGGGAATTGTAGTCCAAAAACAGCTGGAGGCACAAGGTTGGGAAACACTGGTCTAGAGGGCCACTTTCAGCCCACAGACCCAAAGTTTCCCAACCCTGATTCATATGGTAGAAATAAAACAGAAATGAGCTCAGGGACTAACCCTGTGTTACAGGGGATGTTGACTGCTATCAGCCAGTGTTCCTTTGGCAACCTTTTGCAAAAGGAAAAATGGGATGTCGCTGTGCTTAGGGTTTTGGTAGTTGCTCACTCCTGCAGCAGCTACCAAACAATATTGTTGGGAAATGCCAAATGTGTCCCACATATTTTTTCCCCACCAGGGAAAACATCAGGGACGGCGTAGGCTGGAAGATTTCCTCCTAAGGTTTAGCAAACTCCCCAGGTTTGCTTCTTTTTGTTGTTGTTGTTTAGTTGTTTAGTCGTGTCCGACTCCTCTTGACCCCATGGACCAGAGCACGCCAGGCACTTCTGTCTTCCACTGCCTCCCGCTGTTTGGTCAGACTAATGTTGGTAGCTTCGAGAACACTGTCCAACCATCTCATCCTCTGTCGTCCCCTTCGCCTTGTGCCCTCAATCTTTCCCAACATCAGGGTCTTTTCCAGGGAGTCTTCTCATGAGGTGGCCAAAGTATTGGAGCCTCAGCTTCAGGATCTGTCCTTCCAGTGAGCACTCAGGACTGATTTCCTTGAGAATGGATGCATTTGATCTTCTTGCAGTCCATGGGACTCTCAAGAGTCTCCTCCAGCACCATAATTATAAAAGCATCAATTCTTCGGAGATCAGCCTTCTTTATGGTCCAGCTCTCACTTCCATACATCACTACTGGGAAAGCCATAGCTTTAACTATACGGACCTTTGCTTCTTTAGTTTCTCTCATATGAGCAAACAGCTGCTGTTCAACCCTACAGAGAAAAAGTAATGTGTACTGCATTTGAGGTAGCTGGAAGGAGTGTGTGGCAAGATTTGTGGTTCCAGTGAGTGGAAGCGCAGGCTGCGTGTGTGTGTGTGTGTGTGTGTGTGTGTGTGTGTGTGTGTGTGAATATGTACATAATGTTCCTCTGTGTGAGATCTCACAGAGAACCGCTGCAATATCCTCTTAGAATATAAGGCCTTCCCTTCTCACACAGGCACCACCCATCCATCATATAAAAGGGCATTCTCCTGGACTATGATAGATGAAGCCACAAGGCAATTCACAGAAATTCAATTACTGTTCCTGTCTTAGGAACACACAAGGGAACCAGGATCCTTTGAGGAAACAAGCAGCACAAGAAGCAGTTTGTAGTGACCATGGACTAAGGACCACCATTCATCTCCTAGGCCTTCAGATGTCCGCTGGGCAACACCTTTGCTCAAACTTCTGGCCGATGAAGGGACCACATACATCCCGTATGAGTAGCCCAGTGTGCGCAGGTCTTTGTGGGTGTTTTCAGAAGGTAGATGATCTCATTTCCTCTACCGGCCTGGAACTTCCTCTGCCCCTTGGCAACCAGTACAATAAAGTTCTCTGTCACTAGTAGAAGGACGGAAACCTTTGCCAGAGGGAAAGGCGTGTTTTTGTTTTTTAAAAAAAATATTTGGGGGGTCCAAATTCAATAACCCACACCATTATTTCGACACAGACAAAACCAAAAAACCACTGGAACAGAACTGACAAAATGAGGACCCACCCAAAAGGGTGTTGCACTGTGGGACAATTAAAATGGCAGCTATGCCAGCAAGCCCACTGCTTCTTTCTCTTGATGCCCTTGACACCTCTGGATCACACCCACTAGCTTCCCTATGCCACTCAGCTGTCTTGCCTCTCACAACTGCTATTCAGGGGCAGAAGAAGGGGTGTGTGGCGGGTGTGTTCCACCCCAGGTGTGACCAGAGGTGACAAATGGCGGGCGCCACTCACCATGGGGCCTGCAGCACGCCCAAGCCACGCATCTCTCCTGGGAGAGACACGGTGGCTTGGGGGCATGCAGGCTCCGCGCTGCCTAAAGGTCTGCCCGCTGCCTTTCCCCCAGCTGTAGGGCGGCTGAGTGGGAGGAGGCAGGTAGGCTCTGGAGGCCCCGCAGTGTGTCCAGCCCCTATGGGGGACTCGCCTCGTCCCTGGGCGCGCCGCCCCAGGCGCCCAAGCCGTTTCCTCCACCGCTGCTGCTACCTCCTCCACTCTGTAACAAGGAATCCCAGGTGGAATCTACATACGTACAAAAAAACATTCTGAAAATGCTTTTTTTGTGCATTTTATAAAAAATACATTGAATTTTCCATACGGCTCACCATCGACCATCTAGTGTCACATCACATATTGCACTTAAAACATTTTATTTGCAGCTGTATAGCTGAGTCCCCAGACTGCCAAAAAGTTTTGCCCCTATTCCCTTATTTTTTCCAGTTGCACCACTTAAGAGTCGCCATAACTAGGACAGACTCTACTGACAGCTCCAAACTTCAGAGAGAACAGCTCCCTCACCAGGATTGGGTCCCACTTCAGTGAAGCCACTCTAAAGGAATTGTAAGGTAAAGGTATCCCTGACCATTAGGTCCAGTCGCAGAAGACTCTGGGGTTGCGGCACTCATCTCGCTTTATTGCCCGAGAGAGCGGCATACAGCTTCCGGGTCATGTGGCCAGCATGACTAAGCCGCTTCTGGCGAACCAGAGCAGCGCACGGAAATGCCGTTTACCTTTCCGCCAGAGCGGTACCTATTTATCTACTTGCACTTGACATGCTTTTGAACTGCTAGGTTGGCAGGAGCAGGGACCGAGCAACGGGAGCTCACCCCGTCGTGGGGATTCAAACCGCCGACCTTCTTATCGGCAAGCTCTAGGCTCTGTGGTTTAGACCACAGCGCCACCTGCGTCCCAAGGGAAATGTAAGGTAAAGGTAAAGGGACCCCTGACCATTAGGTCCAGTCATAGCCGACTCTGGGGTTGCGGCGCTCATCTTGCTTTACTGGCCAAGGGAGCCGGCGTACAGCTTCTGGGTCATGTGGCCAGCATGACTAAGCCGCTTCTGGCAAACCAGAGCAGCGCACAGAAACGCCTTTTACCTTCCTGCCATAGCAGTACCTATTTATCTACTTGCACTTTGACGTGCTTTTGAACTGCTAGGTTGGCAGGAGAAGGGACCGAGCAACGGGAGCTCACCCCGTCGTGGGGATTCAAACCGCCGACCTTCTGATCGGCAAGCCCTAGGCTCTATGGTTTAGACCACAGCGCCACCCGTGTCCCTACAAAGGAAATGTAGGCCCTTTTTTAATTTATGCAAAGGAAATGTAGGTTTGCATGTAGATTTAGAATAACAAATCAGCTGCTTTTTTTAAATAAGACCTTTTGCAGACAGGGAAATGACAGGGATATGCGCTATAAAGCGTGGGATAAACATAGGAAACTGCCTTATCTCAAGTCAAACCATCTAGCTCAGCATTGTTTACTCTGGATGGCAGCAGTTTTCCAGGGTTTCAGGTGGGAGGAGGCGTGCCCAGCCCCACCTGGAGATGCCAGGGGTTGAACGCACAGTCTTTACTGCCAAGCTATGGCCTTCCATCATTAACAATGGATTGATGGGAAGATGTATAACCACCAAACAAACAAATGAGGATGAATGCTCATTGCTGTTTATCTTCTCCACAGACAAAGAAAAACAAATGCTGAATACAGACTGGGCCTTCTCTAAGCGCTGCATGAGCTTTGTGCAAGCGGTTTGGGATGAATGCTCAACAAACAGGTTGTATGGAGGAGCCCAAAGTGTGGGGTTAAAGGCAATATGGCAATATGGCTAACTCTATGTTGCAAAATTGATGCAAAGGCCCGACATAATTTAGGAATGGTTCCCTGGTGTGGGACACACAGCAGGCAGGCCTGGACCTGCATTAGCTGACACAAATTAAGCGCCTGGTGTAAAGCAAAGGTCAAACGAGCAAGCAATTCTCCATGGCACTGCCGACTGGGGCGTGTTGTGCAGGCGAAGCAACAGAGCCATGGGCCTTTCTTGTTTGCTGTGCAAGCAAGGAAAGGATGAATGCAAACATACATGGAGGTGTTTGTGGCTTTCCAGATCAAAAGTGCTTTCAGAGTGCTCCCACTCTGCGCACACACAACAGACAAAGGGATGGATATAATGCCACAACAACAATGAAGGAACACCCAAATAAACCACCAGGGTTCCATCTCTACACTGAGGAGTAGGCGTTGACAAGCCTATCCCCAGCTGAAATCTGCTTCCATTGAAACTAATGGAATTGTTCACTCCCGGGAGTGATAGAATTTCTAAGTGCTTCAATTTGGGTCTGAAAGGTTTACAATCTCTCCAGTGACCCTGTAGCATAGTGCGGTCTTGAAAGCTGCTCTCCTCTGCTAGTTTGCACAGCCTCCACAGAGTTTCTGGGTTGTCCTACTCTGAGTAGACTCACTGGAATGAATGACCATAAAGTAGTCAGTTTCAATAACATGCCTGGGTCTGCTCTGAGCAGGAGCAGCATTGTAGACAATCCAATGTCCACAGTACTTCAAGAGCAACACAAAGTGCCCTCCAGGTGGTAGAACCGTAGAATTGTAGAGTCTGAAGGCACTCCAAGGATCATTTAGTCCAGTGATGGCCAAACTTGGCCCTCCCGCTGTTTTGGGACTACAACTCCCATCATCCCTAGCTAACAGGATCAGTGGTCAGGGATGATGGGAATTGTAGTCCCAAAACAGCTGGAGGGCCAAGTTTGGCCATCACTGATTTAGTCCAACCCCATGCAATGGAGGAATCTCAGCTAAAGCATCCATAATAGATGACCATCCAACCTCTGCTTGAAAAGCTCCATCATCTCCCAGCTTGCGGTCAGGGATGAAGGGCATGACGGATACAACATCTGGAGAACATCACCCTGGCTACCCATCAGGAGGGTTTGACTTCCTTAAGAGCAAAACATTTTTGTGGACTTGATCAGATGACATAAAACTGCATCAGCAGCTAATTTCTGTCCACCATTCCACCATCCATTCCAGAATAGTAGCGTCCCAAGCAATCATGCTCACAGCCATAGTAATATAGCCTTCCCCAAACCTGGGTCTCCAGATGTTTTTGGACCACAACTCCCATCATCCCCAGCCAGTATAGGCAATGGTCTGGGATGATGGGAGTTGTAACCAAACAATGTCTGAGGACTCAGGAAGGCTGCTTTAAGTCTTCCTGGACATCCACTAGCCAGCCAAGGGCATGCATGTTCATCACTCCCTTATGGCAGCATCGAGTTATGACTTGCATAAGTATGAATGAATCATCACAGAACAATCCCCATGGGGAGGAGAAGCCATATCACTCAGTGTCATTTCAAATGCACTTTTCCCAGTTGAGAGAGTTCACACATTCAGCAAAGAGCCGCAATGTGATAAGCGATGAACTCACACTTGTGAATCAGCAGTGATGTGCAGTTTACAGGAAATTTTGAATTGGAATATGGTAATTCGCACTGTAAATTTTTCACTTTGAAAGGGTGCCCCCCCCCCCCGATGCTTAGAGGAGAGGTAGCCTATGTTGTGCCCTTCTTACGTTGTTTGACTACTAGAAGCGATCTAACGTAGCATGTTTATTCTACTTGTGCTCAGTAAACAAAGCTAAAAGCTTTGAAACGGCCAAGACTGGCCTAGCTCTGTATCTGCAACTGACATCTATTCGTTACTGATGAATACATGAAATGGAAAATGTTCTGCCCAGCGTAACTGCTAATTAGTCGTGAAAGATGCACAACTTTTCCTCCTAATAAAGCAGAGATTTACAAAATGCTAATGGGAAAGTGTGGCCGTCACATTTTCACCTTGGAGCTATTTGCATGCATCATAATAAACTAAATTGTTTCAGCATTAATTTATGCATTTGTTGAAAAAATCAGGTGTTCTAAGATGGGAGGAGAGTCTTCTTTCCAATGTTGCAGTAGGGGTTTTAATAAAAAAGGCATGTCCCCTGCCCTCTCACACAAGAACAGATACCTCTCTTAAAAATTGAAGTTTATCATCCATCATCATCATTATCATCATTTTTAATTTGTATACCGTCTTTCTATCTTACAATACTCAAAGCGGTTTACAAGCTGAAGAAACAAAAAATGGACATCTTATAACAATCTAATGCAATACAAAAAATGTGATAATAAAACATAACTTTAAAATAGGTAACCGATATCAAAAAAGTAACATTCAACAATCATTAGAATAGTATTAAATAATAATATCCATGGCTTTGGGAGGTACTTATACAAAATAAAACATCTACATCTATACCTCTAAGTCTATGTTTATATCTATTTAACTAACTATCTGCTTTGATTTAACTGGAGGGACATTTTAAGTAAATTCTGATTGATATGCATCCATTACTTGGGAGTGAAAACATACAAAATATTGAGCTGTAAATGTTAAGAGCCCTAGGGGGACTAAAAGGTAGGTAAAGGTAAAGGACCCCTGGATGATTAAGTCCAGTCAAAGGCGACCATGGGATGTGGTGCTCATCTTGCTTCAGGCTGAGGGAGCCAGCGTTTGTCCATAGAAAGCTTTCTGGGTCATATGGTCAACATAACTAAACTGCTTCTGGCACAATGGAACACCATGACGGAAGCCAGAGTGCACGGAAACATCGTTTACCTTTCCACCACAGTGGTACCTATTTATCTACTTGCACTGGTGTGCTTTCACACTGCTAGGTTGGCAGGAACTGGGACAGAGCAACGGGAGCTCACCCCGTTGTGGGAATTCAAACCGCTGACCTTCTGATCGGCAAGCCCAAGAGGCTCAGTGGTTTAGACCACTCTCTCTCCTGTGGGATCCCACGACCTAGGAGAACAAGGTTCGAAACTTGCTGGGTGGCAGTGGGCCACTCTTTGCTTCTTATCCTAGCCTACTCCACAGGGATGTCGTAAAATGCAGAAAAGGGTGAACCATGTATGTCACCACCTTCAGTTCCTTGGTGGGGTTGAAATCAAATAAATAAAATGTGTTTTTTCTAGCTTTGTTGTTTTGTACCTGCTAACAAACCTGAAACTGCACCTGCAAATTGGGTCCAACTTTCCAGAGAATGTTACAGCCTCCGAAAACACTCCTATTAACTGATTTATATTTAATAATAATAATAACAACGGCAATGTGCTGCCTTTTAAATGCTTACCAAACGGTTCCAATCAATTGCAATTCTTTCTCTGTAACTGAAGAGGAAAACGCAGAGGAAGGAGATGGAGGTGAAGCAGGCCGTCACCGACACAAACATCACCCAGCCCTGCAGCAGCGGCAGAGGGACGTGGGTGGCGGATACTAAAATCCAGACAAGTGCTCCGAACAGCTGAGAACACAAAAGGAAAACACAAAACAAAAGAAGGTCTTAAAACCGAAATGTATGTGCACAATAATCACAGTGTATTTACAAAATATGTGTCGTCCCGGACTTCAGAAAGTCACCGTTTGGCAGAAGTGGGGCTTCCCTCACTTCCTGGAACATTGCCACTCCATTCTGAATATAGGAAACAATAGCTAGACAGCTGATGTGGGTAGCACATGCCATACGCCAGGTTTAAGGCTTTTGTGTTGATAGACAGAGCCCTGAACTATTTGGGCCCAGGATACCTAAGCCTAAGATCTGCCCCCTCAAAAATCTGCGCCTGGAGCCATGGGCCCTCTGGCACTCCCCACCCACTAAGCCTCTGGTTTATGGTGTATCCAGTAATCTCCTGGCCAGGGATCAAATGACACAGACTGCAGGGTGGTCATTCTCAGGCCCTTCCGAAGGGCAAAGCGAACACTTGGAAGAGGAAACAGGGAATACTTTGTAGGACCAAGCCAAAACGGAGCGGCTCGAGTTTTTGCTTGCGCTTCTGCACACCCTGAAAAGCACACCTTTCCCCCTGTGATTTTTTCCCAGGGAAGGCAGGAAAGGGTGCAGCAGTGCCTTGGGTGTGCATGAGAATAAATGTCCCTGTTGCCAAGGCAACTGGACCAATGATCCTTGTTATGCTGTGAGAGGAATCGCTGCATCCTGCCAGGGAGCCTTGCCTTGGCTGCCTCAGCAACGGAGATACGCTCATGAGCTACGTGGAGTTGGGGTGTCATTGTGCTCGCTGTGTGATAGCTGATTGGTTGGAGAAAAGAGCGGAGCTGAAGGAGCAGCAGGGAAGGGGGAACCCGCCAGCTGCAAAGAAGGTAGGGCATTTTGGTGAACCATTTCCACCAAGAACACTTTTGCAGGCAGAAATTAAGCGCAAATCCGTTGTATTACATACTTCTATCTCTCTATTCCTCCAGGGAGCTCAATGAGGAATTCGCAGGGTTCTCAGACAGTCTCCCATTCAGGTACTAACCACACCTGTTTAATTTCAGCCAAACTGTGTGCTCCTTCTGTCCATACTTGCTGTATGTCAGAACTGTCCTGGGTTTGTTAGGCCTTAAAATAAACTTCTTAATGGTAAGAGCAGATTCCCAATTATTTAGGAGGCTGGTGGGCTGTACCTCACTATAGGTCTTCAAGCCATCAGTCAGGGATGCCCCAGATCTGTTTTTCTTGTGTTGGGCAGGGGGAGGACTAGATGGTTTTTGAGACCCCTGTCAATTCCATGGCTCTATGACCAGGTGCGGGGGAACCTTTGGTTCTGGCTGTTGCTGAACAACAATTCCCATCATCCCTGGTCAGTGCTGTCAAGAGCTGTTGGGAGTTGTAGTTCAGCACTGCCTAGAGGGCCAAGGGTTTCCTGGACCACAGTAGACACTGTCCATGATCTTGCTTGGATAATTCACTAACTCCGCCACCTATCTGCATGATCCTGTGCTCCTATTTTACACCTTTTGTCTAACTTGAGCACTGCAAGGCGTTTGCTTTCCAGTCGCTAAATATTTATGACCCTACTAAGCAAACAAGGAGGCAATTTACTTTCGATCTCAAAGAGGGAAACGCTGTTCTGCTCTTAATCACTTGCTTATTCTGGAAAACTCTAGGCACATACAAGATAATCCTATGCATGTTTACTTGGGAGTAGGTCCCAGCACATTCAATGGGGCTTACACCCAGGTTATTTGCATAGGAATTTGCAGCTTCGGATTTCAAGCAGGCAATCTTGCTCCATATCCCTGCATCTCTACCAAGAGAGAGCAACACAAAAGTCAATTCATTTCACAATTGCTCCCTCCTCCACTTCCCTGTCTCTAAGGAGTTACAGTTCTGGAGTGCAAGAGACAACTGTCCACACAAATAACGTATGGATCGCTTCAATATACAGTGGTACCTCAGGTTAAGTACTTAATTCGTTCCGGAGGTCCGTTCTTAACCTGAAACTGTTCTTAACCTGAAGCACCACTTTAGCTAATGGGGCCTCCTGCTGCCGCCGGGCCGCCAGAGCACGATTTCTGTTCTCATCCTGAAGTAAAGTTCTTAACCTGAGGTACTATTTCTGGGTTAGCGGAGTCTGTAACCTGAAGCATATGTAACCTGAAGCGTATGTAACCCGAGGTACCACTGTAGTCTAGACGTACTTTATTTACTTGTGAACCAGCAAGCGTTTTAATATTTTTTAATTCCTACAGCAAACAATTAGCATGCAAACTTGTTCAGGAAACATGAATTTTAAAGAGAAGGGAGAGAACAGATTGAAATCCATTACTGAAATTATTTGTGTATGCGCAGCGGTGGGAGAGAGTTCAATGAATCTACCCTACAATTAAATGGCAGGTTTTAAGAGAGGGAAGCCTGTGACTGGATTTCCAGTTTGGCTTGTTAGGCAAATGGTATATGATGTCCATTTTGTGAATCACATTCTGGATTTAAAGCGCCTTCATGGGCTACCATTAAACTCCTTTGGGGGGTGGGCACTGTTTGTCTTTAGCAGGTCCAGGGATGTGGGTAACAGGGAGTGGAAGGAAGCATCATGGAGCTGAGCGCATGAGGAAGAATGAAGTTCAGGAAGGCGCATGCGTGATCCCGAGAAATAATGAGAGCAGGTGAGAAGAGTAGGGAGAGGTGTTCCTGTCATGTGGGTGTGTCTGAGGAAGGTGTAGCAGACTGGGTACATCCACACAGGTGAGAATAAGAAAATAAACAAGGTTGCCAACCCGGTTTTTTGGCTGGGCTCCTATGGATTTTAACAGCTGCATAGAAGGAAGAAAATTTTCTCCTTGCTGCGGGAAATGCCAGCTCTTGAATTTTTGCATGCCATTACAGGAGCCGTGCCAGGGGAACTCTGAAACTAAACCTGGCTTAGCAGTGTCTATGATAGCACAGAAGAGGGCTGGAGAAGCTGTGGGCCACGATTTCCATCCTCCTTAGCCACTAGCTATCCTGGCTAGGGCTAAGTCCAACCACATTTGGGCAGGCAGAGTTTGCTATCCATGGTACAAGAAGGTTGCAATCTGTAGTTGCGATCAGCCGCACCCAAGACTGGCTGTCACCACACATTCTGCGGCTGCTTTGACAACAAGCCAGTTAACCTTGAATGGAATGGGTGTATGAACTGGTCAGGATGAGAGAGTTGCGGTGGAGGGATGCAACACCTGCTGGAATTTCCTCTTCTATGGAGTGCCCTGTCTCTTTTGCATCTGGCCACCTTGGGAAGGCTGGGTACAGGGGGGTGGGGAAGGGGGAGATTTGTGGGGAAGGGCCATAGCCCAGAAGCAGAACTTTGGATGGATGCATAATGTCAGAGGTTTAAGGTCTTGGCTCCTATTTAAAAGATCTCTGACTTTTACTTGAGACCCTGGAAAGCTGCTGCTATTCAGACAGTGTGGGGCTTATATAGATAAGCGCCACATAATCAGGCAAGACAGGAAGCTTTTAACTAAGATGGCATGGGTCCAAGTAAGACGTGTAGGGTTGGGAAGAGAAATAAGCATTAAGTGAGCAATTAAGGGGGCTCTGGGAATGAGGTCGTGTAGCATGATTTAAACCCATAAGTGGCCCTAATGCAGCTATCATTTCAAAGACCAAGTAAACATGGAACATCGATTGAAGACTATATAATTTTTTTTAAAATCCAAATCAAGGAGGAAATGCGAAAAGCTGTAGCTAGGAGGGACTTTGACGGAATAGATAAACACAATTCTAAGAAGTGGTTAGGGAATCTCAGGACTAACAGCTGTGTTTGGTAAGCAGCAATTGAACAGGTACACCTTTCACCCTGGTGTCAGTTTAGATATTTCTCTCTCTCTCTCTCTCTCTCTCTCACACACACACACACACACACACACACACACACACTTGTATTCCACCTTTCTTCCATGGAAGAACTCAAGGTGGTGATCTATCTTGCTGAATTCCAGCAAACTATGTGCCCTGGTTTGAGAGGGGAAGAGGGGCAGGTGTGGGACAGACATGTCACCTGGTGCATTTCTGCTAGGGAAGTGCTAGGAAGAGAAAAAACATGCATGGGAAACCTATATTTTTCAACCAATGTTAAAAACTGCAACTGGTGGTGGTTGTTTTTTTTTAGCGCCCAGCGAGGCAACACAACTGCATAAAATCCCCTCCGGCACAATCATGGCAGAGAGATCCCGGAGTGCTCCCTTTCTGCCTCCCACTTGTTGCTGCTGCCCGGATCGCCTCTCCTCCCACCCGCGCTCCCCCACTTACGATCTCCAGGCAGATGAAGGCCCCCGAGTAGGTGCGCAGGATCTCCAAGCCGGAGGGCAGGGTGATGCGCGGCGGCGGGTAATAGGCGGTGGCGTTGGGGGGCGGCGGCATGGCGCCCCCTCGGGAGGAGATCATGGTTCCTCCGGAGTAGGTGGGGGGGATCCCAGAGCAGGGATCGAGCGATCGGGCGAAGGAGGAAGGGAGGGAGGGAGAGAGAGAGAGAGGCAGCAGAAGCGGTGGCAGCAGCAGCAGGAGCCCCTGACGTGGCCGCGGCCAGGTAGGGAAGGAAGAAGGAGGGACCAGAAAGGGAAGCGCGGAGGCGCAGGTGGCGGGCCGGGAGAGTGTAGTCGCTGGGCGCCGCCCCGCCGATCGCCCGCCCCCTTTCGCCGATCGCCGACGCGGCCTTGGCGCCCACCTTCCCGCGTCCGGTGCCGAGATGGCGGGGGCTCTGTCTTGATCAAGGCAACGCAAACACACGTGCGCGCGCATGCACACGCACACGCTTCTTCCACACGCCTCTTTAATCAGGGCACAGCAGGTGCTCGGCGCTGTACAGGCTGACACAGACTTGGCCTGCGTCCGGAATCTTGGCCGTCTCTAAGCACCGAATCCATTTTAAGGGGTTTTTTCTCTGGAGGGGGCATCCTTGGTGCCCGATTTGTGTTGGGGGGAAGGCTAGGAAAGAAGGAAGGAAATAGAACTTTGCACTTTGCACACGCTCGGGAGCATAGGAAACTGAGTCGCACAGTTGCCCCGTCTAGCTCTGCACTGGCCATATTCAGTGGCAACAGGAATCTCCAGGATTTCAGGCTAGGATCTCTCCCAGTCCAAGCCGGAGACCTTTACACGTGCAAAGCTGATGTTCTGCTCTTGAACTAAGGCCTCTTTTTAAAAGCATTGTGCACCCTTGCTTGGGAGTGAGACCGATTGAACTCGATGGGGGCTTACTTCTGAGTAGGGAAATGCTGTTGGAGTGACCCCCCAGCTAAGTCATACTCAAGAGCAGACCCCTTGAAATCCAGACTAAAGTTACCGAAATGCACTGATTTCAACAGGTCTGCTCTGAGCTGCAGCAAAAATCAGCCAAGAACCTGGTGGCACTGTAAAGATTAGTACAAGTTTTATTGCTGCCTGATAGCTTTCATGGCCTTAATCAGGTGTGGGAAACCTTTGAGCCTCCTGATGCAGCTCCCATCTTCCTTGGTGTTTTTAGATGAGTAGAATGTGTGCTTTTATTTAAAATGCATCTCTGGGTTATTTGTGGGGCATAGGAATTTGTTCATTCCCCCCCCCCAAAAAAAAAATATAGTACCCCCCCACCAAGGTCTGAGGGACAGTGGACCTGCCCCCTGCTGAAAATGTTTGCTGACCCCTGCTCTAGAGGCTTACAGGTATTCATCCAGGCTCTGTTGATGAAGCAGGATGCATCTCTCCATACAGATGCAGATGTGTATCCCTACCCATGACCACCAGTTCTTACATGCAACTCTTTGGGTCTTTGCATCAGGTAAAAAGGTAAAAGTAAAGGACCCCTGGATAGTTATGTCCAGTCAAAAGTGACTATGTGGTTGCGGCACTCATCTCGCTTTCAGGCCGAGGGAGCTGGCATTTGTCCACAGGCAGCTTCCCAGGTCATGTGGCCAGCATGGCTAAACCACTTATGGCGCAACAGAACACCGTGACAGAAACCAGAGCGCACGGAAACACAGTTTACCTTCCTGCTGCAGCGGTACCTATTTATCTACTTGCACTGGCGTGCTTTTGAACTGCTAGGTTGGCAGGAGCTGGGACAGAGCAACGGGAGCTCACCCCATCACACGGATTCGAACTGCTGAACTTCTGATCGGCAAGCCCAAGGGGCTCAGTGGTTTAGACCACAGCACCACCTGTGTCCCACTGTCTTTGCATTAGAGCAGCAGGAAGGGGACACTGTGGACCTTCAGATATTGTTGGGTTGCAACATCCATCATCCCTGATCATTGGATAGGGAATCCATTGGAGTTCTACCAATTTCTGAAGGTTTCCCATGCCTGCATCTGAGTCTTTTCATTTCTACAATCCTGAAATGCATCACACTGTTTGTTTTTTTCTGCATTGCTTGTTTTCCCCATTATTTTTTTTTAATTATTGCTTGTAAATCCTTTTTTTTTTTTCAAAACCACCCACCCAGCCTGTGTTTGCACTTCCTCCAGCATTATAAAAAGGCAGGTGGAGCAGCCGTGAGGAGCTGCTCCATAAATGCAATGCCAGCCATTTGCTCCACTCACAGAAGATTGTAAGCCATTTTGAGCAGATTGCAAAAGCATTATATAGATATGTACCAATGTTATATTGTTGTGAGTCTGGGGGTTGGGGCAGTGAGGGTCAATGGAGCCAGAGACAGCTTTAACAGCCCTAGCATAGTTGCCAAGTATCTTCCTTTTCTTAGGGAAATCAACTGATGGTTTTCAGTGGGTTGGAAATAACTGAGAACTGGATACCTTTCTCTTCGCGGATCTATACACAGGGGGAAAAACCGCTATAAATAAGTCAGAAATAAAATTGTTATAACAAAAGAAAAAATACTCTGGAAAATAACATAGATTTTTTTCCACTCTCCAGCGCCATCTGGTGTTTCATGTTTATAACACATTCAAAAGTTGTTTTTTTGACTAATATAGCTGAGTCCTCTGGTTGGACAGTGTTCTTGAAGCTACAAACATGAGTCTGACCAAACTGCGGGAGGCAGTGGAAGACAGGAGTGCCTGGCGGGCTCTGGTCCATGGGGTCACGAAGAGTCGGACACGACTAAACAACAACAACAACAAGCTGAGTCCTCTCTCTTTTCTTTCCACCCTTTGCTAAGGATGATGTATAATCTAGAGCAGTGTTTCCCAAACTTGGGTCTCCAGCTGCTTTTAATGGACTACAATTCCCATCATCTCTGACCACTGGTCTTGCTAGCTAGGGATGATGGGAGTTGTAGTTCAAAACAACAACAACAGCTGGAGACTCAAGTTTGGGAAACACTTATCTAGAGGCACTTCCAGGCTTTCACTATTTTCAGGTAGGATTCAACCACATAGCAGCAAATTCAGGTTGTGCAATTATGGTTGACTGGGAACTCATGCACAACAAATCTGCTTTATCCAAAAGACCGTTCTATTTGTGGCAGGAAAATGCACTAGAGAGCATTTGATCTGGACTGGACTGGTTGGCATCTATCTGCCTTGGGAGGCAATGGAGAAGTGTGCCTTTAGAGGTGAAGTCAAAGTGTTGAAGAGTTACAGCGCCTGCTGTGGCTGTAGAGACCAATGTGGGAGAGACATGTTTTGTTGCAGCTGAGGCAGGTGAAGGCATCCGGTTGTGCTGATACAGGTGCAGCATGGCGTTTCTTTCTGTGATCCTCCCAGCGGTCATTCCCTCTCTGGTCACTGCTACACAACCTGAGTGATTGTCTCCAGTTGCTGAAGAATCTACCCCACAAACAAATTGGAATGAATGCTCAATAAACAGGTTATCCGGAAGCACCATGGGTTGTGCTTGTGATTGCAATTTGAGAGAGGGTGGCAAAGGCTGAGTTTGGGCTGTGTGGGCAATTTAGAGTTTTGACTGTCTCTCTGGAGATCTGATGTGGGGGCTGTGAACTTTTAAGTGTTCAAGCTGTGCCTCTGTTGCATAGGCTGTGCACAACCTATATATTTGCATATACAGTGGTACCTCAGGTTAAGAACTTAATTCGTTCTGGAGGTCCGCTCTTACCCTGAAACTGTTGTTAACCTGAGGTACCACTTTAGCTAATGAGGCCTCCCGCTGCCGCCACTGCATGATTTCTGTTCTCATCCTAAAACAAAGTTCTTAACCTGAGGTATTATTTCTGGCTTAGCAGAGTCTGTAACCTGAAGCGTCTATAACCTGAAGCGTCTGTAACCTGAAGCGTCTGTAACCCGAGGTACCACTGTATATGTTGTGCGGATGCCTGATTATCATCTTCCAAAGGAACTACTCTATTCCAAACTTAAAAATGGAAAGCGTAATGCTGGTGGTCAACCAAAGAGTTTCAAAGACTCTCTCAGGGCAAATCTTTTAAAATGTAGTATAAACACCGACAACTGGGAAACACTGGCCTGCGAGCGCTCCAGTTGGAGAACAGCCTTTACCAAAGGTGTCATGGGCTTTGAAAACACTCGAACTCAGGATGTAAGGGAGAAACATGCTAAGAGGAAGGCATGTTTGGCAAATCCACACCATGATCAACTCCCGCCCAGAAACCTATGTCCCCACTGTGGAAGGACGTGTGGATCCAGAATTGGCCTCCACAGTCACTTACGGACACACTGTTAAAACCGTGTTTATGAAGATAATCTTACTCGGCTACGAGCGATCACCAAAGAAGAAGAAAAAGAAGATATATTTGCAAGCATTTAAAAACACCATCAAGCCTCCAGTAGTAGTAGTAGTAATTATTATTATTATTATTATTATTATTATTATTATTATTATTACCCCGCCCATTTGGCTGGGTTTCCCCAGCCACTCTGGGTGGCTTCTAGCAAAATATTAAAATACAATAATTCATCAAATATTAAAAGCTTCCCTAAACAGGGCTGCCTTCAGATGTCTTCTAAAAGTCAGATAGTTGTTTATTTCTTTGACATCTGATGGGAGGGTGTTCCACAGGGCAGGTGCAACTATCTTCTAATGGATGCCACACCTGGGTAAGTTTTGTGTCCTTGGAACTTCTTGCTACTCAGAGAGCTGGAATGAGTGTATGTCTCTCTTTCTCTCTGTGTGTATAATGCATATACTCTGCCTAGCCACATTCAACAAAATGAAGGGAAATGGGATTAATTTGAAAGCCTTGGGCTGTTTTTCTCATTGAATGGAATGAAAAAGACTCCTGGAAGATAATCAGAGGCCTGTTCTCCAATCCTGTTTGCAGCATTCTGCTAGGTTTCAGAAACCTCCAACAGAATTTCTCATTTTTGTACCCAGTATACACACGCACACCCTAGTAGGTGTGGCTATAATAAGTGCCTGTGACTGTGTATCAGGTTTCAAGATCCTTTTAAAAAAATCTTCATTCATCTTACTCGTGTTGTGCCAAACCAGCACACCACATTCTGGTTGGACTGCATAGTTGCAACTATCTATGGAGTCATGTTGCAATTTCCACGCATGAAAGAGGTGCTTGGTAGTAATAAAAATGATACAGCATAGGTCTGATCCTGAACTGGGATAGGAATTACCCTGACGTAGAAACTCTGGTTTCTGGTGTAGGAGGGTTTCAGAGATGAGCCGCCAACAATGAAATTGTGTCAACGCTCAAAAAAGGATTTAAAGGAGCTTGCTCCAGACTAGATAATTCTTTGCTCTGCTCTATACTTATGTTTTTAAGCAGTGGCTGTAAAATACACTTATGTGTAGATAAAAGGCAACCCTTTTGGAGCAATAATACTAATCTAATAATAACAATAATTTATTAATTATACCCCACTCATCTGGCTGGGTTTTCCCAGCCATTCTGGGCGGCTTCCAACAAGAAATTAAAAATACATTAAAACATCAGTCATTAAAAACTTCCCTAAACTGCCTAGATGTTTTCTAAACATCAGATAGTTGTTAATTTCTTTGACATCTGATGGGAGGGTGGTGGGTGCCACCACCGAGAAGGCCCTCTGCCTAGTTCCCTGTAACTTTGCTTCTCGCAGTGAGGAAACAGCTAGAAGGCCCTCAGAGCTGGACCTCAAAGGAGGAATAGGATGGGGAGAATTAAAGGAGAATAGGATGGGGCTTGATCATCTGGAATGCACTACTGCAAAAGCACCACTCAGAATGCATTCAGACCAGGCACAGACAAACTCGGCCCTCCAGATGTTTTGGGACTACAACTCCCATCATCCCCGACCACTGCTCCTGTTAGCTAGGGATCATGGGAGTCGTAGTGCCAAAACATCTGGAGGGCTAAGTTTGCCTATGCCTGATTCAGAAATTGCGATTATTGTGTTTGTTTTCCTGGTTAGATTGCTGCCACTTCTATCCTGGTTTCTATCATTCTGTTTACACAGCAGTGCCTGCTGCTTTATGGAACTGCGGCTTTTTGATCAATATGCCACCATGTTGCCCTAAAATTCATTCCAAGTGAAAATCCATTCTACCCCACCGGGTGGGCTTGCTGTGATGCAACAGCGGGCATCAGTGGGCATCAATCTCCACTGTTCGGTGCCCTCATGAATCACCCATGAAAGTGGCGGGAAATATCTGTATGCTGGAATACCACCCCAAATTTCGTTGCATGGCTGGGTTCACAAAAGCAGTGTGGAAAATTGCAGCACAAAACTCCCACGATTTTCTGGGTTAACCAAGTTGCAAACTCCCCCTGCCCTTCCCCTTAATATGCATATGAGCACTAAACTTCACTAGGCTTTGTGTTGCGTGAAAAATTACAGAAGTTAGGTAAGGAAATTGTCGTGAAAATGGAATTGAGTGCTGCCTCAATGCACAGCTATGGTGTTGCCTATGTGTTGGTTGCATTGATCAGTCCCAGTTTATTGAGAACAACAACAGCAAAAGGGTTGCTCCAATGGAATTTAAATTCATCTTTGTACATTTTCAGCAAAATTGCTTGCTGGATCATGTCCTTCTACGAAGGAAGGCAAGTGAGGAATGTCATTAGACAGGTTTCCTTTGCAGGTGGCAGCTGTTCTGTGGTCCTCTGCTGGCACACGGCAGCTGCAAGTCTTTTTCAGCTGGGCACTTAAGCCAGGAACACACTTGCTTGGGGCATTCAGACCATAGTCCCATGCAGATGGTGTGTTCCAGAGAAACTGGTCCTCCGTGCTTCTATTCACTGCTGTTTAATTTCAGTTTTGAGCTCCTGGAATTCAGCAGGGCTGGAGTTCTGCAGCAGTGAAGCGGCACAGCCACAAATCAGTCCCTGCCAGATTTTGCTTTCGTCAAAGATAGCCGTCTCATCAACATCAAAAATTAACGGCGACCCAGTACCCTGCTGAGATTTTGCAGTTCACTGTGACTGTAACTTCTCTTCCTTGTGCATACGAAGTGCATTTTTCGTTTAGCCCAGCTGTGAGGAAGCTTTGGCTCTTTTAGGTGATGCTGAAGTACAACATCCATCAGTTCATGTTGAACACCCCCCTGGAAAAAATGACCTTTTCGCAATGCAGATTGAAGGCATGGGGACCCTGATCTGGATTGTGACTGCAGTGGGATGGGATGGGTGGAGAGCAAAGTTTTAAAGATGCCACACAATCAGCTTCCAGAATTTCTTGGGGGGGGGATCATGACTGTTCTTTAAAAGCATGGTGGACATGCAGGTGGTGCTGTGGTCTAAACCACTGAGCCACTTGGGCTTGCCGATTGGAAGTCGGCAGTTCGAATCATTGTGACAGGGTGAGCTCTGTCCGTTGCTCAGTCCCTGCTCCTGCCAACCCAGCAGTTCGAAAGCATACCAGTGCAAGTAGATAAATAGGTACTGCTGTGGCGGGAAGGCAAACGGCATTTCCATGCACTCTGGTTCCGTTGTGCCAGAAGCGGTTCAGTCACGCTGGCCACATGACCCGGGAAGCTGTCTGTGGACAAACGCCGGCTCCCTCGGCCTGAAAGCGAGATGAGTGCCGCAACCCCATAGTTGCCTTTGACTGGACTTAACCGTCCAGGGGTCCTTTACCTTTACCTTTTTACCTTTTGTTATATATGCATGTCATATGAACTTCAGCAGGAATGACTTCTACACAATGGACATGATCCCGCTCAATTAAGCCCTTTTAAAAGTCCTGTTGGTTTCAGTTGGAGAGTTCAGCCTGTGTTTAACCTTCCGGTCAAAATCACCGAGGCTGTATAGGACTGTAATGTTTGGCACTGGGATGCCAAATGCACACTTAAAATTAAACACAGGCTGAAGTGCTGAATCATCTCTTAAGAATGGACATGCCTTTGTACAGACCTGTGCGTCTTCCATTATAATATTTGTTAAGGGTTTCTCTGTTGATCATTGTTTCTTCCTGCTAAACAGGACTCTGCAAGTCGTTCCAAGATTCCACCCTTTTAATGAAAACCAAGAGAGTAAAACACGGGCTGTGAAACTGCATGGTGCAACATCGCAGTGGGGAAATATTTTGGGGATGGCTAGGGGTGTGGCAGGAAGGCAGGCAAGGTGCAGCAACAACACTTGAGGGGAAAATGCATTTGCTGTGCCCTGGAGTTCTTACATACCACACAAATCTAGCATCAATACAGATCAATATAACCATCACTGAACTGGAAGACCTCTTGGCCATATTTAACACCAAGGAATGAGCCCCCAAAACATTAGTATGTTTTTTCAGGATTGCCATAGGTCCGGTTTTCCCCGGACAGGTCCGGAATACTGCAGTCAGCAGCAGTGTCCAGGCAGAAATCAGGAAAATTTCCGGGACAATCCAGATGTTTGGCAGTCCATGTTGGCAGTGCCGTTTTTTGCCATTTCCCCATAAAAATAGCTCAAAACTGGCAGTTTTTAAAAGCAATTTTGCCCCCCCCCCAAAAAAAAACGCCCAACAACTTTGGGCAAAACTAATAAAAGCTCAACAACTTTGGCCAAAAAAACCACACACAAAAACACAACTCAACAACTTTTCTGTCCAGATTTTCGCTGTTTGAAATATGGCAACCCTAGTGTTTTTGAGCTTGAACACATGTTGCAGGGGTACCATATGTAGTTCTGCCAGTGCTGCCCTCCAGTTGTTCTGGATTACAGCTCCCATCAGCCTCTGCCAACATGGCTAATGGTCAGGGATAATGGGAGTTGTAGTCTACAAGTCTACAACATTTGGAAGACACCATGTTGACTACCTTCATGTACTGAGTAGAAGATACTTCACAAAACAATTGCATCTCAACTTTTTTGCCTAGGGCATTGTGGAGGATGCTGTTTCACTGTTATTTGCTCAAAAAGAACAGTTCCTCTGCCCACAAATAGGATATGAATTTTGAGAGCCCATTCACTCACAGTTGTTTCCGCTGTTTGTGAATGACTGTATTTCATTGGTATGGTTGCAGAAATGAGGCGTGTGATTCACTGGAACCAAAGGCTCTGTGCAAAACTGAAGAGCCTTCACCCTTGTTCTTACTCTGTCCCCAAACTGACAGCTGATGCCTTTGACGAAAGAAGCAGCTCCTGCGTTTGAGGAACAAATGCGCAGCTATTTCCGAAGCTTTTCATGCTGGTGAACGCATCAGAGAGAGCTTCCAATATTTGGATGGTAAAGGCCTTGGTTATATATCTTAGACTTGCTCCATGATCCTCTAGGGATTTACCTTTGGCTTCACTGCTCTTGGTTTTATGACCTGTGAAAGTAGCCCAAGGCAGAAATCTTATGCACAACTTACAAAAGAGCTCTCAGATTTTCTGTTGGGCAAACATGCTTCAGATCCATTTGACAATAGGCATAGACAACTCAGTATCCAAAGATGATGTATTAATTTCTCTCCCTCTTGTGTTTTCTTGGTGCATCATAATGGGGTCCTTCTGATTAAAGGACAACTAGACTTGGACAGTACTTGGTCCTTTGCTATTTTGTCTTTTTTGCAAGCTGTGGGGCCATTCCTATCTTCTCTTTCATCATCTCTACTGCCAGTGGTGCTAATTTGGCAGGCAGATGCCCGCTACTAGTCAACACCCATCCCAGGAAGCTCGTGACTCAGGTGATATCTCCTGAACTAACCTGTGAATCAAGTTTCTCTGCTCATTTAAACTCACAATTATTGTGATTCATTAACTAGCTCTTGGCAAAAGTCCCTAAGAAGAACAGGAAACTAATAACCCATTCCCCACCCACGAGGGTTGGAATTAGGGATGGATGAGTTTGTCAATCTTGGTTTCTCTCAGTTTCTCAATTTTCCAATCTTGACTTCTCCGCATTTCCACGTCTTTCTGCAGTTTTGGTTTTTTTAAGTCCTTGTGAAAATTGATCAGGGTTTTATCATGATTTTTGCCAAATACAGTAGAACCTCAGGTTACGTACTGTTCTCCTTATGAATGCTTCGGGTAACGAGCTCTGCTAACCCGGAAGTAGGTGCTCCTGGTCGCGAACTTTGCCCCGGGATGTGAGCAGAAGTTGCGTGCCAGTGGCGCAGAGGCAGCAGGAGGCCCCATTAGCGAAAGCTCACCTCAGGTTAAGAATGGTTTTGGGTTAAGAACAGACCTCTGGAACGAATTAAGTTCGTAACCAGAGGTACTGCTGTATACATAATGTCAAAGCAATTTCCTCTAACACATTTTTGTGTGTTATTTCCACCATTATATAAATATGCACACTTTTTATGCCAGTACAGTGGTACCTCAGGTTAAGTACTTAATTCGTTCCGGAGGTCCATACTTAACCTGAAACTGTTCTTAACATGAAACACCACTTTAGATAATGGGGCCTCCTGCTGCCGCCGCGCCACCGGAGCACAATTTCTGTTCTCATCCTGAAGCAAAGTTCTTAACCTGAAGCACTATTTCTGGGTTAACAGAGTCTGTAACCTGAAGCGTATGTAACCTGAGGTACCACTGTATATATGCATTTTTGTACACATCGCTTGGTTGGAAAACTGCGCTGCAAGATTCAGAGAAGTGTGAATTTCAGGAGTGTTTCAGTTTTGCATATTGTTTTGCAAAATGCGAAGTATGTTGGTTTGCCTTGAAATGTGAACTGAATAAAATTTCTCCTCCATCTCTAATTGGAACAGGGAGACGAGTGGGAGGTGGGTGCCTGTTTTTTAGGTGATTGTAAGAAGAAGAAGAAGTGGGATTACTATAGAGGACTACTTATCATGCAGTACATCATAGTGCACCATGCTATAGTCTTTATTGTGTCTTAACCTTCACAACAATTCTGTGATATAATACATGGCATGAAAAATGAAGCCCCAGGAATAATCTCACTGACATCGCACTGAAATTTATTAGAAGCAGCCAAGCTGCTGTGTCGGAGGAAGGGTAAAGTCCTAAATATACTTACGCTGGAACCAACATGCAGGGGAATGAGTTCCAAGTGCGGTGGTAGAACAGACTGTGCTACAGCCAGTAAGGGATACCAATTTTGATTGCTTCTGTGTAGAAAAACAAAATCAATCCTGCCTCCAAAGAGAAAACCAGATCTTTACTTGTTACACTGGTTCTCTATTTGCTGGAGTTCCTAAAATACAATAATTAAGAGGGGAGCAGAATTCATAAGCATTAACTCCACCACCTGCTCTCTGAAGCTGTATTCTATTCTCATTTTTCTATAGGTGTAGACCAAGCCTAAGTCCTATTGAACACAGTGGGACGTACCCCCAAGTAAAGCTGCTTAGGACTGGCCTGTAAGTATTCTGAGGATCGGTGCCATATAAGTACATGCATACATCGAGGATGCCCTTTCTTCTATCTCTTGTGGCTTTGGCACTCGTTGTGTTTGCCAGTGGTTGTCTATAATCAGGCCTGTGGATGAGCTCCAGATGTTGGAAGCAAGGAGAAAGGACGAGAGGCAACAGCTTAGGATGCTGTGTCTGAAGATAATGCAGAGACCTAGCAGAAGGCCCAGATCTCAAGCTCCAGTACTAAAAGATTTATTGAGTGGTAAATATTGCAATATCCAAATTATAGTGTCATCGTTAATGTCCCTCCAGAGATTGTTGAACTCCAAGGGCCATCAGCCCCAGCCAGCATAAGGATGTGGGGATTTGGAGTCCAACAATTTATGGAGGGCCACCAGTTCTGTAGACCTGGTGTATTGGAAGCAGATTCTTCTCCTAGACTCTTAGTTCAATAGCTGACCAGCACAGGGTGATCATAGAATGTGCCACAGATTCCCTCTGGTGCCTACTTTCTCTTCTTTGGGAATTCGCAGACAAAGTACATCGTGTGATGGCACTCTGTGTCATTCCACTGCCCAGTGCTGAGCATTTCCACGCAGTCTTCCTGCCCGGAGGTGTCCTGAGGTTCTCCTTCCTTCCAGTTGCTGTAGCTCTGCAATGGAGTATGGTCAGCATACACAAACTGCCCTTCGTTCTCCATGTCGCTCAGGCCAATGAAGACTCGGAAGAGGCCGCTTTGGGATACATAGTCAGAGATCACGGCGTTGGCAGCCTCATCCTTCGGCATCGCCAGAACCCCATCTCGAATCCTGCAGTGAGTGAGCGCTTCCTTGTAGCTCTTTTCTTCCTGTACGATGTAATAGTATTTCTCCTCTGTTTCCCTGATACCTGCTAACACTTGGGGAAGAAAAACCAAAAGCCCATTTTAGCAAAGCAGACTTTTTCAGGATATCCTCAAAAGCCCCGAATCCTTATTCTTGTGATTTATTAAATTTCTACACAACCCTGCATCTGAGGATAACAGGGAGATTTACAATATAAAAACGAAAAGATACATATCAACCAATCAATCAATCAACCAATCAAATATTTATTACGGTCATAGACCAACATAAGTAGGGTGGGGAACAATCATTTCAAATCTGTAAAACATTTTGGAAAGCTAAAATTATTAAAATAGAAGGTATATATAAATACTATTAGATTCTAAAAGGGACTAAAAGAATGTAAAAGAAGGGTCAGGAGCATTAAACGGATGTGGAAGAACATAAAAGGTTAGTATATAAAAGGCTATGATATAATCACAAAGAAAAGCAATGAATTCCCACCCACAGTTTAAAAGGCCATAAGTTGATTAATTAGCCAAAGGCCTGGGAGAAGAGGTATGTTTTTGCCTAGCGCCTAATTACATTTTTATGCCACCTTTCCCAAATGGCAGTTTTAGAAACAAGGAAATGAAACATACCATTTTTCACAAACTTGATGGAACTCTTGAGCCGAGCAACGTTGATGTCTAGTTGTCCAACGACTTTGCGATATTTCCCGCAGTCACAGACAGCACCTAACCCCATATAGGTATATAATCAAATAGGCTACCCAATGCATCAAAGTGGACAAGCGTTACATAGCCGTTTAAAACAAATGTACATATGATAAAGTCAGGAAGGACCTGGGTGTGGTCTGATACCACACACAACTCCTGGGAAGGAGTTTTCCACATGCAAGCTGCTCTGAAGGTTCTGAAGGTTCTGACAACCCGTTTGCCTGAGTCAGTTTGGGGTTGCAGGGGTAATGACCGAAGGAAAGGAGGAAAAGCCCTGTTGCATGACTGGAAGTCCTTGCGCTGATTTCCACTAGTGAAATGCAGTTGAGTCTATCCCATGGAATTGCACCAACCATTTGCAACACCCAAAGCATGAAGACATGTTGGCTAACCTTTAACTAAGGTTAAAGGGGACTTTTGAATTATGGTGCTGGAGGAGACTCTTGAGAGTCCCATGGACTGCAAGAAGATCAAACCTATCCATTCTTAAGGAAATTAGCCCTGAGTCCTCACTGGAAGGACAGATTGTGAAGCTGAGGCTCCAATACTTTGGCCACCTCATGAGAAGAGAAGACTCCCTGGAAAAGACCCTGATGTTGGGAAAGATGGAGGGCACAAGGAGAAGGGGACGACAGAGGACGAGATGGTTGGACAGTGTTCTCAAAGCTACCAGCATGAGTTTGACCAAACTGTGGGAGGCAGTGGAAGACAGGAGTGCCTGGCGTGCTCTGGTCCATGGGGTCACGAAGAGTCAGACATGACTAAACGACTAAACAACAACAAGAAAGGGGACTTTTGCCACGCGAAGCCAAGCTATGGCTCAGAAGCATGAATGCAGAAGCGTACAGGCTCTGGGAAGGGAAATAGAGGCTGCCTCGCTCCTCCCATGCCATTTTGGTACTGTGCAGCACTGAGCTAAGCCATAGTTTGTTGTAGCATGTCGTCCATTTTCCCAGCCAAACCATGAGCTGTGAAGCAGAGAACAAAGCTTGCATTTAGAAGCAGTCTTGAGACTGGGAAGCGTTATAACACAAGGTCCTCATTTGTAAGACCCTAAAGACCCTCTGGGGCGCTAAAATTGGCAGAAGGGGCCATCGTGGTAGTTTCACCACACTCAGAATTTCATGGGTGGGTGTGTCCCTGGAAAAGGCATTCCCTGTGGCAGCTCCTAAATTGCAGAATTGCCTCTAGATAGGACAATGCATGTGGCATTTTCAGTATGGAGTTTCTGTTGTATGGTGAATGTGAACCTTTTTACCTCATCCTTTGACACCTGAAAGTCATGTTTTTTTAGGATCCAGACTCGTCTTGTGACTGCAAATTGTTTTAAACCCTTTTTAATATTGCATTTTTAAATTGCTGCAACCCAATCCGGGACCTTATGGCAAAGGGCAGCTAAGAAATTGAAATAATCGTTATAATGCTTCTAAGTGTGTTCAGTCAAATGCACACGGAAGCCTTCTTTTTGTTTAACACTGGAAGGTCAGGGGAAGAATGCGCAATGGGACAATTTGGACGTAACAATCCTGGCTTATTCGGCCATTGCTTCTTAATTCAGGAACGAGCATCATGCTGAGAATGAGCTGCGATGAGGCTCCAGCTAACATGTCCACACTCTTCTTTTTTACCCACCAGGGGAGATCAGAAGCTCCTGCTTCCAGTTTTAAACAACTCATGGTTCCACAATTTGTCAGGGGACTATGGTTTGTTTAAACTCTAGTGAGGGTGCAAACCAGACTCGGAAGCCAAAGGAGCCCTGTTCAGGTGCTCAGCCTGAAATGCAAATGGCCCTGAAGGAATGTGCAGGGCTAGCTCTGCCCCTTTGGTGATACTGTCCCAAAGCTACACGTGATTGGGCAAGTCTGAAGGGGGCTACCATCACGGCAGAGTTATCACAAAAACCCTGACTGGCCAGAATTCCTGCCCCCATGTTGGAAATTCTGTTGCTCCTTTCAGATTCGGCAAGCGACACACTGGATTGGGAATACTTCTAGTGTACTTGATGTCATTGAGAGGCGCAGAATTACCATATTTTTTGCTCTGTAAGACTCGCTTTTTCCCTTCTAAAAAGTAAGGGGAAATGTGTGTGCGTCTTATGGAGCGAATGCAGCCTGTGCAACTATCACAGAAGCCAGAACAGCAAGAGGGATTGCTGCTTTCACTGCGCAGCGATCCCTCTTGCTGTTCCGGCTTCTGAGATTCAGAATATTTTTTTCTTGTTTTCCTCCTCTAAAAACTAGGTGAGTCTTGTGGTCTGGTGCATCTTATAGAGCGAAAAATACGGTAATTACACATGTTCCAACGGGCCTCTTTGCATGTTCGGAAGTGAAAGCCCGAATAGGGCTAGTTTGATTCTGGTTTGTTCTCACAAATGTTTGGACGTAACAGGAAACCGTGGCTTCTATAACAACAGCAGCAGCAACAAAAACTTCCACTCTCTTCTGGTATGTGAAGGGGGGCGGACCTGCAGACATGATGCTCATCACAGCATGTTCACATAATGGAAAACATGCTTTCTCATTATATATGAACCAGGCCTCTGACTTGAAACAGGGCAGAACTTTTAACGTGTGCCTGTCTCCCGCAGCAGCCCAGCGGCGTTAGTCAATGTTTTGGCAAAAGCATGTTTATTGCCGCTGTGTGTCCTCTGTCTTTTATAGGTTTCAACGTGATTACTTTACAGTCGTGTTTTTAATGCAAGCTGCCTCGAGCTCTTGTGGGAGTAGGGAGGATAAAAATACTTTTTTTTGTGGGCTGGGAAAATAGGCAAGCTGTTATGGAGGAAAATGCAGAAAGCGCCTTTGCTTTTCTGCCACCTGCAATCTCAACCTGCGTTCTGCTGACTTTTGCTGCTCTGTCTGCTAGAGTCAGGTGAGGCTACAGGAGAGCAAGTAATTTCTTTTTTTGTGGAGGGTGGCTTTTGTCCACTGTTACTGACCACACTGATCGCTGATCGCCGAAGAATTGATGCTTTTGAATTATGGTGCTGGAGGAGACTCTTGAGAGTCCTATGGACTGCAAGAAGATCAAACCTATTGATTCTTAAGGAAATCAGCCCTGAGTGCTCACTGGAAGGACAGATCGTGAAGCTGAGGCTCCAATACTTTGGCCACCTCATGAGAAGAGAAGACTCCCTGGAAAAGACCCTGATGTTGGGAAAGATGTAAGGCACAAGGAGAAGGGGACGACAGAGGATGAGATGGTTGGACAGTGTTCTCGAAGCTACAAACATGAGTCTGACCAAACTGCGGGAGGCAGTGGAAGACAGGAGTGCCTGGCGTGCTCTGGTCCATGGGGTCACGGAGAGTCGGACACGACTAAATGACTAAGCAACAACTGACCACACGCTAGAGCAGCTGTGAGGAACCTTTGCCCCTCCAGATGTTGCTGCTGAACTACAACTCCCATCAGGCTGAGCAAGCCTGGCCAATGGCCAGGGATGATGGGAGTTGCAGTTCACATCTGCAACATCTTGGGGAGGACAAAGGTTCCTCACTCTTCCTCTGCGGCAGTGTTTCCCAAACTTGTGTCTCCAGCACTCCCATCATCCCTAGCTAGCAAGACCAGTGGTCAGGGATGATGGGAATTGTAGTCCAAAAGCAACTGGAGACCCAAGACTGGGAAAACACTGCTGTAGAGTTTTTGGTACTGACGACTCTTTGGTAACTGTCCTCTCTTGCAGCTGTTTTGTCTAGTGGGCTTCTGTCATCTTGCAGCTAGAGCCTATTAGCATACTGTAATTTCAGATACACACAATTTATCACAGCCATGCATTCGGGATGAATGCTTGTTGCAAAATGCTGAGGGCCGTTCCGCTGAACTGCTTTAGTCCTCAGCACGTGCTTCAGCTGGGCTGGCAAGAAACACCCAAAATATTCAACCTTGCAAACTGGCCTTGGATTCTGTTTGGGCCTGGCAAAAAAAAACACCCCGGCAACCTGTACTCCTGAACTCTTTCTAATTCCCCTGTTGAAAGGAGAGGGATTAGAGTTACGTTACGCAAGATCTTTCCTTTGTTTGCATAGTACTCTCTCTGCTTTAGCGAGAATGTCAATATGTGCTTTAAAAAATAATTTGGTGCCCTTAAGAAGGAAAAAAACTGGATTTAGAACAGAAAAGCCCTTGTGTGACAACAACAACAAAAAAGAGTCATGTCTTTCTTTAACAAAAGTTTTCAGTGTGTTAAGATAACAGAAATCAGAACTTAATGTGTGCTAGGTTTTAATGTTGAATCACTGACCTGGGGTTTTGTATATAACTATTTATTTATTTATTTATTTATTTATTTATTTATTTATTTATTTATTTATTTATTTATTTTCTATCTCTCCTTTTCCTCCACAGTGGAATGCCAGGCGCTGAATTATTGGTGATGCCATCACTGGCTGCTGCCTGGTTATTGCTGAACCATGACAGGGCCTTCTTGGTGGTGGCTTTGTTTGTGGAATGCCCTTCCCGGTGAAGTGTGTCTACTTCCCTCATTAAAACCCAGAAGGGATTCAAACACAACCCTGTTCAACCCAGGCATTTAATGGCGGAAATATACTGTCCCCAGCAAGCCTTGAAATTATTAGCTGCAAGGGCGCGTGGCTGTTTTTAAAATGCTCTTGGACATTCTTAATGCTTTTAAATGCTTTTTATTGCTTGACTGCTTTGCTGTTCACTGCCCTGGGAGGAAAGGAGTAATAGAAACTGAATAAATAATATTTAGTCGGACCCATAGGAGCCAACTCCGGGGGGCCAAAGAGGTCTTCGCCCTCCCCCCAAAGTTGATGGGCACCGCCATTCAAATGTTGTGGGTGCTCTGTGTCATGTGATCGATTATGCAGGGTGGGGCATATCTCTCCCCCCCCCCCCCGTTATTTTATTTAAGTCGGCACCCCTATTTGGAACCAGACTTGCTAAACTTGGGCCAAAGTCTTCTCCACTCACTTTCCATTCAAAGTAGAGAAGGGGGGGTGGAACCCTACTGTTGTTGCTGCCTCCAACACCCTCTGACCTTAACCCCTGACCTTTGCTTTTAAAACCCAAGGTCTGCAAAGAGACAGCTAATCCTACAAGTGCACATTGTTCCCCCTTGCAGACCATCATCTCTTTGTGCAAATGTCAAGGAACAGGACTTGTGTGGTGTCAGGGGTGTTGGTCACACCCCTGGTGGGGTGGCCTCATTCCTCCTTCTCCACAGATACGTTGCACATTTGGTAGGTAAAAGGTAAAGGACGCCTGGACGGTTAAGTCCAGTCAAAGGTGACTAAGGGGTTGCAGCGCTCATCTTGCTTTCAGGCCAAGGGAGCCGGCGTTTGTCCACAGACAGCTTTCCAGATCATGCGGCCAGCATGACTAAACTATTTCTGGCACAGCAGGACACCGTGACGGAAACCAGAGCACACGGAAATGCCGTTTACCTTCCCGCTGCAGCGGTACCTATTTATCTACTTGCACTGGCATGCTTTCGAACTGCTAGAAGAGTTTGCATTTGATATCCCGCTTTATCACTACCCTAAGGAGTCTCAAGGTCACCCAGCAGCTGCATGTGGAGGAGCGGAGATGCGAACCCGGTTCCCCAGATTACGAGACTACCGCCACATGACCCAGAAGCTGTACGCCGGTTCCCTCGGCCAATAAAGCGAGTGCCACAACCCCAGAGTCAGACACGACTGGAGCTAATGGTCAGGGGTCCCTTTACCTTTACACAGTACTTCAGTCAGAGCACACAGCTCAGTCTTCCTCACTAGATGGGTCAGTTGAGCCCACTGGAGGGTGGGTTCTTTTCCAACAGGATATACCTCATCGGCCGCTCCTCCTTCTGTGGGCTTGACGCCAAGCCTGGACTTTGCCCATCCTCCTAATACGAGGAGACTCAGGAGCAGATTGTCCCGTTTGCCCCTCTTCCCCTGAGAGCGTGTCTGAGAGCCACAGCCCCTCTGCCTGCCTTACGCTGTCCTGAAAATTTACCACCTGCATTCCTGGACGGGAGGGGCTCACTTCACTCTCTGCATGTGAAGAAAGCAAGCCTCCATCTCTTTCTGCCTGCCACCCCCCTCGGTCCTTGGAGCCCTTGCTGTCACTCTGGGAAGGAACATTCCTGACAATCCCATTGCCTCTGCCTTGCCATTGCCGCTGGCCACCTCCCTTGGGCAACTTGTAGCAGTTGCTGGAGAGTGGGCAAGGAGAAGGAGGAGAGGCTGTAGCCACTGAGGCCCAGCCCTATGACTATGAGGACCAGGCAGAGGGCAGGGCTGCCCTGGGCAGGAAGAAAAGGGAAGCAGAGTGGAGCGCAAGGAGTCTTGGTTTTATTTTAAAATGCTTTGTGTGTCTGCGTCTGATATTTTCTCTTTCTAAGAGCTGGAATTAAGATTGCCGGAAGAAATATCAACAACCTCAGATATGCAGATGGCACAACCTTGATGGCAGAAAGTGAGGAGGAATTAAAGAACCTTTTAATGAGGATGAAAGAGGATAGCACAAAATATGGTCTGAAGCTCAACATCAAAAAAACGAAGATCATGGCCACTGGGCCCATCACCTCCTGGCAAATAGAAGGGGAAGAAATGGAGGCAGTGAGAGATTTTACTTTCTTGGGCTCCATGATCACTGCAGATGGTGACAGCAGCCACGAAATTAAAAGACGCCTGCTTCTTGGGAGAAAAGCAATGACAAACCTAGACAGCATCTTAAAAAGTAGAGACATCAGCTTGCCAGCAAAGGTCCGTATAGTGAAAGCTATGGTTTTCCCAGTAGTGATGTATGGACCATAAAGAAGGCTGATCGCTGAAGAATTGATGCTTTTGAATTATGGTGCTGGAGGAGACTCTTGAGAGTCCCATGGACTGCAAGAAGATCAAACCTCTCCATTCTGAAGGAAATCAGCCCTGAGTGCTCACTGGAAGGACAGATCCTGAAGCTGAGGCTCCAATACTTTGGCCACCTCATGAAAAGAGAAGACTCCCTGGAAAAGACCCTGATGTTGGGAAAGATGGAGGGCACAAGGAGAAGGGGACGACAGAGGACAAGATGGTTGGACAGTGTTCTCGAAGCTACCAGCATGAGTCTGACCAAACAGCGGGAGGCAGTGGAAGACAGGAGTGCCTGGCGTGCTCTGGTCCATGGGGTCACGAAGAGTCGGACACGACTAAACAACAAAAAAGTTTATTTGTTGGTGTGTATTTTTCAGTTGTGGGGAGTGAGAAGTGTCTCTATTTTCATCTGAGGAATGCTGGAGGGTATGAACTCCCATCATCACTGACCGTTGGCCAGGCTAACTGGGCTGATGGAAGCTGGGTGGCCAGATTGGGAGAGCTACCATCCCTGGCTTACATGCACCTATGGAATCACTGCCCGCAGACAGGAGCTGCTTGGGAAGCCAAAAATAAATCGAAACGGCCTACCTGCTTTGCCCTTTCCTCCAGATACACCAGATAACCCCTTCAGTCCTTTGTCACCTGATTAAAGGAAGAAAACACAGGATATTCACATAAGAAAACAGAACTGCTCTGTTGAGTAATGTTTGCTAAGTGGGTTTGAGAGATGGACAGGGCTAATAATAATAATAATAATAATAATTTATTACTTATACTCCACCCATCTGATAGGGCTGCCCCTGCCACTCTGGGAGGCTCCCAACATAATAACGTCAAACATTAAAAGCTTTCCCGATACAGGGCTAAGCGGATATGCCAAATTAAACAGGTCTGCTTCAACCCGACGGGCCCGTTCGGATGGGAGTAAGTTCCACTGAACACAGTGAGACTTATTTCTGAGTAAATACACATGGAATAGCTCTCTCGGGCTTTTGTTTTAGTGGACAAAGCTGCGAGCTTTTAATAGCTGACCCATTAAAAGTTCAGAGGCTTCGTGGCTGGACGGCGCCTGGTACTGCCTTCCTGCATGCGTGAGCAGCAAGTAATGGAGACCAATAATAGTTTTTCGAAGAGTTGATTTGGGTATTGTGAGAGAATCACAGTTGCTTGTGATGTGCACACACACAGCCATTTCTTGGGAATCTCGCTATTGTTTCCAACTGAAGAGTTCTGAAGCATCCCGATACAAACCTGACATGTTGCTAAATGTGTCATGATTGCAAACCACACCTGTGTTTCTTAAAATATTAATAGCAGGCACTAGTGGGGAGGTTTTTTGTTTTTGTTTTGCTGGAACCTCAGTGTGGGGGAGGGGGAGATATCCCCCCCCCCCTTGTTGCAACCTCAGGTGAAAAAAAAATCCTCCCCCAGTTGTTATTAGCCCCAGGGTGCAAATGTCCCACTTGCCCAATAGGAGTATCCATTTGTTTGTTTGTTTGTTTGTTTGTTTGTTTGTCATTTATTTAAGGTATTTCAAACCTGCCCTTCATCAGAACTGATCTCAGGGCAGAGTACAATGGCGTTATGCCATGAGATGAATCTCATTAAAATGATTACAAACCTGAAATCTGTGAAGTGCAAAAACAGGTAAAAACAGCTGTAATTAAAATCAGAAATTATTTTTGGGGGGGAAACAGCACCCCTACAAATCCTTGCAAACTACAAACAGGCATCATTCATTCCTGAAACTAATGACCTATGAATGCCTGGGCGAACTAATAGGCTTTCTGTTGACATGAAAGATGATTTAAGTGCCAAGCGTACCTCTAAAGGCGTCCCCCAAGGAAGATGGCACCACAGATGCACAGGTGTTCTGTAGGAAATTGCCCCCCACCCCAGTGCATACTATTAATTTATTAAGAAAGACAGACGTGGTTTGTTGTACCTGCTTAGGGCCACGTCTGGTTTGTGTCTGACATGGGGATTGGTGTCTGGTGGTATGAGGAAGCTCAGTAGCACCTCCTATGGTGCCTGCGAAAGCTTTCTGTAAATATTCCCTCACAAATTCACAGTGTGTGAGAAACTGCTTCCTCTTCCTGCTCAGTTCTTGCCTGTAAAGGGCAAGCAGGGAGGCACATCTGGTATGCGTTATAAGAATTTTAATGTCTCAGATACAGAATAAATTTTAAGGTCTCAGATACAGAATAAATATCCATAAATGCACACATATCTAAATATGTGAACCATTTACAGATAGGTAGCCGTGTTGAGAAATCTCTATGTGGGACAAGAAGCTACAGTTAGAACTGGATATGGAACAACTGATTGGTTCAAAATTGGGAAAGGAGTACGACAAGGCTGTATTTTGTCTCCCTGCTTATTTAATTTATATGCAGAATACATCATGTGAAAGGCTGGGCTGGATGAATCCCAAACTGGAATTAAGATTGCCGGAAGAAATATTAACAACCTCAGATATGCAGATGACACAACCTTGATGGCAGAAAGTGAGGAGGAATTAAAGAACCTTTTAATGAGGGTGAAAGAGGAGAGCGCAAAATATGGTCTGAAGCTCAACATCAAAAAAACGAAGATCATGGGCACTGGTCCCATCACCTCCTGGCAAATAGAAGGGGAAGAAATGGAGGCAGTGAGAGATTTTACTTTCTTGGGCTCCATGATCACTGCAGATGGTGACAGCAGCCACGAAATTAAAAGACGCCTGCTTCTTGGGAGAAGGGCAATGACAGGCCTAGACAGCATCTTGAGAAGTAGAGACATCACCTTGCCAACAAAGGTCCGTATAGTTAAAGCCATGGTTTTCCCAGTAGTGATGTATGGAAGTGAGAGCTGGACCATAAAGAAGGCTGATCGCCGAAGAATTGATGCTTTTGAATTATGGTGCTGGAGAAGACTCTTGAGAGTCCCATGGACTGCAAGAAGATCAAACGCATCCATTCTGAAGGAAATCAGCCCTGAGTGCTCACTGGAAGGACAGATCATGAAGCTGAGGCTCCAGTACTTTGGCCACCTCATGAGAAGAGAAGACTCCCTGGAAAAGACCCTGATGTTGGGAAAGATGGAGGGCACAAGGAGAAGGGGGCGACAGAGGACGAGATGGTTGGATAGTGTTTTCGAAGTTACCAGCATGAGTTTGACCAAACTGCAGGAGGTAGTGGAGGACAGAGGTGCCTGGTGTGCTCTGGTCCATGGGGTCACGAAGAGTCGGACACGACTAAACGACTAAACAACAACAACAACAAAAGCCGTGTTGGTCTGCCATAGTCAAAACAAAACAAAAAATTCCTTCCAGTAGCACCTTAAAGACCAACTAAGTTAGTTCTTGGTATGAGCTTTCGTGTGCATGCACGGTATCTGAAGAAGTGGTATCTGAAGAAGTGTGCATGCACACGAAAGCTCATACCAAGAACTAACTTAGTTGGTCTTTAAGGTGCTACTGGAAGGAATTTTTTGTTTTGTTTTGACTATGTGAACCATGTGTCTGAAATAGTATGGGGGAGCTATCCTGAAGTCATTTTGACTCATTTAACCTCAAATATTCCTCTGCAAATGGGGAAAGCCTTCCCATTGTCTTTGTGCTTGCCAATCCTGTCTTTAAGGGCGTATTTGTGTTTGAATAGGATGAGCCTGTGACCTAAAGTATTAGCCATCACAAAAGAATGGGCAGGCTGCCCAGGTAATGCAATCAGTGACCATTTTCAGGTATCCTGGCAGGCAGGATTTCTGCTGTAGACCGCCTCCTTCTGTGATGTATGTATGATGTTTTGGGGAGTGGTCTTGGGCTACAGGGTGGACAATTTCAAAAGTTGTTCACGGTTCTCCTCCCTCCTGCGTGTGGTGAGTTGCAACAGTTCCTTGAATAAAGATCAGGCTTACTAACCACTTTGCTTCTTAATATACTCTGGTTGGCCTCTGTTATTTTCTCCTACCTATAGGGAACCCACTTAAGGACTCTATAGGGGGTCTGGAATATCCCATAAGGGAAAGGGGGCAGAATACATGGAAAATCACAAAGTTCAGAAAACAGCAGGATAACATTTCCCTCCCTCGGGACATGCCACTGGTGGCTCTAAAGTTCCCACTCTCCAAGAGAAGACCTTCAGAGGAATACTTCAACTTGAGTGTGCTGAACGGGCATTGTTAGCTAGTTTGATTCTATTAATTTAGGATTCAACCAATACCAAGAGTTTCTCTTTGACCACAGGTATTAAATTAGCACACTGAAGCTAGCAAATTGGGCCCTCCCTTAAAGAGGGCAAGTATTGCGGTGAGACCTGGACAACCATCACCCTGTGTTGTGGGTGGGTACAATTGGTTAGCCACAACACCGGATTGGTGGGTACAATCTGGCCAATGGGATGCAGTCTAAATGGTTCGCGGGACCTACTTATGCCCATGCACGTGACCCAGAGCTTCCTCTTTCAGTACATGCATTCAGAACACCCACCCACCTCTCCCTACTTTTAGGGCTATGCACTTGACCTTGCTATGCCGTTGTGTGTCATCTGTCATTGGGACAGGGGCACGGCAGGAATTTTCCCCGATTGGCTGGTGCCATTTGGGTTTTGCCTGCTGCGTAGCAAATCATCACAACTTGTAAGGTTGCAGATAGGCTCTGGTTCAGGTGATAGGGATGGGAGAACGCTCTCGCCATCCGTATGTGAAGGGTATTCTGTTAAAGGAATTCAGGGACTCGATAGTTTGGTAAACCCCTGTGAGGGGGTTGTGCCCGTGTCTGAGTCCAGGGGGACATTTGGGTGGCGGAGTTAGCTTGTGCCCAGCTTTCCGCTTATCCAGGTGTTCACCCTTGACTGACCTATGCTCGTGCCCTGGGTCAGCGCTACCTGCATGGCAGGGAGCTAGTCAAACCAGAGCCTTTTCAACCAGTCACTTTCTGTAATCAATAAAGTTGTGGCCTAAATTCTATCAAAAACCAAACCAAAATTTTGAGTCAAGTGTGAATTTATTTAGGGGGGAGGTTCCTGGGTCTGAAAACGCAAAGAGTGTGTTATTGTCAATCACTGGTGTCATGAATGGTCACTGTGTGCTTGACCATTGCAGAGAAATTCCAAAGAAATGAATAAATGAATTTATATCAGATGTATTTTCGAAAACTTTTAGGCAACCCTGGTAAATCTCAGGTCTTCTACTCTGCCAGTCATGGGTTGAAGGCATAAGACCTAATGTAATTCAAGACTTTCTTTTTTTCTTTGGCAATAAAAGCCATCTGTTTAATTTGGGAAGCGTAAATAGCAGATGTTCCACATTTTGCTCTGCGCCATCACAACACATTCCAAAAGTATTAAAGGCAAACCTACCCTTTCTGCCAATCGGTCCAATTTTACCCATGATCCCTTGGTCGCCAATATCGCCAACTGCTCCTTTGTCTCCTGCAAAGGAAATACAGCGACAAGTTCCCGTTTTATTCATTCTCACGCCATTTTCATATGACCTTATGACCCTACCGCCTTCTTCCAAGAAGAAGAAGAAGAAGAAGAAGAAGAGGAGGAGGAGGAGTTTGGATTTGATATCCCACCTTTCACTCCCCTTCAGGAGTTTCAAAGCAGCTAACAATCTCCTTTCCCTTCCTCCCCCACAACAAACACTCTGTGAGGTGAGTGAGGCTGAGAGACTTCAGAGAAGTGTGACTGGCCCAAGGTCTCCCAGCAGCTGCATGTGGAGGAGCGGGGAAGCGAACCCGGTTCACCAGATTACGTGACTACCGCTCTTAACCACTACACCACACTGGCTCTCAAGAGGACTGCTGTTCTTGTTAATAGCCGTATGACAGGCAGAAATTCCACAGGGCAAATCTTCCCCCAGTGCAGTGATGGGAAAGATTTCCCTTGTTACATTTCTGATTGTCGCTCCGAGACCCTTTAAGGGGTGGTGATAGCAACAACAACAACACTGTCGTTTTTTTAAGAAGTGGGGACATTTAGTTTCCTCCAGCAAGCCAAGGCTTCAGCCATGACGCTGTAGCCATCTGTAGAGCTGAAGCAGTGAACATTCATGCTTTCCCTTGTTTCCCAGCCGAACAGTAGGTTTCCCATATGCTCTGAGAGCCCAATCCAACAGAGGGACTGTCTTTGATTCACCGGCACTGGAGGTTCTGAGCCGACTGGCAGCAGATGGCTCTGCGCACCTGCCGCCGGCACTCTTGCAGAAGAAACAGTATGAAATTTCAAAGCTTATTTGCCAAACTAAAAGTTCCCAGTTGAGGAGCCTGGAGGCATCTTTTTTTGGTTTTGTTATGTTTTTGTTTCATAAAGCTTTTTTTTTTTTTTTTTTAAAGGACGATGCTGAAACCAGAATGTGACAGTCTTAATCCACAAGCCCCTTTAGGAATGTAATTCTCAGCGCTTACTGATTACCAGCAATGTGCTTGCCATAATGATGATGCTCAGGTTGTGTGTGTGTGTGTGTGTGTGTGTGTAAAAGGAGCATTGCCAATGGCCAAGGCTGATGGGTGGCGTTGTTAGTCCAAAAAGCGTCTCGACGACACCAAGTTGGGAAGACTGTTATTCAGGCCTCCTCAGAAGCAAACCCCATTGAGATTAAAAGAGTCTTGCGCCACCCTTTGCAAAAACTGGGTAAGTGTGAATTTCAAAGGATGGCTGTGTTTCTGTTCATGTATGGAGGGGGGAAGGGAGACCTTAATGCAGGGATGGTTGCCCCGCCCCATGGCAGCTCTATGTCTTTCTAAAATATACTTTAGACCCCATGTGCACTATACAGTGGTACCTCGGGTTACAGGCGCTTCAGGTTACAGACGCTTCAGGTTACAGACTCCGCTAACCCAGAAATAGTACCTCAGGCTAAGAACTTTGCTTCAGGATGAGAACAGAAATCATGCGGCAGCAGCGGGAGGCCCCATTAGCTAAAGTGGTACCTCAGGTTAAGAACAGTTTCAGGTAAAGAACGGACCTCCGGAACGAATTAAGTTCTTAACCTGAGGGACCACTGTACTTTAGTATCATGGCACTTTAAACAGTTATGGCTCTTCCCCTGCAAGAATCCTGGAAACTGTAGTTTGTTTAGGGTGCTGGGAGCTGTTAGATCCCTCCCCCCTTCATAATTCCCAGGGTTTCCTGAGAGGAGGGATTGATTGCTAAATCACTCTGGGAACTATTGCTCCGTGGGGCCGACGGGGGGAGATAGGGGTCTCCTCACATCTCTCAGCACCTTTAACTACAGTTCCCAGAATTCTTTGGGGGAAGACAAGACTGTTTAAGAGCAGTATGATACTGCTTTAAACATATAGTGCAGATGGAGTGTTAGTTTGGCTCCAAATAATTTCACAACACATGAGAGGAATGTCCCAGCGTCTTCCTTCAGCATCTCCTAAAGCTTCAAACCACGTGAATAAATGGAGCAGCTCTGTTTTTGTAGAGGCGGCAATTTAGGTTCTTTTAAGAGCCAATAAATGTGTATGGCAGGCAGCCTATCTCCCCCCACCCCCATGTCAAATCCCATTTTTGCAATATGAAGCAGAGTCGCACCAGAGAGTGTTTTATTATAGCTGCGTATTGAATGTATTTCAGTCGTAAAATCTTATTGATCAAAAACCTGAAGCGTTTAGGCCATTACAAATGTGTGTACAGAATTTATACGGCCATTATTTGTGCCCAACTAGCTGTCTGAAGTACGAAGCAATTTTGCCACGAAATTTTACGCTGAAGTCCACAGCCAGCCTACGGAGCTGGCATGGGGGCCATTGGTACAATAAATGGCCTGTTTAGCACCTTATGTTCTTTGATCACCCTTTGCCCTATTTTATCCAACTTCCTTATAGCTCAAACTGTGGCACCTCCTCCCCACACCATGATACGTAATGTATTTGATGGGTGCTCCCTTTCTGTATCCACCGTGGGGCATCCCAGCATGTGGCCAGCTGCTTCCTCTAAACAAGCTGCTTCCTCATCCTGGTGTCCTTCAGATGTTGTTGGCCCAGTGGTGTATCATGGATTGCCAGAGTCCGGGGCAAGACGAGTATTGCTCCTTCAGAGATCAACAGCTCTACAGAGCCAGAATCAGCTTCCCTTTGCAGATATTCTGGTGTGGCGGGGACGCTCATTCTCCCATGGCACAAACTTCTCCTCTTATTCCATGTTGTCACTGGCATTGCCAGCAGCACCAGCTGCCAAGGGGGTGACAGAGCAGGGCGGGGCTGTTTCGTACCACCTGCTGATAGGCTCGAAGGAAGTGTCCATAGCTCAGCAACCTACCCGAGTGGCAATTGCAGTGCCCCATGAATGTCAAGCACACCAGAGAGATGGATGGGGGGTTGGTATGGAGTGGGTATCTTTCTAAAGTCCTGCAGAGGGTGCCCTACCAACTGGCTGTCACCCAAATCCATTCCTCAGTCCATCCACGCAAATATTGGGAGGTGTACTGTGTGAGGGGGAGGGTGTGCTATTTTTTTAAATACTATTTTCTCTTTTCTTTTTCCTTTTGAAATTTTGCACCTCTAAGAATTTTGCGCCCAGGGGAACCACCCCTGTGGCCCTGCCCACACGATGCCAATGGAAGGCACCAGGATGGTGAAGGCTGCTCTCAAGTCTCAGTAGGCCCATTCAGTTTGGCCAATGAGGCTGTTCTCCACAAACCCTGCCCACCTGCCCCACACCAAACTGACATCAAATGTGGGACAGCCATGGCTGCAAGGGAAACATCTGGGAGGCTTAAAGTGTGCTTGGTTGTTCCTCAATAATCAGGGCTTGCTTTTGGTGCTGAATTTGAGCACCTCACCCACTGAAGGAGGCCACAGAGAATTAAAAGCCAAATGGCTGGTGTAAAAGAAATATTTTTGGTGGTGCATAATGACAGCAATGATGGCGCCAGGTTTGGGGAGAGCCTTCCACAAGCAGGGAGCCATCGCTGAAAAGTCCTGTTCTGATGTTGCATCCTAACGCACACAGAAAAGGGCCTCAGATGATGATTGCAGGGTCAGAGTTTATTCTTTTCCCCCATTAATCCAGAGGCATTACTGAGCACTTGTGAGAGCATTCCAAAGACGGAATGAATATGGGAAGGTGGAGGGGGCCCAAGACATTTCCAGGGCACAGCAAATAACCACGCGCACCTTTACCTTTGGGTCCTGTGGGGCCGAGTTTCCCGTGCTTGCCCATTTCTCCTTGGTCTCCCTTTTTGCCTTCATCTCCTTCAAAAACAAACACACGGGGTGAGTGGGCAGAGAGGGAGAAAACAGACACTCTGATACAAGTCACAATGTACGTTAGGAAAGAATATCCTGGCCTCATTTTGAAAGGAGAAACTGCAGAGGAACCACTGGACTGCTCACCTGCCTCTCACCTGATGTCAGGTGTGATACAGGTAAAGGCATAGCTGCAAAGGAAACAATCAGACACCTTAGAGTGCTGCCTTAATTCTTGCACACCAGCATACTGTTTAAGGCATTGCTGTCAACTTTTCCCTTGTCTTGCGAGGAATCCTATTCAGAATAAGGGAATTTCCCTTTAAAAAAGGGAAAAGTTGACAGCTATGGTTTAAGGTAGAGGATTAGGGCAAACAGATTAGGTGGCAACCCTGCTGACAGTGTGTTAGCCAAGTTGTTATTGTCAGCAAAAGAAAAAAGACTGAACTATGACCACCTTGAATTGATTTTTTTGTCCGTGGAAAACTATCCTCTCCAAAGAACATTCTCTCAACACAGAGTTTGAAGATGTACCAAGAGTTGACTCTTGCTGCCCTCTCGTGGTGTCTTTTGTTGGTCCAAAACTCACCCTATTCCTTTTTCTAGAGCTATATAAAATTATTCCTTGAAATCCTCCACCCAGGGGTAGATCTATTATGAACCTAACAAAGTTTAACCTTCAGGGCCTCTGATCTCAGAGGGGGCCCATAAGTGACTTTAGTCTGCCTACAGCTTGACTTCACCCCCAAAGGCACAGTCCTCCATTGTCTCCTGAGACCAACAGATGCCAACAACAACACTAGACCCAGTTTGAGTCGCATTGAATCGAGAGATTAATTTTTGATCAGAAGGTTGGCGGTTCGAATCCCTGCGACGGGGTGAGCTCCCGCTGCTCGGTCCCTGCTCTTGCCAACCTAGCAGTTTGAAAGCACGTCAAAGTGCAAGTAGATAAATAGGTACCACTCCAGTGGGAAAGTAAACGGCGTTTCCGTGCGCTGCTCTGGTTCACCAGAAGCGGCTTAGTCATGCTGGCCACATGACTTCAGAAGTTGTACGCCGGCTCCCTCGGCCAATAAAGCGAGATGAGTGCAGCAACCCCAGAGTCGGTCACAACTGGACCTAATGGTCAGGGCTCCCTTTACCTTTACCTTTATATTTCAACATTCCCAAAGCTTGAGAGTCGGTACCACAGAGGTTGTAAAGGTGTGGCGATCTGTCGTGGAACAACCCCATTGAAGACGATAACTGTGGTTACCCAGAACTCGTTGTTGGTTGTGAAGGGGTCCTCATAGAATTACGGAGTTGGAAAGGACCATGAGGGTCTTCTACTCAACATGACAGTTCAAGCTTCAGGGCCCCCCAAATGTAGGTCTGCCACTGCCTGCACCCACTTTGCTGGCAGATTGGTAGCAGGAAAGTAGTGGAACTACATTTCTCCAGGTGCATACTAAATTATCCCAATGGTGATCCTTATATCACGTCTGGTGGGGATATGATAAAATTAAAAACTTTTGGGGAAATATACATGAGGAACTGAAAAAAAATGTTTTTTTAAAAAATTGTAAGAACCTGGAAACATTCCTTTTAGGAATTATAAGAAATGACATCCCCAAAGACATGAAGAGAATCTTTTTATATGCAACAGCCACCGCAAGGTTATTGATTGCAAAAAATTGGAAATCAGAAGAAGTACCAAAATTGAAAGATTGGCAACGTAAATTTTTTGAAATGATTGAATTAGCAAAAATGACGGCAACAATTAGAACGCAATCTAATCAAAATCTCAAACAGGAATGGAAATGTGTAGAAGAATACATGACCAAAAGATGCTCCAACAAGAATTTATTGATACGTATTGACTGATTCCACAAAGTTAAGCTAAGCTAAGCAGATATATAAGACTGAATGCTTAATTATTAAGATACAAAATTACGATCTCAATAATAAAGTTACAAAATAATAACAAGGAAGTCATGCACGGGTGGAGGGAAGACACAGGGCAAGAAATAAGAAATGGATAAAATGTTGGTACATAATAAAATGTGAAAATGTGAATTTACTGATATAATGTATATGTATCACTATTTAAAGATCTCATATATGTATTGCAACATAAATAAATAAATAAATAGACAAAATAAATAAATAAATTATCCCAATGGTTTCTGAGGGCAACTGCACTGCCAAGAGGCATGCACACACATATGCCGCTCATCTCAACACCAGTATGCTACTGAATACCATTTCCTGGGGCAGGAGGGACAGCGACATTGAGGGAGTACTGTTGCCTTTATGCCTTTGGCCAACCCACAGATCAGCTGTGGAGAGAGGCCACATTCTTGGTTGTGCACTTGCGTGTGTGCTTGAGCCAAAATAAAGGTTAGCCTTCATTACCTGCTCTTGGGGCTTCTGTAGTTGGAGAGAGACCCAGGCCGAAGCCACAAAGCTCACCAGCGTGACTTTGGCTCTTTCTCCCTCAGCCTAACCTACCGACCTCACAGGATTATTGTGAAGATAAAGTGCAGGGAGGGTCGGACTTCTGCACCTTGCACCTACACCAGAGGGTCTCAAGCTATCATCTGTAGAACATAGGTGGCCTGGAAGTCCCATTCAGGCGTCACCTGGAAGGGTAGTCTAAGAGTTGAGAATAACCTGTACTTGGCTCTGAAGTTGATTTTGTTTTTTCCTGACTCAAAAAGTTGATTTCACAGGCATGACTGTTATTAAAATATGAGTAGGAAGCTGTCTTATCAGAGCGTTGGTTGATCTAGCCTGGTGTTGACTACACTGCCTGGCAGAGAGACTCTCCAGGGTTTCAGACTGAGGAATATTCCCAGCTCTACGAAGCAACAGGTAAAGGGACCCCTGACCGTTAGGTCCAGTCGTGGATGACTCTGGGGTTGCGATGCTCATCTCACTTTATTGGCTGAGGAAGCCGGCATGCAGCTTCCAGGTCATGTGGCCAGCATGACTAAGCCGCTTCTGGCAAACCAGAGCAGCACACAGAAATGCTGTTCACCTTCCCGCCACAGCGGTGCCTATTTATCTACTTGCACTTTGACGTGCTTTCGAACTGCTAGGTTGGCAGGAGCTGGGACTGAGCAACGGGAGCTCATCCCGTCGCGGGGATTCGAACCGCCGACCTTCTGATCGGCAAGTCCTAGGCTCTGTGGTTTAACCCACAGTGCCACCCGCGTTCCTATCTACGTAGCAATACCAGAGATTAAATCCAGGCCCTTGTGTGTGCAAGCCAGATGCTCTTCCACTGCAGGTTGCAGAACGTGGATTTTCTCATTGCAGAATTTGGCACGGAATTCAGATTTTTAATTAAATATTATTTAATCATTCTTTTTAGCATGGAGAACACATAGGTCAGAAGAGAAGGGAATGATGACAGAGACCACAGGAACAAGAGTCCGGCCAGCCTCGAGGATGTGGGGTGAGGTCCTTCTGCACTTCCAACAGGGAGCTCAGAAATTGGCAAACTCTGCTTCAGACTGAGCTTGCCCTTTTCCAGAAGCAGAGCTGTGCAAGTGCCACTATCAGGTCTGGGAGATGGTCAGCAGCAGCAGCAGCGGTGACCACAAGAATCAGGGCTTGGAGGCACTGACTGATGTCAAGGAGTTTATAATTGACATTTGTCAAAATAATGAAAGGGGAGCGTTCCAAAACACACCACATAGCTGCAGGGTGAACTCCCATTATTCCCCTTCAAATTGCCTTCCATTCCAGTTACTGAACACATAGGACCCAATTCAGATTCCTTTGAAGTTCTCAGCAACAAGCCCGCCAACCTTGGCTGAGGTCACCCATTCCTTTTCTTTTCGACGCGGTGAACCCATCGTGCAATTACTTCAATATGTTTCCGGAGTCGCACCTCTCCTACGTCCTCAGTAGAGTTCGACGAGGACGCAGCATGTTGAAGTTTGGATAGTGTTTGAAACAACACGACTCCTTCAACACAATCTAGGCGTGTTGCCGTGCTGGTTCGTTACAGACAACGCTGCGAGGAGTCGTGAGGCACCATTAAAAATGGAGGAAGAGATTGTGGTGAATGTGCTTTGGGTGATGCCATGCATTTGTCAAAAGGGGGCTCTGGCTTGTGAAATAAATTGATTATAGTCTTTTGAGGATGCCGTATGAATGTAAGAAAAGCCTTTCCGGACGAGACCAAAAGCCCATCTTCTCCAGCATCCTGTTTCACACAATGGGCAATTGTTTATTCCATTAGATGATGATGATGATGATTTTATTTTACTTGTACTTTGCTCATCTGACTGGGTTGTCCCAACCACTCTGGCTGGCTTTCAACTTATATAAAAGCAGAATAAAACAACAAACATTAAAAACTTCCCTATACAGGGCTGCCTTCAGGTGTCTTCTAAAAACAACTGATGGACTCCTTTTAAAGGTAAAGGGACCCCTGACCGTTAGGTCCAGTCGTGACCGACTCTGGGGTTGCGGCGCTCATCTCGCTTTATTGGCCGAGGAGCCGGCGTACAGCTTCCGGGTCATGTGGCCAGCATGACTAACCCGCTTCTGGCGAACCAGACCAGTGCATGGAATTGCTGTTTACCTTCCCGCCAGAGTGGTACCTATTTATCTACTTGCACTTTGACGTGCTTTCAAACTGCTAGGTTGGCAGGAGCTGGGACCGAGCAACGAGAGCTCATCCCGTCACGGGGATTCAAACCACCGACCTTCTGATCGGCAAGTCCTAGGCTCTGTGGTTTAACCCACAGTGCCAGCTGCGTCCCCTCCTTTTAACCCGGTCCACAATAGACCCTGGAGAAAAGGGGGGGGTATAAGTGCAATAAATAATAAGAAACAAGAGACAAGCAAGGCTGTTTACCTGAGGCCTTGGGGAACAGCTAGCTTGCAGAGCAGAGAGCACACTGAACTAGCTGTATCAAAAGTTTGACTCCATGCAAGGCAGCTTGGTGTGTTCATATGAAGGAATCTTGTATGTGAGGCTAACCACAGTTTGGAGTTGAGGGTGAGTGAGATCAGGGAAGCAAGATGGGATGAAAGGGTTAACCGACCCTCCTGCAGCTGCTTTTAGGTGAAAACGAGACATTTTCTGGCTTGAACCTCAACGTGTTAATAATCTCCCAAGTACTTCTCAGTGGATGAAGTACAACTCTTCACTCATTTCTCCGTGCTCATAGCATTCCTGAGAATTAGGCCAAGACAATGGAGGTCACCAGACCACCAGTGGCCTGCAAACTTTATTCAGGTGCTCTGCAGCACAAAGGTAAAGGTAAAGGGACCCCTGACCATTAGGTCCAGTCATGGCCGACTCTGGGGTTGCTGATATCTTCTCGCTTTATTGGTAGAGGGAGCCGGCGTACAGCTTCCGGGTCATGTGGCCAGCATGACTAAGCCGCTTCTGGCGAACCAGAGCAGTGCACGGAAACACCGTTTACCTTCCCGCCGGAGCGGTACCTATTTATCTACTTGCACTTTGACGTGCTTTCGAACTGCTAGGTTGGCAGGAGCAGGAACTGAGCAACGGGAGCTCACCCCGTTGCGGGGATTCAAACTGCCAACCTTCTGATCGGCAAGTCCTAGGCTTTGTGGTTTAACCCACAGCGCCACCCGTGTCCTCTGCAGCATACCTGCATTAAATACCCGAGCTTCCTTTATGACTAATGTACAAAAGACACATCAAACCAGGGGAACCCACCTTATTAGAGTCTCGGTCATTTTATTTCTTTGATAAAGAATTTAATCGTTTCACAATTATTGTATGAGCCTGGAAAAAAGCTGCAAAGGTTGGTCTTGCCTGCAGGAAGTGAGAGTAGCACATTTAATATTGAAACAGGGCTGTTGATATTGTGAGAATTAGGGCCTGCCCCGAACATCACATAGGAAAGTAGATG
>JAXCMG010000020.1:21045951-21105518 GCA_034642415.1 Podarcis siculus | reverse complement strand
AAGCTAAAGGTCTCAGTCCGTTTATCCACGTTTAAATTTTCTCACAATATGAAGGTCTGCAGTACAGGTATCTGTGGTGGCCACTTGGGGGCAGCCTTGAATATCTATTAAGCAAGGGGTTTCATCAGTCCTTTTTATTAGGCACTTTTTAATTCCAACCATATCTTCTCAGATGCGAGTCCTATTTGATTCAGTGCTGCTGACTCCCAGGTTAGTGTGCTTAGGGCAGCAGCCTGAGCCATTTGCTCTTATCAAGGACTGACTTTTAAAGCCAGCGTGGGCCACTGAGATTATCAGGCCTGCCCTGAGTAATCCTTGCAGTGTATTTTTAGCCCACGACTTTTATCACAACCGTAACTTCTGGGTGAACACACAGAACTGAGGAGGAAATGCACCTTGTTTAGCAGCTTGCATTGTGCTTTGCAGAATAAAAACATAAGCAAAAGGCAGGTCCCCTGCCCCAAGGAGCTTACAATCAGAAACTGGTGGGGAAGATGCTGTTCAACGTCTGAGGTCTTGTGCTCCTCTTGGGGCGGAGTGGAACCTGGAGCACTTTCGGGAAATGGGAAGGAAATTCTAGTTTTGGTATTGTATCTCCGTCTTTACTAGACAGTTTGGTTGTATTTATGTATACACTTAGGTAAAGGGTAAAGGGACCCCTGACCATTAGGTCCAGTCATGGCCGACTCTGGGGTTGCGGTGCTCATCTCGTTTTATTGGCCGAGGGAGCCGGCGTATAGCCAGCATGACTAAGCCACTTCTGGCAAACCAGAGCAGCGCACGGAAACACCGTTTACCTTCCCGCCACAGCGGTGCCTATTTATCTACTTGCACTTTGATGTGCTTTCGAACTGCTAGGTTGGCAGGAGGTGGGACTGAGCAACGGGAGCTCACCCCGTCGCGGGGATTTGAACCGCCGACCTTCTGATTGGCAAGTCCTAGGTTCTGTGGTTTAACCCACAGCGCCACCCGCGTCCCTTATGTATATACTTACTGGATTTTAAAATGTGAAGCGGTTTAAAAATGTGTTTCAATAAGCAAAAAAATAAACAAAAGTATGAGGGTTCCATGTGTACCACAGTGAGACAGACTAAGGGAGCACTCCTACTCACGAGGAGTTGGTGTTAAGCAAGTAAGCCGGGATAAAGTTGTGCCAGATCCAAACCCCATTCAGGAGCAAGGCTGCTGCTGGCTACGCAGTTCCAAGCCTCTCAGAGCGAAAACAAGTCTTTAAAATAGAGTTTGGCTGTAAAAACACCCTATTTGCCAGGTCATGTGACTGAGCTGAACAGAGTTAGGATCCTGCATATGCCCCACTGCTTGGCTTTGATACTGACATATTCCCAGAATGGTCCTTTTTTTGCCAAGACGACAAAGCTGTGCTGGTGTATCTCTGGGACTGCTCTTCCTATTCAGAAATTTCTCCTCTTCTTGTTCAACTGAAAACTACCCCAGATCTAACCCTGCCCTGTGGGGAAACAGTGAGCACATATCTTTGCCCTCTTATTTTTTATCTGCATGACAGCCTTGTGAGGTAGTCCAAGCTGGGGCAGACTGATTCATGGGGTTCCCCAACAAGCAGCGTAACTGGGCAGGGATTTCCAACCTCAATGTTTCATATGCTAACCAAACAGCCACTGCCACAACCTTGCTGCACTAGCTTTTTTTTTACGGTGGAAGTGAAATCATAATCATAGAACACTGCTGGAACTGAGGCAATGTGGGAAAGAGAATAGTTGTCTCTCTCCTCCAATTGAGTTGGCAGGATAATTAACTACGGACCCCAGAATTTCGGGTCCCCTATAAACCTGTGCCCAAGTTTTGCAGTTGTTTTGCAGAGGGAAAAAACCCATGTTGTGCAGCACCCCACAAACTGGGTACAGTGGTACCTCGGGTTACATACGCTTCAAGTTACATACGCTTCAGGTTACAGACTCCGCTAACCCAGAAATAGTGCTTCAGGTTAAGAACTTTGCTTCAGGATGAGAACAGAAATCGTCTTCCAGTGGCGTGGCAGCAGCGGGAGGGCCCATTAGCTAAAGTGGTGCTTCAGGTTAAGAACAGTTTCAGGTTAAGTACAGACTTCCGGAACGAATTAAGTACTTAACCTGAGGTACCACTGTAATTGATACATCAAATACAGGGTTTGTAGTTAACACCATCAGTGTCCAAATCACTCCTAACCAGTGCCAACAGTTTTGCAGCAAAAATCCCATGTTTTGCAGCACACCACAAACTGAGTAACTGCTCCTCAAACCAGGGACATAGCACTGGCGTTAATTCAAATTAAAATATTTCCAACTACAGGGGTCGGGGAGGTGCTTAACCCTTTATAACCCAAACAAACACTACATCTTTCTTCTGTTCCATTATAATTTACAGTACTTCACTTTTCCCCAACCAGATGCTTAGATCAGGGATGGGGAACTTTTGTCCCTCCATATATTGCTGGACTCCAACTCCCATCAGCCCCAGCTAGCAGGACCAGTAATCTGAGATGATGGGAGTTGTAGTTGAGTGAGAAAACAGAACAAGACTGGAGGGCCACCTGCTTCCCACCCCTGGTTTACAAAATAAAACACTGATTAAGCCTTGTAATTTGTGCAACTGACATTTGAATTATTCTTCCACAACAGGCATTGTCTATCAGATTAAAATGCAAATAAGTTTCCTGCCCGCTCTGTGAAGGATTGCCAACTGACTAGCAAATTGTCTGAGCTTGGACCTTCAGCGGCACCAAATCTGATGCACCAAAATATAAGCTCTCACCATGATTAGCTGCAGAAGCCTGCAAGGTCTTCTGCTCTTAAAGGCACAGTTGCAGAAGCAGCCAAAAAGTTGGCAACCTTCTTTCCCCAATTCTCTGTGACACAAGAGCTGGGGGGAGAATTATAAGCAGTGTGTTGGTTTCCCCTGAAGCACAGACTGCTGTGTCTCTTCAGCAACAGCAAAGATGTTTATCAAACAGAAGGCTCACCTTTCGGTCCTGGTAGAATGGTATGGGTGGAACAGATCTCCGTCGCTGACCGGTTGTCGTCATCCAAACCAAAAATCTGCGCTAGGAGGACGAGAAAAAGCAACAGGGAGGTTTTGTGTTTCCAAAGTTGGTTCTTCATGCTGCTCGCGCCGTTCAGCTCCACAGGAAATGCCCTTCCTCGTTCCAGCCTTAATAATTGCTAAAATAAGATTTCCCATATAACTCTGGAAAGCAAGCTCAATAGAAGATCCCGCTTGATTAGAGCTAAATAGAGAAAGGCCATCAAGAGGCCCTGTGTGTGGGGTGTGTGTGTCTGTCTCTGTGTGTGTGTTACCATACACTGGGCAATATATTTATGCAGCAGTGACAGTTGTTTATTAAAGTTTATCTCTTGGCTGTGAAATAATTAAGTGCACTGGCCGGAGGAGATGTCTTGAATGCACAAGCTGGCCTCTGCATTTGCCTGCTGGTATCTGAGAGCTGGTTTCTTATGTTCGTCACAGAAATATAATAGAAAAGGTATTAATACAGCTCGCTGTTGGAGATAATGGGACTCCAGGATGTGTAAACACACCTTGCACTCTAAGGCTGACACGGCCGTCTCTACCATTGGACGGAGGGAGACATGGGCACTTCAGAAAAAAGGATGCTGGGGAGTCAGGGAGCAGAATGAGGTGTTGGAGGACAGAGCTGCCTATGGCATTGCCTGCTAAGGTGACCTGTGCCTCTCAAGTGCAGTGGAAGTCCCATTGCCATTCCGCCACATCTGTGCATAGAATGTGAGAGAGGCGGTGCCATCTTGCTCTTTGCCTCAGGCTGCAAAATGGCTTGGACTGGTTCTCAGGGGACTCAGCTACATTAGTCAAAAAATGACATTTTGAATTTGTTATAAATATGCAACACCAGATGGTGCCAGAGAGCAAAAAAATTCTATGCAATTTTGACATAGCGTTTTCTGGCCCATTTGGGGAGGAAGGAACCTGTGGCAGAGAACTGCTATATTTTGTTCAGCCTTTTTGAGTCCACGGCTCCCTCCCTACATTCTTTCTGCAGCACCCCTGTGGGGCTCAGGAGCCCAGTTCTGTCACCCCTTGCCTGCCGAGCTGGCAGCCCCTCACCCTTTTTCAAACACCCTCCCTTGTGGGGTGCTCCCTCAGCCCCCTCTCCTTGGAAGCCCTCTGAACAGTCGCTGCAGCCCCCCGGTCTCTGAACTGCCTCAGTTCCTGGCAAACCAGCACCCCCTTGCCAGCCCCAGAGGCAGCAGTAGCTGCAGCAAACAGCTGTTCAAGCCTTTGGGAGCCCAAGATGTGAGAGGGCAGCAGGAGGGATGGAAGGAAAGAGGGACAGAGGCCAGTCTTGCCCATGGCACCCCTGACCATCATTCAAGGCAACCCAGGGTGTCACAGCACACTGGTTGAAAACCACTGGTTTAGTAGATTTCTATCCTGCTTTCCAACTGGAGTTGTCAAAACAACCAACAACAGTGGATGCACCAAGAACCACATGCTCACGAAATAAAACAGGCCTAAAAAGGTTGCCGACCCCCGCTGTAATCGATCTACACGTCCCAGCTTAGTTTGTTAAAAGGCAGCTCTTTCCTGTGTCAGAGCTCTTAGATCTAAAGTTTAAAATAAACGCTAACTTCCACGACCTGATAAAGCTCTGAAGAGAAAAACTACCCTGGGAAAATATTTCCTGCTTCGTTTTCATAAATATTTATGCAATTCCTTCTGGAGCACCCGTTTCGCCTTGAGAAAAGTGAACACACGTCTTCCTGTCACAGAGTTAACTGTTTAGATTTGAAGTGGTTTGCTTAGGCTGAGGGGAGATTTAGGGGCAAATGCTAATGCCCACCTTGAACAGGTTCAGAAATTTTGCGATGGTGCTGGAAGGCTGTTGCGTGTGAGGGAATCTAATAATAAACATGTGTTATTTATTCATGTTCACATTTTTATCCCCTCCTTTTTCAGTTTATGGTAGATAGATGACAGTGCAAGAAATACAAAGACAGCATAAACATTAAAGGGGAAATCCTCTGGGAAGACCTGTCAGGATCAGCAGCTTACAGTGCAGAAGATCTCCAGCTCAGATGGCCGATTCCCAGATTCACCAGCTTGGGTCCCGCTTCTGGGCTTCCCATGGGCATCTGGTTGGCCACTGTGAGAACAGGATGCTGGACTAGATAGGCCTTTTGCCTGATCCAGAAGAGAGGGTCTTTTTATGTTCTCATACCTCCGAGAGCCGAAGAATTGATGCTTTTGAATTATGGTGCTGGAGGAGACTCTTGAGAGTCCCCTGGACTGCAAGAAGATCAAACATATCCATTCTTAAGGAAATCAGCCCTGAGTGCTCACTGGAAGGACAGATCCTGAAGCTGAGGCTCCAGTACTTTGGCAATCTAATGAGAAGAGAAGACTCCCTGGAAAAGACCCTGATGTTGGGAAAGATGGAGAGCACAAGGAGAAGGGGACGACAGAGGACGAGATGGTTGGATAGTGTGCTCAAAGCTACAAACATGAGTTTGACCAAACTGCGGGAGGCAATGGAAGACAGGAGTGCCTGGCGTGCTCTGGTCCATGGGGTCACGAAGAGTTGGACATGACTAAACGACTAAACAACAACAACCCCTTAGAGCAGCCACTTTCTTTTGTGCCATGCCCCATTGGATCCATTTTTAGACTGGAACCCACAGCACTTAGTTTGTAAAGTCAAATTAAACAACACTAACAGAATCAGCTGCCCAAGGCAGACACCTCACTCTGTCTAATGGTGGGGCCAGCTCAGTTGCTGCAGTTTACCTGGCCACCGTTGGGCTAGGTTGTCTGATGCAGCAAAACAGTTCTTACTTTCTGATTTACCAGATCAGAGAGATTGGCAGGCTAGCGAGTGAGCCTTAAGCAAATACAGTGGTACCTCGGGTTAAGAACTTAATTCGTTCTGGAGGTCCGTTCTTAACCTGAAACTGTTCTTAACCTGAAGCACCACTTTAGCTAATGGGGCCTCCCGCTGCCACTGCGTCACTGGAGCACGATTTCTGTTCTCATCCTGAAGCAAAGTTCTTAACCCAAGGTACTATTTCTGGGTTAGCGGAGTCTGTAACCTGAAGCGTCTGTAACCCGAGGTACCACTGTACCACGTTCCATTGGAGGACCACTGAGCAAAACATTTTGGAAATGCCCTTGTAGTACAGAGGTTAGCAGAAGATAGGTATGGATCTAATGGTAGATCTTTGGGTGACTTTTTTTGGGGGGGGGAGTCTTTTCCACCTGGCTCTGGCTGGTGGATCTAGTTGGGTTTAAAAACCCAAAATGTATCCCGCAAGCCTGAAATCTGTCCACCCTTGATATAGCAGATGTAACTTCAAAATGTTTCCTTAAGGGTCAAATTAATATGATACAACAGCAGATCACAGGAGAAGCTCAGAGTTAAATCTGTTTTCCAGCTATGTATCACAAGCCAAGATTTCGTTAGGTCCCACAGGGACAGTAATTTTCCTTCCACTGGAAACCAAAGAAACTGGAAACCAAATCAAATGATGGAAAGCTCCATTTGATGTATAGCTGGGGTTGGGAACCTGTGAAAATCCAGATGTTGTTGGACTACAACTCCCCTAATGTTAGACCATTGGCTTTGTTGGCTGTGGATGATGGGAGTTAGGAATTCAACAACATCTGGAGTGCCACAGACTCTTGCTATCGGGCCATAGGGCAAGTGGAGCCCTTTTCATAAGTAGTTCCACTTATAAATATGTCCTTCAACCTGCCAGTTGATGCAGCAAGCTGGGACGCCTGCAAGTAATTTCTTGCTGCTGCTTTGTGTGGCCGGCCCTACCATTAGACAAGATGAGGCAACCACCCTCAGGTGGCTCTGTGTGCCTTATGCCAGTCATAAGGGTAAAGGTACCCCTGACCATTAGGTCCAGTTGTGACCGACTCTGGGGTTGTGCGCTGATCTCACTCTATAGGCCGAGGGAGCCGGTGTTTGTCTGCAGACAGCTTCCGGGTCACGTGGCCAGCATGACAAAGCCACTTCTGGTGAACCAGAGCAGTGCACAGAAACACCGTTTACCTTCCCGCCGGAGCGGTACCTATTTATCTATTTTGCACTTTGACGTGCTTTCGAACTGCTAGGTTGGCAGGAGTAGGGACCGAGCAACGGGAGCTCACCCCGTGGCGGGGAGTCGAACTGCCAACCTTCTGATCGGCAAGTCCTAGACTCTGTGGTTTAACCCACAGCACCACCTGCGTCCCTATGCCAGTCATACATTCCCTTAACTAGCTTGCAGCCTTCAGGTGCACTGTGGGATGCCATCCCATTCAAGTAAATTTCAAGTGCTAGTCCAGTCAGCTTCTACTCATGGAGGGGGGCGGGTGGGGTGCAATCTTGCCCTTTGCCTCAGGCAGCAACATGGGAGTAAGGTACAGACTGAGGGGGCCTACACACCACCATACATTTAAAGCACATAACGAAGAACCATGGGAAATGTATTTTCTCTGTCACAGAGCTACAATTCGCTGCTCCCTTAACAAACTACAGTTCTCAGGATTTGGGGGGTGGACGTCATGTGCTATAAACAGCCCCCTAGGTATGTAATGTTTTGCCTCCATATCCCCCTAGTAAGCCATCCCACCACATGCCTTTTGAGGTCCCTCACAGCACCTTTGAAGATCTCATGACTCTATTTAAAGGTTAGCTGATGAGTCCCATGTTCCCAATTCTTTGGAACGCCAATTTGTCCAGCACAGAGTGTCGTTCACCTCCCCGCTCCCCAAGTTCTTCTCTGTCTCGGTTCTGTGCATGCATTTTTAACATTCAGCAGGCTAGGTGCCCAAAGAACGCTGCTTTGTAGGCAGATACACAAACGTTCTTTTTTAAGGTCAGCTTCCATACCCTTGCTGACCTCCCGCTGTTCCCGAGTATGTTTGGAAAGGGGTGGCCCTGTGGTTGAATTTCTAATTGGCTGTGTGCCACGACTGGTGCTGGGAATTACATTTTGGTGGTGTGAGGCGGGATAGGAAAATGGCACAGGGATTCCCAGGGGGCATGGCATCATCAGCACACACGCCACGGCGTTATGTGCTGGAAGACGAGCTATTTCTGAGCATCCATGGAGGAAGCTTGTAATTACAGCACTCATTCAGAAGGTCACACAGAGGTCAGATCGTGGCACCCTAAAAGACGAACACATTTTATTACTACACAATTGTTTGTGGACCAGGATCCACCTCATTTATTTGTTTATTGCTTTTATATCCAGTGGTACCTTGGTTCTTGAACCTAATCCTTTCTGGAAGACCGTTCGACTTCCAAAATGTTCGAAAACCAAGGTGCAAAGGGCTTCAATTGAGAAAATTGAAAAACACGCAGCGGGAGCCATTCGACTTCTGAGGCACGTCCGAAAATGGAAGCATTTACTTCCGGGTTTTCAGCATTCGGGTTCCGAGATGTTCATCAACTGAGACGTTTGAGAACTGAGGTGCCACTGTACTGCCATTCATCAGAAGATCTCAGGGTGGTTTGCAAAATAAAATACAAAACAAAACACAAGTAAATAATTAAACCAAAACAATAACACCTCCCTTCCCACAGACTCATTTAAAAGGCTGTATAATAATAATCGGGACGCGGGTGGCGCTGTGGGTTAAACCACAGAGCTTAGGACTTGCCGATCAGAAGGTTGGCGGTTCGAATCCCCGCGACGGGGTGAGCACCCGTTGCTCGGTCCCTGCTCCTGCCAACCTAGCAGTTCGAAAGCACGTCAAAGTGCAAGTAGATAAATAGGTACCGCTCCGGCGGGAAGGTAAACGGCGTTTCTGTGCGCTGCTCTGGTTCGCCAGAAGCAGCTTAGTCATACTGGCCACATGACCCAGAAGCTGTACGCCGGCTCCCTCAGCCAAGAAAGCGAGATGAGCACCGCAACCCCAGAGTCGACCACGACTGAAGCTAATGGTCAGGGGTCCCTTTACCTTTACCTTTATAATAGTAATCAGCCAAAGACCAGTTGAAGAGGAACAATTTCGCCTGGTACCTGAAAATATATAATGAAGGCACCAGGCAAAGCTCCATGTGCAGAGCATTCCACAAACTAGAAACCACTACAGAAAAGACATGTTCTCAAAAACAAACAAACAAACAAAAACCAGAATCCAGACTGAAATTCCCAGGTGTCAGAAAAGGTTATCCTGCGGCCCATGTTTTGTTAGCCATAAAATGGAAAGCGAGCGAGGTCCTAACTAAAGAGGATTGGCAACTCAAGTTGATAGAATATGCACAACTTGCAGATTTAACATACAGAATAAGAGAGCAAGAACATATGTTTTAAAGAAGATTGGAAAACATTTATTGAATATATGGAAAATAACTGTGTACAGCTGAAAACGCTGGCAGCATTAAAGTTAAATTCAACAGAGTGAATAATTCTTGATGGATGTAATAGTGGAAAATTGATTTGAATGGTTATATAGTAAAATATGCAGGGATGTAAGATATGCAAAATGAACCAAGGGAAGGGAAGAAGGGAAGCCACAGGATATTTTAAAGTTTGTAAAATGTTTGTTTGAAATTGTAAAACAGAAAATTTAATAAAATTATTATGTATAAAAAAGACACATTCTCATGTTGCCACCCTCTGGACCTCACACAGAGAAGGCACATGAAGAAGGAGCTCAGATGATGAACGTGAAGTTTGAGGCAGTTTATATGGGGAAAAGCAGTCTTTGAGGTCAAAACCAACACTTCGAATTGGGCCTGGAAGTAAATTGGCAGCCAGTGCAGCCAGGTCAGGATCAATGAAATGTGCTCAAACCTTCTCGTCCCAATGAGCAACCTGGTTGCTGAATTCTGCACCAGCTGAAACTTCCGAAATGTCTTCAGTTTAGATTAATAAAGGTGGCAGATGTAAAATGGTGGGCAAGTAGTGAGGTTCATAGGTAAACAAAATGTTAAAAATACAGATGGTGATAATTCAGTTTTAGCTACAATGCGGCAACACTTTTCAACAGCAGTGTGATAGGGAATAAACCGATCACAGCAGCGTTAAGTGGCAAAACAATCAATGTGACTATGCAGATTAGTATCTGTAGGCTGGCCCAAGACAAATTGGCACCTAAGGTGGATCCCAAGGCCCTGATGTTGGGAAAGATTGAGGGCACAAGGAGAAGGGGACGACAGAGGACGAGATGGTTGGACAGTGTTCTCGAAGCTACCAGCATGAGTTTGACCAAACTGCAGGAGGCAGTGGAAGACAGGAGTGCCTGGTGTGCTCTGGTCCATGGGGTCACGAAGAGTCAGACAAGACTAAACAAAAAGGTGGATCCCAAAATGGCAGCCCCCTCCATGCCAGGGAAAAAGGGGTGAGGGAAGATCTACATCAGGATCTCGTTGCCCCTGGGAATCCTGCCGCCTGAGGAGGTCATCTCACCTAGCTTCATGGGTGAGCTGGCTCTTGAGTCGAAAAGTAAACCATTGTCTCTGTTCAGACCTAAATAAATTGTAATTCAGCAATGCCATGCTGGGGCCTCCCTTTGGAATTCTGACGCCAGGTAGCAAAGGAAAAGGAGGCATTTGGAGGCAGTAGACTGGATGCAGGGGTGTGCATGAGACTGAGGTGATGGCAGAACAGCAAAGGGATAAATTATATGCAGAAGGGGAAATGGCGGGGACAGAAGATGATTTGGGATGGATAAAAGAAAATACGGTGCATAATTTAACTATGGGGTGAATATGCTCCTACAGGGGGCAGTGTTGGCCACCACCTTGGATGGATTTCAAGGTGAATTAGGCAAATCCATGGAAGATAAGGCTGTCAACAGCTGCTAAGAATGGTGCCTATGTTTTACCTTCACATTATCTCTTAGAGATCTCCAGTTCCTATGACTGAGCTGTTTCACGAAACCACTGCAAGCCTGTGGCGTGGATCTGACCAATCAGAACATTGGATCTGTGCTTTGATGTGCATCCAGCTACAGAACTATTGTTGACCATGTCCTGTCAATGGCCATATATGTGCAACGGCACCCATCCATGCATCTTCAGCCACAATTCTGGGCTTGGAACTCTTCCGCAAATGCCGCTAGGCAATGCCCACATATGGCTATGGAGCGGCACACTCCACGCCTGGCGGGTAACGTGGTATGAAGTCTTCGCGCTAGTGTGGTAAGCCAATTCCTGTAGGGTGCTGATCTCCACCAGAGATGGATTTTGCTTGGCAACCGGCAGCAAGAGCAACCAATTGTGGCTCGACCGTTCTCCAGCCTCCTGCATGCTTCACAAGCAAGCACAGCACCAGAAAGAATTTCCCCAAGTGTGTGTGTGTGTGTGTGTGTGTGTGTGTTCTCCTCTACAGAGTATCAGCTACAACCGGCATGAGTCAGTAACCCGCAGAGTCTTTCCCCATCATGTGTGGGCGACAGGATACCCACCACAGCACAGCATTTTGCTTTCTCTCCATCGCAGCGTCATTAATGTGGACTTCTTTCATATGGACTGGGCACTCTGACAAAGGGTATCTTTATCCTCTGTGGTAGCATTCCAAATTGATGTAGCAATACATGGACTTTGAGACTTATATGGTCAGGAATGAGAAGTCAGTTTCCCTCGCCTTTAAGCATTGCTTTTACCAAGCGATGCGCAAATATTTTACTGAAAGGACCTTCACATCTTCTGTCCTTGCCCCCATCCTCTAACCTGTAAATATGTGTTTCGTGTCAACTCACAAGACCAGTGGACTGTTTGATAACTTGGATATTCCTGAGCCTTTCTGAACCTTGGGTCCACAGAGGTTATTGGACTACAACTCCCATTGTCCCTGACTGCTGGCCCTTCTCACTAGGGATGATGGGAGTTGTAGTCCAACGGCATCAGGCAACCCAAGGTTGTGAAGGCCGTCCTAGAGTTTCAGATTGATTGTTCCCACTCTAAAAATCAGGGACAGTAGAATTGCAATACCTCTCCTAATTTCACCACACCTTTAATGGGATGCAAAATTGGGTGAGGTGTTTTTGGGATGGGGAGGGGCATAATGAGGGTCAAAGTGTTTGTCCCACTTAGGGGTGGTAGCTTCAAATTCCCTGCTGCTACTGAGTGACAGTTTTCTTCGGAATCTCTTCTACCCAGAAGACACCAGGGGAAAGGAAGGAAGCAATAGTTCCATTTCCTGCTTCTGTCCTCCCTCTAGTTTCAGAATAGCACAAAACTTCCTGCTCTTGGCATAGGCAAATCTGTCAAATTCGGTTTCTCATTTTTCCGATCTTAAGTTCGGTTTTCCACATTTCCACAGCAGTTTGCAAACTTATTTTTTTAAGTCCTCGTGAATATTTGTTAGCATTTTAGTGCAATTTTCCCCAAATACAATACACACATTTTTTTTTGTAATATACACATCTTTGTAAAGGAATTTTCCTAATATATGCATTCTTATGGACACTTTACCCCAGTATATGTGCTTTTGCACACATTACTTGGCTGGGGAACTGCATTGCAAAATTCAGAGAAATGTGAATTAAGAAGAATGGCTGAGTTGCATTCACATATTGTTTCAGAACAATCTGTGAACCGAATCAAATATCTTCCCCATCCCTATCCTTTCCTCACTCTGGCATCGTCTGGGTATGAGGGAACTCTGATGGTTTGTGCAAACCTTTTAGTAACATTTTCTCCGCTCAGTCACCAAATTGAAGCCTCAAAAGTTCTGTTAAGTACTTTCAGCTCTATGGCTGACTTTTCTCAGTCAGAGATGTATTATTATGAACTGCAGAATATCTCTATTTCGTACTACTAGAAAACAGTTTTTTATTTCACTGTGAGTGAAACTAAAGACAATTTTTTCACCGGAACTTGATTAAAATTGATTTGACTGCCTGAGGCCAGATGAAATTTGTTTTTACTATTTATTTGTTGAAATTAAATCCCACCCTTCCTCCCAAAGCAGCCCAGGGCAGCAAACCAACAAGTGATAAAACAATAAGAACATCTCAGAAACATCTTTAAAACAATTTCAAGACAGATTAGTAATATTATTTAATTTATATACTGCTTATATGCCAAAATGGCTTCGAAGTCATTTACTACTATAAAATCAATCCATGATTAAAATACACAGTAACTTTAAAAGATTGTCGACTCTTCATAGCTATATCTATATCTATCTATATCTATATATCTATATATAGATATAGATATATAGTGCTATATATATCTCACACACAGAGAGAGAGAGAGTAATAAACAACAAACAAACAGTATTTTTTTGACCTGGACAGACACTGGAGTTAGTCAGTTGCATGAGTCATTACGGAAAGAAATCAATGTTGAGATGGCATGGTCCCTTAGGGCATGACTAGTAGCTGCATGCAGCTTGGGTAAACTTTCACTGCCGCATCAAAACAAACCCTCGAGCCCGAAAGGTAACCACTGAAACAGCTACCGCTCAGCCAAATTATAGTGCTTTTAATTGGAGCGCAACATAGAGCAGTGTGAGTCACCCTACCGTTACTTTTCAGCAAATACCACTGCATTGTGGATAACAGCTTCAGTGTGTCCCAGTGGCAAAGACTCCACCAAGAGGCTTTGCGGAAACAAACCCTGATCCAAATAGAAGTTCCCTCACTTTGACCAACCTTTACTCATCACAGCTACTAGTATTTCCTAGTGGTCTACACATATCCAGAACTGGAGGTCTGTAGCAATGAAAGGCTCATGCAGCTATATATATATATTTAAGATGCTTTATTTAAATAAGTTTATACACACAGAGAGAAAGCCAATCGTGATTCATAGAAAGACACAACAAACGTTGTGAATGGAACAATCCAATCACACTAAAGAAAAAAGATCTCAAGTTAGTGAGCCACTACATTGACATGCATTTTATACAGGTGTAATATGTTTTAAAATTTATTCCAGTCCAATCTACATCTTTCCCAAAGCTCCTTCTTGTATATATCTTGCCCATAACAGGTTGAGGAGGTTCCTGGTATGTCTAGATAGGGCTGAGAAAAACTCCCAGCCTGACACCAGAGCACTTTTTTGTTGCAGAGCTTTCCCCTGCTCTTTACTGCTGAATCAGAGCAAACAGCAATCCATGGTAAACCTGAATTGCTGTCCATTGCGCTTCAGTTTTAACAAGTGGGTTTATGTGGGGAAAGCTCTGGGGCGAAAAAAAGGAGTGTTCTGACACAGAGCTTTAAAGTGCGGACCCTCAGCTTTCCTCTTTCTTTAACGATCACTCGTAGCCGGATAGGATTGTCTTCCATAAACACAGTTTTAACAATGAGTCTGTAAGTGACTGTGGAGGCCAAATCTGGACCCATACGTCCTTCCACAGTAGGGACATTGGTTCCTGGGTGGGAGTGGATCACGGTGTGGATTTGCCAAGCGTGCCTTCCTCTTAGCATGTTTCTCCCTTGAGTCCTGAGTTTGAGTGTCTTCAAAGTCCATGACACCTTTGGTAAAGGCTGTCCTCCAACTGGAGCTCTCGCAGGACAGCGTTTCCCAGTTGTCAGTGTTTATAGTACATTTTTTTAGATTTGCCTTGAGACAATCTTTAAATCTCTTTTGATGACCACCAGTATTACGCTTTCCATTTTTAAGTTCGGAATGGAGTAGTTGCTTTGGAAGACGATAATCAGGCATCCGCACAACATGAGTTTGGATGAGCGCTTAGCCATGTTCATTCATTTCAATGGGTCTACTCTGAGCAAAAGCTAGACGAGTACAATGCCGAATAAGTGGACTGACCCTAGCAGAGGGAGACATTCATTTGGAGCAAATGTGAGCCTCGCCCTCTTTTCTGTTTCCCATTTTAGAGAGATGCTTTTGAAGCTCCTCACTGTCTGTTTGAGATTTGTCCAAAGCTTATGCCAGCTGAGCAAGGGCTTGGTAGGCTTCAGCATCCAGCAATAACATCACCATCATTTAAGAATCAACTCACAGAAAAAAATATTCTCTAAATGGCCTTGTTTGGAAACCACTGAAACACATTATGATGGTGAAAGACGTGCTCCTTACACTCAGTAGGCCTGGTCTGTTTCTACTTTATCTTTTCGGTTAGGAGGCCTGAGGTCCGACCAGTTTTGCTTACTGCTGCAACTTCTCCCTTTCGACTTGTTCCAAAGCTATTTGCATTGGTGGCTTTCAGTTTTCCACTGGGTCTCTCATGTGGTAAGACTACCAAGAGGTTGCCTGTCCTCAATAAACTCCCTACTGTTACTCTATGCAATGTCTGGTTTTCGTTCTTTTTTTAAGAAATGGATTTGAAGCTCTCATGATGCAGTTACCCAGTGCAGAAGTGTGTACAAAAGTGTGCATATTGGAGGAATGCAAGTTTTAAAAGGCAGATAATGATGAAAAAAAATGCATATGACAATGCATTCCATTAGGCAAAATTGCATACAGAAAATGTATGGAATTGCTCAGGAATTTTTGTGAGGACACACACACACATTCCAAATTGATGCATAAATTCAGCAAACTGAAACTAAGGTTGAGAAAACATAAAACTTTGAGAAAGCTAAATTGACATAGGATTGTAGCTTAAATGCCGCAGGCATAGGCAAACTCGGCCCACCAGATGTTTTGGGACTACAGTTCCCATCATCCCTGACCACTGGTCCTGTTAGCTAGGAATCATGGGGGTTGTAGTCTCAAAACATCTGGAGGGCCGAGTTTGCCTATGCCTGAGGCCCTGGGAAGCTGCCTTCTGCCAGTTAAAATAGACCAGAGATGGGGAATTTGTGGCTCTCCAGATCATGCCGAACTCCGAGTTCCCCTCAACTCCAGCTACCTTTGCCAACCGTTGGGGATGATAGGAGTTGTAGTCCATCTAGAAGGCCACAGGCTCTCCATCCCTGATGAAGACCATGCTGAGCTAGATAAACCAGTTTCAAACATTTCCTTCTTTCTACTCCTCCTGCTCGTTCCCCTCCCTAAACCCAGCAGCTGCATGTGGAAGAGCAGAGATGCGAACCCGGTTCACCAGATTACGAGTCCACTGCTCTTAACCACTACAACACACTGGCTCTCCAGTGAAAAAGTTTGCTGACCCCTGCTCTAACCAACTGATATTGTATTTGCACTCTAACCAACCACTTATATTAAGTAGAAAACACAGCATTAGGAATCCTGAGTTTGCTGCATAATGTCTGGGACCAGCCTGAAATATGTGTGTGTGTGTGTGTGTGTGTGTGTGTGTGTGTGTGTGTGTTCTTTCTTTTCAGAAATAAAGAATTTATTGCAAACAGGACATTAAGGCCCCTGAGAATCATATGGATGAATCCCAGTTAGAAGAAAGTTCTAAAAGCATCCTTATTGACACAGCACATGCATCAGAGTTAAGTTTAGGTCAGAAGTTCTGGAGGCCAGTGGAAAATGCAGAAATGTAGGCCGGCCTCCAGACAAGATGTCCCAAAGGCCAATTGCTATGAAAAACAATGTATTCCCAAACAAGAGTGTGTGTAAGCAGCTATCCGCAATTGTGGGTGGGGAATCGGTAAATTTGTGCATGGGTTTGGCACACTCATGGGATACCAGTAAATGTCATTGAATTCTACTCAGTACTGATCCAGAGCAGATTCCAATGTATTATTAGCAGAGTAAAAACCTAAACACGATGCAGGATTCCCAAAAAATTGACCAGAGGAAATTTATATTTCATCCAGCAGAGCTCTACTGCTACTGAAGGGAAATGAGCTTAATGGTCACAAATCCAATACAATCAGGATTGGCACTGTCCATAAGAAATCCAGTTGCAGCAGACTTAACTTAAACTTTGTTGTTGTTTAGTCGTTTAGTCGTGTCTGACTCTTCGTGACCCCCTGGACCAGAGCACGCCAGGCACTCCTGTCTTCCACTGCCTCCTGCAGTTTGGTCAAGCTCATGCTGGTAGCTTCGAGAACACTGTCCAACCATCTCGTCCTCTGTCGTCCCCTTCTCCTTGTGCCCTCCACCTTTCCCAACATCAGGGTCTTTTCCAGGGAGTCTTCTCTTCTCATGAGGTGGCCAAAGTATTGGAGTCTCTGCTTCAGGATCTGTCCTTCCAGTGAGCACTCAGAGCTGATTTCCTTAAGAATGGATCGGTTGGATCTTCTTGCAGTCCATGGGACTCTCAAGAGTCTCCTCCAGCACCATAAGCTTAAACTTACAATGACTTATAATAAGTCTAAACCTTAACACTGAGCATACTATGTACAGAACACCACACCAGAAGGAAAAGAGAAGAAGAAAGTGAAACCAAGGCTCTCTCTGGCCCTACTTTTATAGTCAGCATGACATTGACAGAAAGAGATAAAAGAACCAGTTTAAATCAGCTGTACTTCACTTTTCTAAAGCTATAACCCAAACATTATGAACCTTCTGTTAGTTTCTTTCACACAGAGAAGCTTCCAGAACCATCTTGAATTAATTAGAATAGGAAATATCTCTACACATCAGACCAATACTTTCTGCACTAAGAAATGCAAACTGACAGAAAGGATCTATTAATTTTGGTTCTCTCTTTCTCATTTCCCCACTCTTAAATTCAGTTCTCCACATTTCTGCAGCAATTTGCATTAAAAAATAAATATTCATGGAATTTCTTCAGCATTTTAGGGTGAATTCAATCTAACTGAAACATTTTGGTATGCAATTTTGACTGATGTCGACATTTTTACTAGCGATTTGTCCTAATATCATGCAATTTTGTATGTTATTTTCACTAATCTGTCCATTTTTTGTGTACATTCCCCCCTAATACAGTGGTATCTCGGGTTAAATACTTAATTCGTTCCGGAGGTCCATACTTAACCTGAAACTGTTCTTAACCTGAAGCACCACTTTAGCTAATGGGGCCTCCTGCTGCCGCTGGAGCACGATTTCTGTTCTCATCCTGAAGCAAAGTTCTTAACCTAAAGCACTATTTCTGGGTTAGCGGAGTCTGTAACCTGAAGCTTATGTAACCTGAGGTACCACTGTATAGGTATGGGAGGGGGTAAAAATTGTTTGGAGAACTTCATTCAGGAAAATTCAACTAAGGGTGGATTTCAAAGAATGACTGTGTTTTGGTTCTCATACTGTTTCAAAAAGTGCAGATTTGATAGATTCTGCTTTAAATGAGCTGATTTCCCCCCTACATCCCTGCCACCTGCTAAAAACACCTGCAACCCCTCGGATATTGTTGGACTGCAAATCCCATCAAACCCAGTTAGCATGGTCAGTTACCAGGGGTGATGTAAGCCGCTTTGAGACACATGTGAAAAGTGGGGTATATACCCTGCTCTGCCCCTCTGTAATTCAATCACTACCCCATATACTATTGGCAGCAAGAGATGCATTCTCATGTTAATCCTCTTACCAAAAAAGCAACTTTCCCAGCAAGAACTGAAATGTTCCCAGCCGGAATGACAGGAACAACGTTTCTTCTTCCCTGCTATTATTTGAGCATTACCAGCTCACTGGAAAAAGAAAGCGTAACTCTAAACTTCATTTTGGAAAATCCACATCATCTGTGGAACGGCAATGTGGACGATCCCTTCCTTTCTTGTGTCTGAATTTGGTCTTTGTCTGATGAAAGTCTCTGTGCAAGCCCTAGAGATGTGCCAAGTAAGAAGAACTGGCCTTTGGGAAAATGCCTCCACAGACATCAAAGCTCCTTTTCACGGAATGGGGCGTGATGTTCGCTCTCGCTTTTGTTTTTCCTTGAAATTATAGAGTTCAAAATTTGCTTTTCGCCACGGCGAATTTTCATCAGACATAGGATCAGTAATGCTCTTTCCGTAAATGGGCTGGGCTCAGGATACAGACTGTCTGCAACTATTGCATGAACCTCCCCATGTATGGCTTCCTTCTTCACCCATCAGACACCATTGCAGGCAATGAAGGCTTATTGTAAAACCACAAATTTTGAATTCATTTCTCGGCAAGGCCCACCAGTTTTCTTTCCCTCTTTTTAATAATATTTTTATTAATTTTAACATATAAATTATAAAATGTGCCACAAAACTTATCACTTATACAATCTTTTTGGACTTCCATCAGCCCCTCTGATGATCCACCGTTTTAACCACTTCTTATGCATTTCTTAACTTTATATTGCCTTTACATCTCTTAACAAATCATCCTCCCCCTTATCCATTTTTACAATACTTCTAATAATACTCCTCACAAAACTTCTTGCAACCCTACAAACGTTGTCTGTTCTTCACAATTACTTTTCAAATAGTCCGTAAATTTACTCCAGTCTTCCATGAACTTCTGGTCTCGCCGGTTTCGAATCCTTCCTGTTAGTTTATCTAATTCTGCATAGTCCATTAACTTCATCTTCCATTCTTCAATCGACGGTAACTCTTCTTGCTTCCATTTTTGGGCCAATAATATTCTTGTTGCTGTTATTGCATATAAAAAGAGCTTACATTCCTTTCTATTTTAGGCCCACCAATTTTCGATGGTATGGTTGAGCAGTTTGGGACAGGTGTTCAATCTTTTGTGGTTTTACCTTTCTTTTGAGAGTCTGGTTTGTATGAGGCAGCTGTTTTAATGGTCTGACACAGTATAAGGCTGATTTCTCTGTATCCCCTTGCCCAACAACTGGAAGCAGTGTATCGAAGAGTCGGCACTCATCCCAACATCTCTGGTGAGGCTCAAACTCTCATATATATTTTTAATTTGGTTTTTCAAATTAAAATTTTACAGAGATATACCAAACATAAATCATAAAAGCGAGATTCCAAGGAATCTCCTGGACTTCCCTTCTCCCCTTTGTGGGTCCCATTGTTAATCATTTCCTCCTGCATCTTTTATGATGATCCAAATCTTTTACATCTCCATTATGTCCGAAATTCACTATTAAACTACAGTGGTACCTTGGGTTACATACGCTTCAGGTTACAGACTCCACTAACCCAGAAATAGTACCTCGGGTTAAGAACTTTGCTTCAGGATGAGAACAGAAATCGTGCAGCGGTGGTGCAGCGGCAGCAGCAGGAAGCTAAAGTGGTGCTTCAGGTTAAGAACAGTTTAAGGTTAAGAACAGACCTGCAGAACAAATTAAGTTCTTAACCTGAGGCACCACTGTACAAGCAATATTCCAATCCTACTCACAATTTTAACGGCTTACAATGGTCTTTAAGATAAGTTATAAATTTCCCCCATTCCTTATTAAAATTTTGGTCTTCCTGATTTCTGATTCTTCTGGTCCTTTTAGCCATTTCAGCATAGTCCACCAACTTGATCTGTCATTCTTCTCTGGTAGGAGCTTTATCTTCTTTCCATCTCTGGACCAATAACATCCTTGCAGCCGTGGTTGCATGCATAAATAGTCTTTTCTGCTCCCTTGGGATTTCAGCACCCTCCAACTCACATTTTGTGTCCTGGCCTTGGTGATAAGGCCTTTTCTTCCCTGTGTGGGTCTCGAACCCTTGACCTAAGAGGGCAGCAAGTGTGTGTGTGCTGGGCCCAGGGGTTAACCTGAGCAGAGCAGTCCAGGTCCAGTCCCAAATCCAAGGATTCCACGAAGAGTCAGTCCAACGGGCCAAGGCAGGAAACCAGGCAAGGTCAGGCACAGGGTCTCAGGCAGGTTCTAGCAAACAGCAACGTTGCTCCCGCAACCTGAGGCGGGGCCCGACAGCCTTTTATCTTTGTCGGGGTAACGGCTGGTCCTGATCCCCCGGTGACTCACCACCCTGTCTCGCCTAAAGGCGAGCACTCCTCCTGCGAGTACTCAGGTCTCTCCTTCTCTCAGACCTGAGTCTCTCCAGCTTGGGAGATGTCAGTGGGTTACTAGAGCCAGAGGCTGCCTCAGCCTCTCCTGACCCAACTGGTAGTGGAGCAGCTGGAAGTGATTGCCCAGCTGAAGGCATCGAGGTAATCCCAGCATCTGGAGCCAGGGCAGGCTCAGGCCCCTGACTTGACTCAGCTGGTGCTTGTTGCAGGGGAACCTGTGCAACTGGGGCTCTTCAGAAGCAGGCCCCAGACTTGGTTCAGATGCCGCCTGAGGCAAAGGATCCAGTGTGGACTGAGACACCTCTGGTTCTGAGTCTGAGCCCAAGTCCCAGGCCATCACAGTCTGTGTTCGCACTCTGCAGGTGTCTTGCGCAGTGAGCTGTACGAATGTCATGTTGTGTGGCCTATCCTTCCTTCCCTTTGTGTGCTGCATGCTTCTGAAACGGTGTCTGTGAACAACATAAGAGGAATCGAACCCTTGGCTTGAGAAATGCCTGGGGATGATTAGCACGGGGACCAGTCAGTCTGGCATCTTGCATGGTGTTTCTGCGGTGATGGAGGTGAAGTGGGTGTGGGTGTGTACCTCGTCTTTATGAGTTCATTGGCTCCATATGTGGGTGGCATTGCTGGCTCAGTCCCTGATTGGTGGGCACTGGCAAAGTTTACAGAGATGCCTGCCGTTTTTGTGCTGCTTTTTTGTATTTTCTACTTGTGTGACCTTCTGAGCTGAGCACACATTGGATACATGGCATAATATCAGCATAGGATTGTTCTGTCAAGTGTGCTTGACTCTTAGTTGCGTTGCTGCCTTAATTAATTGCACATGATGCTTGATTAAAACTTGGGGTCCTAATAAATATGATCAGAGGATTCAGCAAAATGCAGTTAACACAAGCGATGGGCTGGAGGGGGGGGGCGGTTCGTTTTCACGGATCAGCTACTCATGTTACATTTTCCTTGCTCCTCTCCAGGTTCCTGAGCCAAGTTATGCAACATTTCTGCAGTAATAACCGAAACCTGTTTTCATTTAAAAAACCATCAGCCCACAAAATCCAAAACACAGCATTGAAATTGTACACGTTCTGTCCTAAGCAAATTTGAGCATTCAGATCTTTCTAGTGCAAGCACATCCTAGATGTTTCCCCAAACACATGGGAGTCGTTTATCTGGGAAGTGATGCTCATCAGGTCTTTCTTGTCGAATTTGCTCTCCCTGGTGCAGAATGGTCCTGAGGCTATGCAGAATAACTGAATATCCAGCAGGGATCAGGGGGAGAAATTCAATTCTGTTTGCATTATGAGGAGAAATTTCCTAAGTGCCACTTTTTTGAATATGTGAACCGGAATTCGAATATTCTTCCAAATTCACATCTCTCCAGCCAAACAGTGTGTTACGAAAAATGTGTAGGTAAGGGTAAAAAGTGCATCAAATGCATGTATTAGCGAAAGCAACATACAAATATGCATTGCATATTAGGCAATGTTGCTTGCAGAAACATGTTAGTCAAAAGTAGGAGAAATTTGCATTAACAGGCTGGAAATGTTCAGGAGAAAGTAAATTTAACAGATTCATCCATCCCTAATAGGCAGTCCTTCCGTGCCTGTTTAGAAGGGTTATTTACACCTTTGCCCAAGTACACAGGAGCTTTTCATAGACAGGTGGCTCCTGTCCAGCTGAGACCAGTTATACTGTGTGTCGCTGCTGATGCAAGGCTGGCTCCCAGAGGACCTCTAGAAGAGGAATATGTCAGATGACTAGAAGCCGGGCAGGAGCTCAATACAGCCTGGGCTTCACTGAGGCCTGTTTCTATCAGCCAGCTGATATTTCTCATTCAGTGAATAGTTATCTTTCAATTGTTCTGCCTTAACCACAGCTTCCTGACCTCAAAAGAATGCTATAACCCTGGATATGATATGAATGATATGCTATGCTATATTATAGAGTTGTTGTTGTTGTTTCAATTTATTAGTCACTCGACTCATAGAAAGGCTGTAAGCAACGTAGAACATTTTGAAAGCACTGGCATAAAATCAGAAAAATAACAATACATCCCAAGACAAAAACCGTATGGCAAACTCAATAACACAGCAGCACAAACATACCAGCAATAAGCAAAATCACGATAATCCATCACCACACTAGAAGGAGAGAGAAAATACTCGGGACACAGGCCCCTGGCACATAGTTGTATAAATTTTGCATATGCTAATTTATGTGTATACACACAAATTAAGGTCCCTGAGTGGCTGGGCTCTCTCCATGTTACTGTTTTTGCAGCATGTTCATCAGTCTTGTCAACTAATTAAAAAGGAGCCAGAAAGGTTTAGGGACCCAAGTAGATGGAACCTGGAGCTCAGTCGTCCGTCCCCCCCCCCTCTGGGACACCCTCTAACAAGGTAGCCCCTGACTACAATGCGGGTGGTGGTTGTTCATTCTGTCTACTCTGGAGAGCAAAAAATTGGAGCTGCGTGAAAGGGTAATTCCAGTAGGTAGATAAGATCTTTGAGACCTAAAGGTGGGGTTTACATTAAAATGATAGAAATGGACTTTGTTCTAAATGGGAAGTATCACGATACAGAAAAATCGGGAAGTGAAATACTGCTTTGTCTCTCACAATGTTTGCTACTCAATTTCGGTCTGTCTGTCTCTTTCCTTGTACAGTGGGTTTCAATTAAAGGCTGTTGCTTATTCCAACAGGATCTCAGTTTGCATACCCTGCAACATGCTGAGACGAAATACCGGGATACTCATCTTCCGAGGCCGTGTTCCTGCGTGAGTCGTGTGACCCACATGAGATCATGGCCCCCCCAAAAAGTGCTTTTTCAGAGCAAGATCACAGTGCAAGATCACAACACCCAAAATGGCTACTTTGCTCTCATGCAGGGACGGGGGAAGGCTCTAGAGGTGGGGCGCCCCAGGTGTCACCCCTAGGGGGGGTCACAAAATGTCGTGCGGTACTCACCGCAGGGCCTGCAGCGTGCCTGAGCCATGGTGAGACGTGGTGGCTTGGGCGCGCAGACTCTGTGCTGCCCAAACGGTCCGCCCGCTGCCTCTCCCCCAGCTGTTCTCACATGAAGAAACAGGATAAAACTGGGAAAGTTGAGGGATGGGTATGCAATTTGTGAGGAAGTTCATCTCTTCCATCTCTAGCTGCAACCAACTCCAAAATAGCAACCCATCCCAGCGTAGATAGATATGGGGCTTAGTTTGTTCTTTTCCAAAAGTTCTCATTGGCTTCTTAAGGACATAATGTTCATGGTCTTGGTGGAGTCTCGATCCAGATTGCAAAATACAACACACGTTAGAGAGTTTTAGGGAAGCCTAGAGAGTCAACTGTACGCACTTGGAGAGGCTGAGAGCACTTAGCTGGCCTGGTAGGAGCCAGAGACCCTGCAGGGGGTCCACCCAGCTGCTTTGGGAACATGACGCTTGTTTCCTGCTTGCTCCCTTTAGGCTCTCTTTGTATATATTTGCCAATTAAGCAAATATTACAAAGGCGCCATTGTTCCAGAGCTCGCTCTCCCACATCCAAACGAAGCCCAGCAGAATTATCTTTGGACTTCTCGACGATTGGGGAGTACTTATATAGCACGGCTAATTAAATTTGTTCACAGGAGGGATGCTTTCTCAGAAGACTTGCAGCGTTTGCAGTGCAGGTCTAATTTTATAAGATATAAATGCTGGCAAATGTGTTCCAAATGGCTACAGATCCTTCTTTTCCTTTGTTTCAGTTCATTGGCTCCCCTCCGGTTTCCTTCCCTTAAGCATTCCTGCTTCTTAGCATCCTTTCAGGCACATCTTGTTTTTGGCTCTGATATGGTATGAAAAGCAGAAAACATTCATTGTTAATGTGGACAAGCGTCCCTAAGGATGTGGGTATTTAATGTGAATGAACTGGCTGGAGCTCATTATTCTGAAATAGTTTAAGTGGATTGGTGGAGGAGGCAATGAATGCTTTCCTTCCAGATGTTGTTGGGCTTGTAACACCCATCATCCCTGGTCATTAGCTAAGCTGGCTGGAGCTGAATGGGAACTGGAGTCCAACAACTTCTAGAGAGGACCACATTCACTAAGGGCCTAGACCAGTGTTTCTCAAACCCGGGTCTCTAGCTGTTGTTGGACTACAACTCCCATCATCCCTGACCACTGGTCCTGCTAGCTTGGGATTTTGGGGGTTGTAGTCCAGGGGTTGGCAACAGAAGAAGAAGAAGAGGAGGAAGAGGAGGAGTTTGGATTTGATATCCCGCTTTATCACTACCCGAAGGAGTCTCAAAGCAGCTAACATTCTCCTTTCCCTTCCTCCCCCACAACAAACACTCTGTGAGGTGAGTGGGGCTGAGAGACTTCAGAGAAGTGTGACTGGTCCAAGGTTACCCAGCAGCTGCATGTGGAGAAGCGGAGACGCAAACCCAGTCCACCAGATTATGAGTCTATTGCTCTTAACCACTACACCACACTGGCCAATGGGGGGCATTTAACCGGTCCACGAGCCGCCACCAAACCAAGCTGCCCACTTGGCGAGTCCCCGCCTGCTGCGCTAAACCGGCACTCACTTTCGTGGTGCCAGAAATCGCGTCTGCACAGACACAGACGCCGGAAATCATGGGGGGGGGGAGGTTTGCATGATCCAGCCCATGGAGGGATCTCCGCTGGAGTGAACCGGCCCAGGCAAGGTAAACCTTGCCGACCCCTGTATGTAGTCTAACAACAGCTGGAGACCCAAGTTTGAGGAACATGGTCTAGGCTAAGGGTTTAATCTAGGTTTAGAAAACAGTGCTACAGGGGTGCCACTAGGGGGCGCATAGGAAGATGGCCGACAATAACATCTCTCCGACCCACAGGAGGTAATTTGGAGGCTATGTTGGGAGTAATTAGCCTCCCTACCCACTCAAGACGGTGAGTGGGGCCGTTTGCCTGCTGTGCCCGATACCACCCCCGAATTTTTGAGGGGGATGGGGGCACTAGGCACAAAATCCCTCCCGTGGGTTCTCGGCACTCCTTGACGCCATCTCTGATTTGCGCCACTAGCCGCAAGAACTTCAAAAGATATAAATTGGCACGAAGGAAATGCACATACTTCAGGAAATGAGGAGGAGTGAAGGCTGCAACAGAAGAGGTCTCTGGAAAAACAAGATTTAAATTATGAGAAGATACGTCAAGATATGGTATGGCAAATGACTGATGGGGGAGGGGGGGAAATGTTTTATTTTTTTACTTATGTGATGAAACCCAAGAATCCCCTCCCTTTAAGAGTCAAAAGCCAGAAATGAGTAAGGACTTAAGCTGTGAATTTAAGGCTGTGTGGAGATAAACTTTCGAACCAAAGCATGTTTATAGAAGACTGTGGAATGTATAAGAGCTTTGTTATGATGCAGTCAAAAATGCCGACGCCATTTTGGGAAGCTCTGTCGGAGGACTAAGTCCGGGAGGAGAAAGAGTGAAAGAGAGCTTTTCTATATCGTGGGAGAAACTCCTCAAAGAGGTCTTAAGAGCGACAGAGCTATAAATTTACGATGGAAAAAGTGATCCTATCTCCGAAGGTGACGATTTATGGGAACCATCTGGAATTGAGGAATGACGACGGGAAATCCACACAGGAGTATTATTGGCGTTTATCGGCTTAAGGAGACCATCAGAAGAGACCATAAAGGACAAAGAGAAAATATATGAATAAGAAGTGATGTGGAAACAGCAAGAGAAGATTGGAAAGAACTATGAATATGTGTTTGGACTGTTTGAACATCTATCTGAACTTATTTGGACTGATTTGGACATTAATGCAGAAGTAAGGATTTAGATCAGAATCCTTCCTCGAATCTGGAAGTATGGGACCCCCCAACAAAATTTAAAAATTCGGCTCTGTAATTTGGAATTTATGTGATGTGGTTTGATTTGATGTGATTGGCCGGTTAATAAAATTTATTTAAAAATAATAATAGAAAACAGTGCTACAGGAAGCAGAGCTGCTGGCATTGGTGGCTATTGCTCGTTGGGACTGGTAGGGCAGGAAAGCAGGAACCCAACAGTAGGTGGCGCCAGAGGCGATTGCCAGGCAGAGCCAGCTAATTCTACTTTTGTCCCCATCCTCCTGGCTGAATTCTACAGGGGGCGACACTGAGACCAAGGAGGAAGGTGTTGACAAGCAGTGCAACCCCTGGACTGGTTGTAGGTCAGAAGTCAGGCAGGTGGGGGCTGGCTGAGGGCAGACAGGTTGGTGTGGCAGTGCCTCATTTGCCCTAATGGACTGGCTGTTGGTGATTCAGATGCTAACCGCATGAACCCAGCAATGGCAGCTTCTTTTGCTTTGCCGTGGGTGGGCGGCGACTTTCAGGTGAGTTGTGAAAAATGAGATCCTGACTCTGAAACCACTTCACAGGAGATCAGACAACTTGCGCTTGCAAGAATAGCAGTGTCTGTCCTGGTCTCCTGGCCAGCATTACGCTATGGAAAAATCACCTCAATTCTTTTATTGCTTTAGCAGTCCAGGGCTCGCTCGTCTTTATTTCCTTCCCATCCATTTGTGTGGTATTGCTGGCACCATGATAATAGCTGCTTGTGTTCCTAGAACAGCCTGGCTGTTCTCAAGGGTAGCTGGCTATAATTTAATAGTTGGTGGAGCGATTTATGGGCACCCTGTTTCTCTCCCCCCGAGGCTTGCAGGCTTTCTGAAACAAGGATAGCCTTGCTCTATGCTGGGAAAGGGTCTACAGTAGCTAAGAGTTCCTAGCAAGCATTACCATGCAGCAACAAAATGGGCTTTAATACATCACATGGACACCCTCCCACATGGAAATGTTATGTGGGAGCCTCACAATTTCTCAGATCCTAGATTTCAGGCAGCTCCAAAGAAGTTGCCTGGGCAACTCATAACCATGGAATTTGGAGGCACTTGGGTGAATGTTTGAAGAATCACAACTTCAAAAAGAAAATGTCTACTCTGGGGTTGTATTAAGGCACAGTAAAATAACTGCATTCTCTCATTAGGTAGGCTAAACATTCGGAATAACCTTCTGACAGGAAGAGCTGTTCGACTGTGGAACGGACACCCTCAAAAGCTGGTGAACTCTCAGTCATTGGAGGTTTTTAAACAGAAGTTGGATGGGCATTTCTTAAACTAGGAGCAATCCATGCCATACATTTTGTTATGTACTGATGTTCTCACCCTGGGCCAGCAGGGGGATACTGTAGATAGTTATGCAAATAAGGGATCGAAAGTGACGTTCAGTGATTGGATAGTTTTAGAAAATTGTTACAGTTACATTGTACTGGAGCTCTATATAAGCAGGCTTATATAGGTCAGTTCTGTTCTGGCCTGTGAATAAACAAGAGCTGTTTGAAGAATCGCTGTGTCGTCTGATATGTTCACCCACAACTTAACACATTTAAGTACATCTAATGCGCATTGAAAGCACATGACTTCCCCCAAGAGAATCCTGGGAACTGTACCCCTCACAGAGCTACAACTTCCAGCAGCCTTAACAAACTCTAAACATGTATTAGAGCTCTCCCAGAATATAATCCCTTTAAATGAAACTGTTGGTTAGCCATATGTGCAGTCAAGGTTCAAGACAGACAAGAGAAAAGCCTGTTCTTTGAAATGAGCAAAAATGCAAAGGAATCCAGATTAGTTAAGCTTCTGAACCAAGCCTAATTTTAGCATGCAAACCTAAGCTTGCAGTATGTCTGGCTGTGCACCTAACGCACTAATGAATAATAAGCAAAGACTTGTGAAAAAGCAGGTATGGTGGGGAGGGGAGTGAAAGGAATCACAGCACTGTGAAGTTACGTCTCCTTTTTCCAACTTCCTTCCGCTAGCCCAGCCGGTAGTAAGAGTAACTGCAAGATTTCCAGTATCCACGCCCCCTTAGTTTACAGCCTACAGTTCTTGGAACCAGGAACACTATTTGAATTCATGCTAAAACTGGAGAACAGGAGCTGGGATTTAGTCACTTCGGTCCCTGCTATTTATAACGTCTATTTGTGGAGGACACAGGTGGATGCTTTGACTCACTGCACACCATCACTAAATATAGCCAGGAGCCTTTTGGAAAATCCCATAATGATGTCTCTCTGGTGTCCCTGGAAGACAGCAAAGGAACCGACAAATGAATGCAAATTGCACCGTGCGAAGGCAGAAACCTCTTGTTGCCAAGATACATGTGGCCAGGTGGGAAATATTTTTTAAAAAGCAGCCTGAAGGAGACTGACGTTCACTGGGTCATATTTTTTCCCCAAAATCTCTTTCTTCTTCTTCTGAGAATGCACCTGCTTTTTTGGCTCTAATTGTAGTCTGTCACGGACTTTACACTTGCCAGGAAAGGGAGTTTTCGTTCCTCTATTGATCTAAGGAAATGAGGAATATAGGATGTCTGGGACGGTGCTTGATTAGGGGATATAGCTCATATAGCAGGGATGGGAGTCGCGTTCTTCACTGGGCGACCTATCAAGGGCCAGACCCAGAGGCCAAAGTGGATGGAGCAACTCATGTAAAATGTTCCTTTATCCCATAGCCTAGCTTCTTCACACACTTGCACACCCTTCTCTGTCCTCCATGCAGGCATTCCAGAGAGGCAATAAATGCTCAGGGTGCAAGGCAGGGCCAGTAAGGGGTGTGGCCTGGGCAGAGGGGGAGTGGCCTAGGGAGAGTATTGAAGGCCGGGCAGAGAGGACTGGAGGGCCACATTCAGTCTCCAGGGGCAGGTCTACACTCGTGGTTTTTAACATTAAGGAAGGGTTAAGGAATGGTTTTGATAATGTATTTTTTTTAATCATATTTATTAAAATTTCAAAAAATTCCAAAAGAAAAGAAGAAGAAAAAAGACAAAAACATTTAAATACCATATTTTCATTAACATCTTTTCAGGACTTCCCCCTCCCCTCCCCCTATTGTATTCCCTTTCTACTGAATTAAATCCCACAAATTTTTCCCCAAATTTAAAACTTATTATATTTAACTCAATATTCAAATTTAGTTCCTCTTATATAAACATTTCCCCTCAAATATCCACCTTTTTCAACTTTTAAATTTTCCCTTCCCCTAAGAACGACCCCAGTTCCCCTCCACGATTTCCCCTTTTTAATACCCATATTAAAAAAAATAAAAAATAAAGAAAAGTTCAAGATATAATTTTACACCCTTTGGATTCCAAATCTCCCTCCCCCCTTTCCTGGTATCAATCCTCAGCCTGGAATCCTCACACCCCAACCAATCCTTCTTATTTCCACTTTGCTGGTTTTTCTTGGTAATCTTTAATTTCAAAACACCCAATCTTTAAAAATAAAAAAGACTCTATCACAAGAAAATCTGACAGGATCTACCTCTCCTGGCTCAGACTCAGCCCTACCAGAACATTCCTGGGTTTCCCAGACCCTCAACCCAGTCTCCCTATCCAAGCTGCAAGGCTCTTGCTATGGATAGTCTCCTCTGTGTGTATGTTTAACTTAACTCAGAACCAGTTGTCCCTCAGTCAAACCCCATCCTTCTCCCAATCTCACTCCCTAACTGCCCTCTCCAAGACAAGTCCTATCCAACTCTCTCCCTCAGCAACTGCTCTTTTTATTCTCCCCCAAAGTGCTGTTTCTTTCCCCCTCTGTAGCTAGTTGACTCTGTAGCTGATCTGCAAGAGGATAAGCACCCTGGTTTCACAGGAACAGCATCACCAGACTCTGGTCCAGCTATGCTGTCCATCCCCTACTGGTCTACATGCTACAAGAGTATATTTCTGGAAGACAGCATGACTGATTTTCCACCGTTGGTGCAAAAATTCACCATAGTGAGAAAGACTGACCAGGTGACTTGCGTACCTTGCCAGTCTGCTGTTCAGAAGATGGGCAGCTCCCTTCTTGTGGTTCTTTATCTCTAAGCGGATTTGGAGCAAATACTTTTTTGGATAGAGGACACCAAGAAATATAGGACTGTTGTCTGTTAGGTAAGACACATGGCCACCACAGTTCTATTGATCTAACCAGGGATTGAATCGGGAGTCTTCTGCATTCTAGACCAATGCTCTGCAGTCTTTCCCGATCCCTTTGACCCTTCACACATTCCTCTGAATGTCTGAAGCAGGCTAGTATGTGTGTGTGCTCCACTAGCCTTAAGAGGTCACATTTGGAACACATTCTAAAAGGATTGGCTAAAAAACAACTGCTTCAGCTAACATGGAGGGAAAACAGTAATATATGCAAGACTTAAATGCAAGCCAATAAGATAAGAATTTTCCAGAGAATGTGGAAGGAAAGGGAAATCATTATGAAAATGGGGTTGAATGGGAAATGTTGCCTCAGGATCTCTACAGAGCAACTACAGCAACCTTGTCCTCTTGTTTTGATAGCCAGAACCCTGCTACTTGACAGGCTACGTTTCTCAGGGGTGCATTCAAACACGTAGCCCCTTTTCTGCATTGTGCAGGGATGTGGTCCCAAGAACACAGGGGCATTGCCAGGGACTTAAAAGACTTGAGGAACAGGTCCAACATGACACAGATTTGTGGAGGGGAAGGAGCAGGAGATCTGGAGACCAGCACAAATGACCTAGGGACTTGGGCTCTGGGGTTGCTCCATGTGGACACCCCTTTCAAGAGTACTGCACCACGTGCCTTTGCTGATTACTGGTTGTTGGAAATGGGTTGTTGCCTTACTGTGCGCCTCTGTCCAGTAACATAGCCGGTGCTCAGAGCTGCAGACTCATTCGTTGCAGTCACAAAAAACATTCTGAGAAGATGCAGACCCAGGAGAGAAGGCTGATTGTTTGTTTCTTCCTTTGTCTCTGGCATTGCCAAGGATGGTCAGGACCACCAAGGGAGTTCTAGAGACATCATCATCCCTGAAGATGGATAATAGGCTTTGGCAGCATCAGAGGGGGACAAAGTTAGCCGTATCAACCTTATTACACATGTTGAATTACAAAGACCACACATGCTAGGACTTACTCAGTACCTAGTATTGAAAACTGAAGGACTGATTTTGGTGTCATCTCTGTAACGTCTTGGATGGGTTTGAGGTTATGGGTGGCGTTGCTTTTTCACTGCTTTGTTTTTATTATGTAACCTGCCACAGGAACTTTTGGTATAGGGTGGGAAAGGAATACTATACTATTCTTATTTATTTATTTATTTATCCAATCAATCAATTTATATCCCACTCTTCCTCCTGAAGGAGACCAGGGTGGCAAACTTATCAATGATGTAAAACATTTTTAAACAGCGTTCTAAAAACAGTTAAAACCCAATAATTAAGAATACTGTAATTATACAATTAACGTGTCCCATTAGCACAAGGATTTCTGCTTGCACAACAGAACATTCTCCCCTCTCCTACCCCTACATATGCCCCGTGCCCTCCGCAGATCTGCTGTGGAGGGCTGGGGGAACCCCTCAAGGGAACCCCCAGGGAACCCTTTAGAAGAGATTTAGAGGTTGAGGGGGGAGGGAAGAGAAGAAAGTTCTGTTGCACAAATGGAAATACTTTGGCTGATGATACAGTGATGATACTGCTTTGGATACAAACAATTATGATGATGTTGGGATTATTCCATGGGGTGTATGGAATGTTAGGGGAGGAGTGGTATCACTGGTGCAGGACATGTCATGCTCCTTCTGGGGTAGTTTGTCCACCTTTGGTCAACACTCACCTGTGGCTCCTAGAGGCTCCTAGAAGCTGTCAGCATGCGACAGCAGGCACACACTGGGGAATGGCTTCGACTGACCAGCTGAACCAGGTGAGGATAGCCAATGGCTCTCAAACCCTCGGTGAGTTATGGACTTCCCCTGCATGCAAAGACAGGCTCCAGCAGATTGACCGGATCAGACCAATAGTGGGTCCAATGGTCAAGATGTGCTGTAGAGGGAAGCAAGAGACCAACAGGACTCGTCAACCTGGGAAGGTATCCCATCTAGGAGAAGGAAGGCTCTTGTGGGATTTCTTCAGGAGAAGAAAAGGCTAAGGAGTAAGCCCTACACAAATCCAGAGTGGAGTCCCTAAGACGGTTGGATGGTGCCTCCTTCTGGCAACTCCTGCAGCCAAGCTGGTGCCAAATGTATTCCTTTGGACCACATCAGTGAGACCAAGAGGGGGGTCTTGTTGTCTTTGTTAGGTTTCTGTTATGCCACTCTGCAGTTCTTGGAGTCACAAGACTCTGTTGACATTCCAGACTGTTGGAAGTCTCACGGGGGACGGATGTTGAAGTTACTGGTCTCCTGTTTCTTTGTTCTGTTGTTTTCTGTCTCTCACAGAGAGCAGACGCATATTCCTTTCTGTCTTGCGTAGTTAGAAATAAAGTAGCAATGTAGCACATATTTCTGGCTCCTTCTGCTGCTGTCTGAGTACTCTGCGCAATGGACAGTGTGCCTGAAGTCTCATTCAAAGACTTAGGTCGTTAATCACTGTCAGAGGAGAGCCTGGATGGGGTTCCGAAGATACGTCCGGAGGAGTAGCCATTACAGCTCGGTCGTACAGAGGCTCCAACAGTCTTGGCAGCCCAGGACCTCCTTACACACTGCCCAAGCTTGCGTACCATGGAAGGTCAATTCGGTACTACTAATGGAGCAGTTTGACTTCACCCGTGGAGGCGCACTCCATTGTATCTTGGGAAAGACAGATGTCAACAACAATATTATTCCGCATTATAATATAATATGCGGGCACCCAAAGTCTCCACCTTTCTTGCATGCAAACCCTTATTCATCTGCCTTATTCATCCCCATTATACCCGAAGCTCCTGCTTTCTGCTTGAAGTACAACTGTGTGCAGCACATTGGAAAGAAAAGAAACAGCAGTTATGGATGGACAGAATAAGTCTGGAGGCTGTAAAGCATTTACATGAATATTCTGTGGCATAAAACAAATGAACCATTTTGCCAAAACAATTCCCCCATAGCTAGATGTGTTTTGACAATTACTAAGCAGAGGCAGATCACTAGCAAAATTACCTTTGTCAAGACATAGTAAGCTTTTGAGTCATAACTATCTTCTGCGTATAACTCTTGCACAAATATTTGAATAGCCACATAGAGTGGGAATCTGAGGGCCAAGCTACACATTTCATACAAAGGCCCATAGTCATAGTCTGACATCCGTTTAAAAAAATACTCTGGGAGGCCATTTGAGGAAGGGACAATTGAGGATCAGGAAGCAAAAGAGACAAAGGTGCATTTACTCACCTCTTATCCTAAATGTTGTTTCCCTGCTCCAAATCATGACAACCAGCAATAGCTCCTGCTGCTCAGAACTGTTACCAAATATTTGCAAAGTTGAACATGCACCAGGAGAAGCCAAAAGCAGTTGGGGAAAGTACCAGCACCCTTGAAGAACCCCTCTAGAAATGCCAAAATCTACCCTGGACAAACCATGCTGGGTGTTGTATGAGTCAGCGTGTGATTTATCTATTTATGGAAATGATTTGTCATTGTTCACACTACCACAGAGCCTGGAACGACCCTAAAAGGCAAGAAAATGGTTATTTCCTTTTGATATCTATTATTTATTATTTCAACCTAGTAGTTCAAAAGCACGCCAAAAAGTGCAAGTAGATAAATAGGTACCACTCCGGCAGGAAGGAAAACAGTGTTTCCGTGCGCTGCTCTGGTTTCAGTGTTCCGTTGCGCCAGAAGCAGCTTAGCCATGCTGGCCACATGACCCGGGAAAACTGTCTGTGGATAAACGCCAACTCCCTCGGCCTGTAAAGCGAGATAAGCGCCGCAACCCCAGAGTCGTCCGCGACTGGACTTAACCGTCAAGAGTCCTTGACCTTGACCTTTTTATTTATTTACTTATGTATCACCCACTCACAGAACACAACAAGGCTGTGCAGGACATAATGTATCATGAAAGGATGCCAAACTATCACAAGAATGACTGACTCACCTAAACAAAGAAAATTGAACAACTGAATGGGCCTGTGGGCAATAAAAAAAGTCTTCAAGAAACGTCCGAAGGTTAAAAGGCAGGGTACAACTTAATGTAAAAACAGCTACAATTATCAGAGTTCCCTGTGAAGAGAAATGGATTGTTAAATCACATTGGGAGGGGGGAAAGGAGCCCCCTAACAACCCTCAGCTCCCTTAACAAACTACAATTCCCAGAATTCTTTGGGAGAAGCCATGAATGTTTAAAGTGCCATCAACAGTGCTTTAAATGCTTGGTGCAAATGTGGCCATATGCAATCTGTGCCTGCAGGCGTTGAATAAAGCTTACTTACTTTCTGACATGTAAGAGCATCTGCTGAAGCAGGGAGCAGGGAGCCAAGGTAGTATTTCGAGGTTTTCTATGTCAAAAAACAAGCACTGTAAAGCTGGTTTGGTAATGTACTGCCCACTGCATCCCCCATTGGCCTAGGAAATTGTGGGAAATTTAAATGGTGGCTCTGAGCTTTGATTGCAGTTCTGCTGTTCCCGCCCCTCAGCTGCCGTTGCTGCCAAGGAAACCCCCCTTCTCAACCCTGGGCAACTCTACTGGTGGTCTGCATGTAAGTGCCCCTACCCAAAGATTTTTTTGCCCAATAATAAGACACCATTAGATGACAGTTTCAGGGAATTACCGTATTTTTTGCTTTATAAGACTCACTTTTTCCCTCCTAAAAAGTAAGGGGAAATGTGTGTGTGTCTTATGGAGCGACTGCAGGCTGCGCAGCTATCCCAGAAGCCAGAACAAGAAGAGGGATCACTGATTTCGCTGCGCAGCGATCCCTCTTGCTGTTCTGGCTCCTGAGATTCAGAATATTTTTTTTCTTGTTTTCCTCCTCCAAAAACTAGGTGTGTCTTGTGGTCTGGTGCATCTTATAGAGCGAAAAATACGGTGTGTGAAATGTGCCTTTTGGCCTGAAATGCCAGGCAGCAAAGTTCCTGGGAAGCAGAAGTTAACTGGGTGCTACAAAAGTGGATTTCAGGTTTCGGTGACATTTTCCCATTAAGAGAGACCTATCAAATCTACACGTCTGACTTCCTCGGTTCCCTAAATGCCTTTTTTTATTTACAGCTAAACCAACAATGCGAAATAATGAACCGTTGTTATTTTTTAATGGGCATCAACCGAGACGCCCAGAGTCAATATTTGCTTTCCATTTGTGGAATATTCCCACCCCCTTTAGGTAGAACGAGTTTATGTCAGCCCATAAAAGAAGAAGCAATTTCGGGGAAGATGTAGCCTACCAGCTAAGAGAGCAGTACAAACCTTCTCTTGCACTGGACTGGAGGGGTGTGTGTGTTAGGCTAAGCCAGCTTTCTGCTGTTAAATCCTCAGCTGTTTTCACTGCTGTTGTTCAACGACATCCAACCCATTCCAGGTCTGACGGCTATACCAGCTCCAGCCTGGTGTGGTGATGTTCCTAGTCCCCCACCTTCCACCCTGGCCATTGTGTGGGGCAGCGCTTGTGATGGGGTAGTGGCCCTGCTGTGCTGCTGAGCTCTGATAGCTGAAAGCCAAGGTTTGGACTTCAGCCAGTGAGGTTTAACCGCCAACCACCAAGCCCCTAATAATGAATTTTTGCCTCAACCATGAACTCAAAACTACATCTAATCAATTTGACACGGGTTTCCATTCCTAACTTTTATAAATGCTTCTCTTGAGAGCGCCTGACCTTCAGCTATCCATGCTGGGTTTTGGAGGGGCTATATCAGATAGCTGTTTCCCATATTGCTCATCTGATTTTAATGTTCATCACTTCCTCCCCAATCATATACTTTAACATACTTTTCCAATCATGTACTTTAACAACGACCCATGAGGGATCTGTAACCATTTGTTTCCTTACTGTCGGTTTTTTTATTGTACTACAATTTACAAAATAAATTTCTGAAAATGCCGCCGCCACCATGAGCTCAGGGCAAAATTCCATGCGATGTTTAACATTGTGCATACCTTTTAAAGTTACAAAGAGCAAATTGTAGTACAGTTTATATATACAGTGGTACCTTGGTTTAAGAACAGCTTAGTTTATGAACAACTTGGATTAAGAACACTGCAAACCCGGAAGTAGGTGTTTTGGTTTGTGAACTTTGCCTTGGAATAAGAACATGTTTCGCTTCCTGTTGAGTGTGTTCCATTTGTAAATTGAGTCCTCCGCTGCTATGGGAAAGCATGCCTTGGTTTAAGAACACTTTGGTTTAAGAACAGACTTCTGGAATGGACTAAATTTGTAAGCCAAGGGACCACTGTATATATAAAATTGGTGAGGATCCGTTATACCCTTGAAAGGAAAATGACAGTTTCTGAGAGGTGGCATTGATTTCCGATCAGCCAACAGCAGAGGATGAAACATTGAATTGAAACATGTCACAGCCATGATCCTGACTGATGACTGCTGTTTGCATGTGTTAAGAGTCACATGCAGTTTGGACCTCAGTAGATTGTCTTGAAGTGATTATGGAAGTGATATTGAAGTAGATTATGGAAGTGAGAGCTGGACCATAAAGAAGGCTGATCACCGAAGAATTGATGCCTTTGAATTATGGTGCTGGAGGAGACTCTTGAGAGTCCCATGGACTGCAAGAAGATCAAACCTCTCCATTCTGAGGGAAATCAGCCCTGAGTGCTCACTGGAAGGCCAGATCCTGAAGCTGAGGCTCCAATACTTTGGCCACCTCATGAGAAGAGAAGACTCCCTGGAAAAGACCCTGATGTTGGGAAAGATGGAGGGCACAAGGAGAAGGGGACGACAGAGGACCAGATGGTTGGACAGTGTTCTCAAAGCTACCAGCATGAGTTTGACCAAACTGCGGGAGGCAGTGGAAGACAGGAGTGCCTGGCGTGCTCTGGTCCATGGGGTCACGAAGAGTCAGACACGACTAAACAACTAAACAACAGCAGATTGTCTTGAATGTGCTGCTGATCCTCAGCCCAGCCCGCTCCCTCAAATGCTACACAGAAGGGGTTCTTGGAGATCAGAAGAATCCCAGATCAATGATGCAGGGAGCTAAGGTGGCAATTTACGCATTGTATGCAAAAACAATAGGAAGTGTGCCACTTTTTTTAAAATGGAAGGGGATGAAAGAGGCCATAAATTTACATATGTTTTTCCCTCCTTGTCATCCTCATGAGATGGGCCACATGAAGATCTATCTTTGCCCATCTTTTCCCACTTTGCTTGGAAGTTTCAGAGAAAACCTACCTTTTTAACACTGGGATTTTCCAAAAGATTCAGTTCCTTCTTTAATAAAAAAAACAACCCAACAGTTTGGGTAGTTTATACTAGAACACACACACAAACAGCAAATATCCTCCCTTGTCTATTCCAAATGGAAATGAAAAGTATTCTTGCTATTCTTCTGCAAAACAAAGCATACCACAAGACACAGAAATCTGCTGTAGGAGGGACCCACATACATGCCCACCAACAGGCAGCTGAAACCGAACATAATTAGGCTTAAAGCAAACATTTTTTTATAGCTGTCTAACAGAGGCAAAATGACTGTGTTGCTTCTTCCGCTTCTAAACTTTCACGAACAATCCTTTTCTCTATTACCAGCAACGGGCTGTGAGTGCTATTGCTTTGCAGATGCAAAATGACAGCATCCATTTTGGGCTCGGGAGAACCCCAAGGTTTGCAGAAGTAAAGAAAATCCTTAGGGGAGACATACCGATGGAGTGGGGGGACACTTGCAAAAGAGACCAGGGAATACTTAGCATGCTACAAGGGATCTCTGAATGCCAGGCTGCAGAGACTGGGTTGACCACTTATGCCTTGCCAAAATAAATAAAGGAAAGGGATCACCCAAAAAGAGGGTCAAAGAAGACGCATGTGTGCTTAAATTTTACATTTTGTTCTAATTTGCATGTATTGTTGTTGTTGTTTAGTCATTTAGTCGTGTCCGACTCTTCGTGACCCCATGAACCAGAGCACGCCAGGCACTCCTGTCTTCCACTGCCTCCCGCAGTTTTGTCAAACTCATGCTGGTAGCTTCGAGAACACTGTCCAACCATCTCGTCCTCTGTCGTCCCCTTCTCCTTGTGCCCTCCATCTTTCCCGACATCAGGGTCTTTTCCAGGGAGTCTTCTCTTCTCATGAGGTGGCCAAAGTATTGGAGCCTCAGCTTCAGGATCTGTCCTTCCAGTGAGCACTCAGGGCTGATTTCCTTCAGAATGGAGAGGTTTGATCTTCTTGCAGTCCATGGGACTCTCAAGAGTCTCCTCCAGCACCATAATTCAAAGGCATCAATTCTTCGGCGATCAGCCTTCTTTATGGTCCAGCTGTCACTTCCATACATCACTACCTACATGATGTATGTATTTGCATGTATATATGTATTTGCATGGATAGTTGTGCATTTAGAAACAAATTCATCTCAGAATACTGACCATGGGTTCCTCTGCAGGTACTGCTAACTGCTGATCAACAACTTCAAGGGATCTGTTCTCCTTTCCTTGAGTTCTTTGGCATTAGACCTGCCAGCCCTACAAACAGAGGAGAAAGGAGAAGAAAATCACAGAAGAGGAAGAAGAAGAAGTTTTCATTGGAAATGCAGCAATATATACATGAATAGCACAGGAAGGCAGAAGGGAAATTTCTAAAGGTGTCTTCTTATCTTGCTTTCAACGCATCCATATAAAAAGGAGATGTCTGCAGCAAATGCAGCATCCCAGTTTCTTCTCTCCACCTAAGGCAGAAGGAAAGACGCCAGATGTTGCTTGACAGCAAACTGCATTTCATAGCTGTTTCTCCTGCCCTTGTAACAGGGCAGTTTGGGGGGTTCAGGAGAACTGCAGCATGATTCATGGTTCAAGAAAGATTATTTACACCTTGACCCTTAAAAACAAAGTGAGTGCTATGGTTTGTTTTTAGCCTATTTTCCTTTGTGCAGCCCGTTTGTGTGCAGCTTAGGGTTCAACAGATCTCCAGCTCAGCGGCATTTAAGTCCCCAAACAGCCTATCCTGAATCAGAGAAATAGAGTAGGGTTTCATCAGCATATCGATAACACCTTGTCCCAAACCTCTTCATGACCACTTCCAAAGCCTTCCTTTAAAGGTAAAGGGACCCCTGACCATTAGGTCCAGTCGTGACCGACTCTGGGGTTGCGGTGCTCATCTCGCTTTAATGGCCGAGGGAGCCGGCGTACAGCTTCCGGGTCATGTGGCCAGCATGACTAAGCCGCTTCTGGCAAACCAGAGTAGCGCACGGAAACACTGTTTACCTTCCCGCTGGAGTGGTACCTATTTATCTACTTGCACTTTTTGGCGTGCTTTCAAACTGCTAGGCTGGCAGGAGCTGGGACCGAGCAACGGGAGCTCACCCCGTCACGGGGATTCAAACCGCCAACCTTCTGAACGGCAAGCCCTAGGCTCTGTGGTTTAGACCACAGCGCCACCTTCGTCCCTACTGCATGCAGCTTAGGGTGCAACAGATCTCCATCTCAGCTGAGCTCAGCGGCATTCGGTCCCCAAACAGTCTATCCTGAAACAGAGAAACAGAGTAAGGTTTCATCTGCATACTGATAACACCTTGTCCCAAACCTCTTCGCGACCACTTCCAAAGCCTTCCTTTAGATGGGGACAAAATAGTGCCCTGTGGAATGCCATGACATAACTGATGTGGGTCCAAGGAACAGTCTCCAAATTTTACTCTCTGAAAATAAGAATGGAACCACTGAAAACATCGCCCTTAATACTCATCCCACAGAGCTGGCCCAGGAGGATACCATGGTCAATGGTATCAAAAGCCACCAAAATTTCAAGCAAGTGAGGCAGGACCACACTCCTCTGGTCTCTTTCCCAATAATGGCCATCCATCAGAGTGACCAAGGATGATTCAGTTCCAAACCCAGGTCTCAAATGAGCTCCTCCCGTCATCCTAATGGAGCTGATCTGATGCCCCCAAAGAAGAAAGGTATAGATTATAACTGTTCTCGAAATAACAGAACTCTGCTGCAGCTGGTTAACCAAATCTCAGCGTCGTGAAGCATAATTTAGCCAGAGATGAAAGGAGGTGGCAGCGGGAGAAATCTGTCAGGAAAATGTACTGGTCAGAGCTTATCTTGTATCACTTCCAACGTCCATAACTTGCAATAGATTTGGAAAAAGATAACATTTTGCTGCTTCTTTTGGATCAATGGCTTGTAACTGGAGGAGATGTTGAAACTGGCACCAGCCAAATCTGGCTTATCAGATACAGCCATGAATAATGAGCTTTCAGTGTCAAAGTGGGTCTTTGCGCAAGCGATTAAAGCCGTCTGGATGGATGGAGACTCTTTGAATCATATTGCAGGAATACTCCTGCCCACTTCAATAGCGCTCATTATAGAGTAAGCAAACCGAGGCCAAGAAGATCAAGGGGGCACTGAGCAAACATAGCAGTCGTTTCCCTGGAATTGGGTTTCTCGGATATTTGTGCCATCTCACCAAAGCCAATGCACTCTTTGACCTTCTAGATGGGTAGATTGGAGAAGAATGTTCTGGAAGAAGGTCCTTTCCCATAAGGGCACTTAGGAATTCAGCCTCTAATGGCAGAACAAGGTTGACCACATCAGTTGAGTCCCTTGGTGAGGAACATCTCTGAGCAGCTCTTTGATCCTGAAGGGTGAGAGTTCATGCCTGCCATGCGTACATAACCAATCTCTTGGATTAAGTGGTAGGCCATCACTTTGAGTCTAGAACGGAATGGGCACTGCCCAGTCAAAAAACCCAAAATTTTAACCTGCACCAGGAATTAGTTAAGAATGAAAATAACAAGGACAAAAGAAGAGTCCTGCTGGTTCAGGTCCATGGTCCATCTAGTCTAACATCCTGTTCACATAGTGGCCAACCAGATGCCTATAGAAAACAAGTTGGTGGACATTGTTATATCTTGTGGGAGTTAATCCCATGTTTGTTTGGGGTTTTTTTTGAAATAATTTGTATTTGATTTTACAAGTACACAGTTATAACAATACAAAATACATATCCATATTTGGAGGTTACTCCAAATCTCTGGACTTCCTACCTTCCCCTCCATGGGTCCTATTATAAACCTTTTCAACTGCATATTATTTCATCATCCAAATTTTATGCCTCTCCTTTTTATCCATAATATCTTCTACATTACAAGTGTTGTTGCAATCCTGCTAATGATTTCATCTGCTTACGGTGGTCGCTCAAGTAAATTATAACCCCCCCCCTTCTTTATTGAAGTTTTGGTGTTCTTGGTTCCTGAGCTTTCTGGTCAGTTTTGCCATTTCGGCATAGTCCAACATTTTATTTTGCTATTCTTCTCTGCTAAGGATAATCCCATGGTTTAACTATGCAGTGTGGAGAAGTGCTTTCTCTTATTTGTCCTGAATTTTCCAGATTCAGATTCATTGGATGTCTACAAGTTGCAGTGTTATGAGGGAGGGAGAGAAACTATTCTCCATGACTTAAAGGGGCATGCATTGCCGTTCAAATGGTGTGTGTGTGTGTGTGTGTGTGTGTGTGTGTGTGTTTTGTGGGGTTAGATCTGACCTGCCTTGCCCAATATTTTATTCAAGTAGGCACCCCTGTTAAGAATCATTAACCCAGTTTCAAAGCGGTTCAAAATGCCAGTGTAGATTTATTCTAAAACATTTTAAAGCTACCTTTCCAAAGCTCAAGGATTTTTTTTTTAAAGTGAAAGCACAATTACAGCAGGAAAACAGGCCTTTGCACCTGAAGGCTTTTCAAGGAAGAAAGATTTATTATTATTATTATTATTATCTCCAAAATGCCAAGAGGGGTAAAGAAGTCCAAACTCCTTTAGGAAGGCCTGTCTCAGCAATGGGGTGAGCACTCAGCAAAATGCCTTGTCCTCATGACTTACTATCTTGGCAAAGCAATGGTATTGGGAGCAAGACTCAGTCAGACGAATGCCAATGGTAGGAGATCTCCTATACAGTGGTACCTCGGGTTAAGAACTTAATTCGTTCTGGAGGTCCGTTCTTAACCTGAAACTGTTCTTAACCTGAGGTACCACTTTAGCTAATGGGGTCTTCCACTGCCGCCAGGCCGCTGCTGCACGATTTCTGTTCTCATCCTGAAGCAAAGTACTTAACCCAAGGTACTATTTCTGGGTTAGCGGAGTCTGTAACCAGAAGCGTATGTAACCTGAAGCGTATGTAACTCGAGATACCACTGTACTAGGGAGAGGCAGCCTCTATTTAGTCCTCAGATGAATGGTAAGCACCTTTGCCAGAACTTAAGGACCTTACACCAGTGTGGTGTAGTGGTTAAGAGCGATAGACTCGTAATCTGGTGAACCGGGTTCGCGTCTCCGCTCCTCCACATGCAGCTGCTGGGTGACCTTGGGCTAGTCACACTTCTCTGGTCTCTCAGCCTCACTCACCTCACAGAGTGTTTGTTGTGGGGGAGGAAGGGAAAAGGAGAATGTTAGCCGCTTTGAGACTTCTTCCGGTAGTGATAAAGCGGGATATCAAATCCAAACTCTTCTTCTTCTTTTGTATGGCTCTGCCACAGAGCTTGGGAAGGAAGAAACATTGCATGTTCTAATCCCAATAAGGGCTTCCCATGGAAACAGGCCTGCCAACCACATGCCATGACTTCAGATCCTTCTTCCAAGCTTCCCTGGGGCATCTGGTTGGCCACTGTGAGAACAGGATTCTGGCCTAGATGGGCCATTGGCCAGATCCAGCAGGACTCTCCTTATGTTCTTATGTTACCATGTTGGCCCGCAAGCATCTGAGCTGGCCTTGGCTTGCTAAGTTATTTTTAAGGATGCGGCCGGATTCAGGAAAGCTGTTGTTTGGCTGCTGCTTGTTGATAGAGCTCCAGAAATATCCTTCTGGGGAAAAAAGCTTAGTTGCCTCGATGATACAATATTCACCTGCCGCCGTACATTGACTCACTGTTTTCAGCTTCCACATTCCCTTCACCGCAAACGAAGGAAGGATTAAAGCGCAGGTCCATTTATAGATTCAGTTATTATAATGACAGGCCGGACGGAAAATAGATTTTTTTTAATGATCATAACAGGCAAGACGGGAAGGCAAATACTGGGAGCAAGAAGAAGAGGAAAAGAAGAGGCTGCTGGCAACATGGATAGTTCTAAATCAATAAGGATGTTCTTCTATGGACAACACTTCAGAGCAAAAGCAGGAATTTTCAGCTTCCATGCTTCTGTTGTTTTCTGCCTTCGCTTGGGCATCCCAAATAGCCATCCCTGTAGGTGTGAAGAAACAAGTGAAATGGGTTGATGAAGGCTTCCCTTTTCCCAGACTCCCCCATCTCCACATCATCCAGTGATCAAGCAAGAGAAAGTAGGGCACCTACATCGATCCTGTCTGTTATGCATACTATTCAGCACTGGTAACTGCTGCTTTTTTATTTTATATAAATTTTGCTTGAGCTTACATAAATAAGAAGTGAATTAGAAACATCTACAATGTCGTGTCCTAAGGTTAAGGGCTTCTGGGAAAAGATCTATAATGACTTGAAAAAAATGTTGAAATATACATTTGTAAAGAAACCAGAAGCCTTTTTACTTGGAATAATAGGATTGGAATTGCCCAAAAAGATGTTAGGTTATTTTTGTATGCCACTACAGCGGCAAGACTGCCGTTAGCTAAAAATTGGAAATCTCAAGAGATACCAACAGTAGAAGAATGGCAGATGAAGATGTTGGAGTTTTTGGAGCTGGCTGACCTGACTGGAAGAATCCGCGATCAGAAAGAAGAGGAACACCAAGAAGATTGGAAGAAATTTAAAGATTACTTAGCTAAATATTGTAATATAAGATAATTAGAAAGTACTTGAAAGTATCAAACAGGCCTAGGATTAGAATAAGAATGTTGTATAGTAATATGGATTTAAGTCAATAAGAAAAGAGATGAAGATAGTAAATTTAAGGAGTTAACTGTAGTAGAAAGATGATCTTGGAGAACTGTTACAAGGTGATACAATGAAACTCAGCGGGGATTTGAGGAAGTCAGTTAACAATGGAATTTAAAATGAACTTCAGAAGGAATATGTGTTTTTATTTTTGTTTTTTCTTTCTTTTTTGTAGTATTGTAGTGTGTTTTCTTTTGTATGTTTTATATGTTAGATCTGTTAAAATCAATAATTTTTTTGGGGGGGAGGAACATCTACAATGTTGCGATCATTACGTTCTTACTGTATTGTGTTCTTTGTACAGTGGTACCTTGGTTCTCAAACTCAATCTGTTCCGAAAGTCCGTTCCAAAACCAAAGCATTCCAAAACCAAGGCACGCTTTCCCATAGAAAGTAATGCAAAATGGATAAATCCATTCCAGACTTTTAAAAACATCCCCTAAAACGGCAATTTAACGTGAATTTTACTATGTAACGAGACCACTGATCTATAAAATGAAAGCAATGAACAATGTACTGCAGTTGTGCAATCAATCAATCAATCAATCAGTAGCTGAACTGGGTTCCACACAGTCACACACACACACACACACACACAAAGCCACAAAAAAGCAAAATAAATAGCAAAAACAGAAAGACTTCAGCGTAACACTCAAAACGGAAGTGTGGCACTCAAAAGGGAAGCGTAACTCTCGAAACAGAGCATGTTCAGCTTCTGAAAAAAGTTTGCAAACCAGAACACTTACTTCCGGGTTTGCAGTGTTTGGGTTCCAAGTTGTTTGAGTACCAAGGCATTTGAGAACTAAGGCACCACTGTATTCTTTTGTAAACCACCCTGGAGTCACGTGATGGAATGCCCTCTCCTTGTAGATTTGTCCCTTGCAAATACAGTTTTTATTTACTCCGGCATTTAGTCCGTTTGGGGCAATGCAGAAAATTTGGTGCCGTCATCCTCCACATCCCCACCTGTGGCTGCATCCCTTACTCTTTCCTGCTCTGCTACTTGGAAATGTTTGCAGCCCTGGTCTGCTACTGCTTTGCTACCATATTCCACTTAAACGATTGTCCGTTTCAAACTGCAGCCTCAATTGCAAAGCTGTTCAGAGGACACCTGGGGTTGTCAGGGTAGTTCTAGCCATTGTGAGAAAAGGGAGATCATTCGAAGAACTCATACAGACATTCTGTATTCACCCTGATTTTCTTGCACAAAGCTTACACTGAGGTTAGACTATGCCTGGTCTTTATTGAGCATTAGCTCTGATTTGCTCGCTGGGAGGTTACATGACAATGAACATTCACACTGAATTCATCCCAATTCGCTTGCAGGGTGTTCATCTGTGTCTTCCCATTAATCATTCATTCATCCCACATTCATTTCTTTCTTTCTTTTTTAATAATAATCTTTTTAATAATTTCAGTCATAGAAACATTCAAAAAAGTTAACTTAAAACATAAATAAAATTTCAAATGTAACTGAATCCCCACGTTTTTCAGTGCATTCCCCCATCATTTTCTGAAGCACAAAAAGTTCTAAATTTTTAAAGTGGATTTGTTGTGCTTTAAAATCCACTTTAATTGTGCAAACCTAAATTTCCGATATGGATCCCTCCTGTAAAATACTGGCAGTCTGGAGGCGACCTAAATGTATTAGTAAATGGTAGTGAATGTTAATAACTGTTTCATTTTCTGGTAGCACCGCCCCTACATTCGTGTGGGATCCTTGCTAGACCAAGCTGGAGAACCATCTGTTCCTATTTCTCAAACTTCCAATAACTTCTTGCACACCAGCTACATTGTTAACTCAAGTTCCTCACACCCCGAAACTGTGCACTGGGTGGTTTCAGGGTGTAACCAACAATGCCTGATTCATGTTTAATGAAACTTTGGCAGAAGCGACTGCTTGTAGTTTTTAGATGATGTCTCTCAGCATATGACCCAGAGAGGCTGCTTTTTCTGCTCCATAGATAACATGGCAGTAAGATTCCATTCAGGCCGTTTTATTTGCTGAAAATATGGAGTAGGCTTCCTAGGAAACAGGTTGTCCTGGTTTTTTCCACATCCTCTTTTTTTCATGGGTAGAGTCGTCATAGTAACCCATAGCTAAAAGTTGCCAAATGTGTCCTCTTTTTTTGCTCTTCAAACTATGGCAACCCTATAGAGGTGGCTGTCCTTCACACACCCTCCAAAAACTCAGATTCTCTCTGAGTCATGAGGGATTTCAGCAGGGGTAAGTTTTGTAAACATAATGGTATTGTTTTATCTTTTCCTTTTCCTTCAGAAACCGCTTTAATATTTTTTTTTCTGCAATCAAGCAGTGTACAGTGGTACCTCGGGTTACATACGCTTCAGGTTACATACGCTTCAGGTTACAGACTCCGCTAACCCAGAAATAGTGCTTCAGGTTAAGAACTTTGCTTCAGGATAAGAACAGAAATCGTGCTCTGGTGGCACGGCAGCAGCAGAAGGCCCCATTAGCTAAAGTGGTGCTTCAGGTTAAGAACAGTTTCAGATTAAGAACGGACCTCTGAAACGAATTAAGTTCTTAACCCGAGGTACCACTGTATACATTTCATGAAATAAATTAAAAAATTAAAAAACACCAGTGATGTCTATAACCTACACAGGCCTGCTCACAGAAATCTGGTAGGAAATCCGTAACAAAAGCCTCCCACCACCCATTCTGATAACTAGAATGGCAAATGCAAGTAAAATTTATGGCTTAAACACCTGCTAGATCATCCAAAATGATTGCTGAGGCACTACAATGCACTACCCAAAGGGAAGCAGTTGCTTTTGGCAGTGACTGAGTTATCCATAATCCTTCGTGTTTTTGACAGTGCCCGGGCCTGATTAGTATCTTGCATCACAAAGCCAAACGTGACAGTATTTCTTCCAAAAACCGACAACGTCTGCACAGTCCAAAAGAAGACTTGGGTGGTGGCCCTGTGCCAAGATGGGCTCATGCGCTGACTCCTAGAATGATTCTTCTGTTTTTACAAAATGATGAAATACGCAGCATTCTTATATTTCCAGGAAAATGAAAAATTAAATCTAACTTTTTCAGCAACCTGGGTCTCTTCCCCTTTGAGAAGGCATTACAGTGGTACCTCGGGTTACATACGCTTCAGGTTACATATGCTTCAGGTTACAGACTCCGCTAACCCAGAAATGGTGCTTCAGGTTAAGAACTTTGCTTCAGGATGAGAACAGAAATCGGGCTCCGGCGGCGCAGCAGCAGCAGGAGGCCCCATTAGCTAAAGTGGTGCTTCAGGTTAAGAACAGTTTCAGGTTAAGAACGGATCTCCGGAACGAATTAAATACTTAACCAGAGGTACCACTGTACAGCTGTGCACCTAGCTCTGTTGAATGCTTACAGCCCAGGCAATTCAGCAGTTGGCCTTTGTAGTATGTTCTCAGAAGCTGGCCCTGTGAATTTCCTTCTGATTGTCCCCAGTAGGAGGGAAAGTGTTTAACAAAGGGGAATAAAACTTAAAAGGCTGAAGGAGTGCAAGAGCAAGAGCTCTGCTGACCTCACTTATCTCTTGCTGCTGAGAGCCCAGCAGGGCTTTGGATGGGCAGTTAAACAGAACATAAGAAGAGCCTGCCAAGGGCTTGTCTGGTCCAGCATCTTGTTCTCACAGAGGCTAACTGGATGCCTGTGGGAAACCAACAAGCAGGACCCGGTGCCAGAGACTGGCTGGACTGGTGGGAGGCTCCTGCCAGAGAAATCCCTGGAGGAGCCTCAGAAGAGGAAGGCTGAGATCCAGGGGAGTGGGGTTGGGACATGGAAGACAGGTCAGAGGATGAAGGGGGGAGGCAGAATGGTTGGATGCTGAACAAACAACAGGCTTAAGTGAGAGAGAGGAAGAAGAGGCAGAAAGTACTGCAGACCTAGGACAGGCAGCTGAAGGAGAGGGGAAGGCCGAGGCTGCAACAGATTCACAGGAGCCTGCCAGTCCTACTGTATTCACCTCCCCTCCTCCCTTGTCTCCAAGGTCTCAGCGACTTTTGCATGTAGCAGAGCAACAAGCACACAGAGAGCGCAGCCCCCCAGTGGGGGGGGGGTAACACTGCACGGGAAACAGCCGGATGGGGAGGAGAATTGGGGGAAAGTGGGAGGCCCAGATCATCAGTTCTGGCAGGTTTCTCTGTTTGTATTGTATCAACTTTATTGCCAATCTCTGAGCTGCTGACCTGCAGCTGAACCAGCCCTGACACCCAAGCACAAGAAACCTTTCCCTTCCTGCGGCTTCCAGCAACCAGTATTCAGAGCATAACTGACCATGGAAGCAGAGCGTAGCCATCATGGCTAGTAGCCATTGACAGCCTTTTTGCCCATGTAGGCTTTGGATTTCCCAGCAGCAGCAGCCTTAGGATTGCAGAATTAATCTGCACATTAGTTTGGGGGGGAAAGAAGTCCTCATTCGTATTTCAGTGCAAATTTCTACTAATATACCGGTACGTATTTTTGCTTGCAGTTTTGCCAAATTTGCAAAAAAATTGCAACATAACACACTTTTATGTTCTTTTCACAAGTATATGCATTTATATGCCCAATGGTTGCCATTAATTTGTGCAAATTAAGTAGGTTCGCCTTTGAAATATTAACTTAGCCAAACTGCCCCCTCCATCCCTACCTTTGAGTCACCTGGGATAGCCATGGCCACATGTGGTGATATGATATTGCTCCTCTTCGCCCCCATCCTCCTGAGACTTGCCCTCCTTCGGTCAGTTTGGATGGAAGGGGGCTAAGTTTGGCGAGGCAAGGGGAAAGAGCATTTCCCTGTCAAAACTTTATGTTGCAGAAACTACTGTCGCTTCATTATTTGCGAATCGGTGTTTATGAATCCAGGGATTTATGTAAGATGTTTACGGAACCTGCGGTTGTGGTCAGGTGTTTGCCGTTGGGACCAGAGAGCAGCGAAAAAAATGCCCTGCTTTGATTTTAACAGAAGTGAATGAATCAAAGCTGAAAGTCAAAGCAAATTCAAAGCATTAAACTGGTGCGAATCCCAAAACCAAGGTTCCTGCCGGAAGCAAGTGTGCGTGCTAGTGATCTTCCAAGGAAAGAGAGATCCGGCTTAGATATGATGATGGTGATAATAAGCAGAGTTGTCAATAGCTGCACACCAGGTTGATCATGGCAAATATGAACAGACCTCTGGGGAAGCCAGACAAGACACTTTTGTAAACTGGAAGAAAGTTACTTATTTTTTCCCTTTCATCCGTTAGCCACAAATGACTAACCTAGGTATATGTGGTCAGGTGAGCTAGCAATGACGTTTGAAGTCTTAGGACGGAACTGCATGTTCTGTGTAGCTTGGTGATTCTTTTTAGGCGTCCTTGTTGTTGTTTTCTGGAAATTCAGTCCATAGAAGGAGTTTGGAAGGAGAGGACAGGAAGGAGAGGTTTTGTAACCTTTCCCCTCAGGTTGTTTCCCCAAGGAAAATCCTTCCAAGCTGCCCCCACAACCATGCCAATCCAGTGGGGAATGGATATGGGATGCTGTATATTCCCCCACCCCCCTCTTATGGGGCTGGGGAGTAAAAACAGCAGGAGGAGGATATTCAGCAGGAAAATTGCGCAAGCGGTGAGAATGGAGAAGGCATTCCCCACCAACATGCATGCACACATTTTCATGTATGTGACAATGGTGGCAAGAGTCCTAATAGCCAGTGGCGTAGCGTGGGTTGTCAGCACCCGGGGCAAGGCAAGTAATTTGTGCCCCCTAACCCATGGATTTGCGCCCCCTAACCTGTGGATTTGCGCCCCCTAACCCATGGATTTGCCCTAACCCCAGATGTTGCGCCCGGTGCGGCCGGCCCCCCCTGCACCCCCCACGCTACGCCACTGCTAATAGCACAGGGATGGAAGAATGAAGAAATCCCGACCAAAGAACTGTGGCAAGAGAAACTGATGGACTATGTGGAATTGGCGAAACTGACACAAAAACTACGTGATAAGGGCAACTGTGATTTTAAGGAAGAATGGGAAGCTTTTACAAAGTACTTAAAGAAACAACAAAATGAACTGGACTCCTTGGCAGGTTTTGAATAAACACTCACAAGCTTTTTGTTGATAATAGCCAGTTAGATAAATTAAGGATCTATACAATTTTGTAGCATGCCGAGAATAACAGTTGTTGATAAACCAGAGAGAGGAACTGAGGGAAGTCGGGGGGGGGTTGCTTTATGGGGAGGGGGGAAATAGGGGGGAATTAAGGATGATATGTTTTTGATAAAATGTCTTGTTGAATTTCCTAATAATTTTTTTTTTTAAGCAAGGCTGGAGTCAAGGTGGCCATATGAATCATCTGCCTTTTGTGAATGGTCATTTGAACAAACTCAGAGCAGGGGGGGTGGGCAGGAGAAGAATTTCTGAGTTATAAATAATCAGTGACAGAGAGTCTGAGGAACACCTCTCCCCCCCTCTCCCCCCACTGCCTGACCTGTTGTGAGTTCATTTTACTTCAACCTGTGCTTGCAGTCATAGTAGCAAGATGAAAGTTGAATTGGCAAGTTTCTTCCCATGCTGAAGAGGTGTGTTAGCTCAGAGCTCTGCCCTCAGCCTTTCTGCATCGAGAGAGCTGTCCGCAAGTTCTTTTTTAAGTAACACATTTCTTTGTGCATATTTGCTTATCCACCTTTTTTTAAAAAAACCCCAACAAAACATGCATTTACGTTCTTGAAACACTTGCAAAACTGCTCTGAGGCTTCGCTGTGTAGAGGAGTGTTGGTATTAACATACGCACTAGCCAATACGTGCTTTTCTCCGGTTCAGATTGAACCTTCCCCAAACCCACTAACCCCCGAACCACATCACGGGACAGATAACTGTACATTTGTTTGGAGCAGGTCTGTAAATGCCACTTTCAAACAGTTTCCATCTTCCACAGTTGGTTCGTGTCTATGTTATTTTGTGAAGGAACAAATTTAAACACCGATAGACGTATCTAATGCAGTAGGCAAACTTCATCTCAACAGTTACATTAATCCCTTGCTGAAATTGTGAGCTTAATTCCTCAGCCTTGTGAGTGGGGAGGGAAACACGGCCAAGGGGGAGATGAGAATAGGACATTCATCCTGAATCAGTTCTGGGGGACAATTTCATCAGAGGAAAGAAAGACTATAGCTCAGTTGTAGAACATCTGCTTTATATGCTGAAAGCGTTAAAAGTTTAAAGGGAAAGTTTAATCTCTGTCATCTCCAGGTAGGACAAGGATGTCCCCTCCCTGAAACTCTTAAGTAGCTGCTGCCATTCAGAGTTGGATATACCAAGCTACATGGACCAGTGGTCTGACGGTATAAGGCAGCTTCCCTGATATGCTCCTACCCATCATCATTTTGAAATGATATTTCTATTCTGACGATTTCAAAGAAATAAGATACATGAGCCAAACAAAAATACAGTGGTACCTCGGGTTACACACGCTTCAGGTTACATACGCTTCAGGTTACACACTGCGCTAACCCAGAAATAGTGCTTCAGGTTAAGAACTTTGCTTCAGGATAAGAACAGAAATTGGGCTCCGGCGGCGCGGCGGCAGCAGGAGGCCCCATTAGCTAAAGTGGTGCTTCAAGTTAAGAACAGTTTCAGGTTAAGAACAGACCTCCGGAATGAATTAAGTACTTAACCCGAGGTACTACTGTACTTAATTCCAAAGAAAACCTGCTATAGCTGTATTAACCCCCTTTCCCCATCTGTACTGTGGGACTAAGAATGGGCTACTTTACAGGGTTTATGGCAGGGTCAAACATAATTGGAAAAAAAAGTCTTGAATGCATCAATAAAAATATGGACCTTCATAGCAGTGTCAACTGGATCAGGAGATAAAGTGTAAAACCATGTATCACAAAGTGAGAAGGATTGCTCATTTCAGCTCTAGTTCACGGCATCGGAAGCAAAAAAAAATAAAGAAAATTACTACCCAAAAGGGAAGACACCTTAAGGATGAGCTGGTTGCTGCAGGATATTTTTATACTTTTGTTTCTAGAACAGCCAGGCTGTGAATAACTCGCCCCTTGTTGTCCTGGAGGTGAGTCTGTTTTGGACACCCCCTCTTTGCCCAGAAAAGGGGTGGGCAGTAACACAGCAGAGGCGGTGACTGCCAGACAGTAATTAGTTAACCCATCGCTGTGCCCGGATCCTGACACTCCCTCCTTTTTTTTTTCCAGCTTGTGGTTAAATACCGCTGAAAGGAGTTGCATGAAATCATCGACAGGTTCCTTTTAAAAAAAAAAAATCAAAAAGAAATTGCTCGTGGGGAGGGAATGAGTATTCAAAGCTGAGCCAGGGTTTCCTGTTGCATGGGGCTGCAGATATATATATAAACGAGCTTTTAATGTGCTGGGCCAGTGCTTGCAAGCTGCTACGAGACCAGAGCGCTCCCTAACTGCCTGATTGCTTTCCCAGATCCCTGAGGGTTTGAAAGCAACCACAATGAACAAGTTCCTGTGCTGCACACTTGTGGTAAGTCCTTGCCCAGAGACTGACGATTGCTTTGGAACTGACACGATCAGAGCGTTGATATCATTCTCTGTTCTCCGCTGGCTGACTTTTCCTCTTCAGGTCTTTCAGTAAGCGTGCTAGCTTTCAAATCGTAGTGAGCTGCAAAGTTTTAACAAGGGATGAGACATTCCTGGCTTCTGGGGTGGGGGGTGGAGGAAGGAATTAATATGCTGCATTTTCAAGAAATAGGTGCCATCTAAATCTCCTAGTTCTGACCCTCCTATGAGAGCCTTAGGCCACGGCAGATGTTATGAATCTGTTTAATATTGTCAGGACAGTCTGTGGAGAGGAGGGCTGGATAGAACAGGAGACTGGACTGGTCTGTCAGATACCATGTTTAATTTTATATATTGCACAAATGTATGGATATATGGGGCTCACATAGGCAGAGAGCACTGGATTATCTATCGTGTTGCTCTGATGGTCTAAGGGTGGTAGCTGGATGTGGAACAGGTACTAGTGACAGACAGAGCAGAAGGTTTAAGGTACAATCCCTGGAATCTTCCCATAAAATGATCATATGGAGAAAGATCTCTGGAGCACTGCAATTTCTGCTCTGCCACCAGTTCTCCTGGTGTGAATGGTCATGGTTTGTGGATCTTCTGTGCCCAACCAGTGTGGTGTAGTGGTTAAGAGCTGTAGTCTCATAATCTGGGGAACTGGGTTCGCTTCCCCGCTCCTCCACATGCAGCTGCTGGGTGACCTTGGGCTAGTCACACTTCTTTGAAGTCTCTCAGCCCCACTCACCTCACAGAGTGTTTGTTGTGGGGGAGGAAGGGAAAGGAGAATGTTAGCCGCTTTGAGACTCCTTAGGGTAGTGACAAAGCTCGATAGCAAATGCAAACTCTTCTTCTCTTCAACTGGGCAAACGTCTCTTACTGGCTCCCATTGCATGTGTGGAGATGTATGTTAAAGAGAATGGGACAGCTCCTTCACTCATAAGGAGATCCACTGAACATTGACACTGCCAGGTGTGCCCCAAAATCAATGGGTTGGAATGTCTGTTATTTTTGCAATCTCCTTTACCCTTTTCTCCAATTTACCCTCTCTCAGATGTACATTAGGGAGACATTTATTTATGCCCCACTCTGGGAAAGCTAAGAATCCAAAATCTATGGGCAGTAGTCAAGTAGGTTATAATCTGAGTAAACCCATTGAAATCAATAGACCTAAGTGAATTGTGTCCATCAACATCAAGGGTCTTCTCTGAGTGTGATTAGCACCGATAACAACCCTACAGATACATTTTAAAAGTGAACTCATAGCTGAGAATAGTTTGCCTGGTGACTAATCAACCCAAGTGATGTTTGATGTTACCTAGAAGTTGTGCAACGTGGAGCAACAGCTGATCAGATAACTGTGAATGCTTCCTGCTATCTGTCAACTTTGCTTCGTGTGAGCATTCGGTAGATCATGTATTCAGTGAGTTATTATTGCCAATCATATAGAAACACTTAGGACAAAGGGATTTTCTGCTTCTTAAAAATGGGACTCAGCCCACTGGGTATGTTCCCCTGTATAAGCCCCACTTCTCAGTGTGTTCTGCCCCATTAAAAACATCAACAGTACACTCAATATGAAAAGAAGAACAGAAATCAACTTCCCAGTAGTTTGCATAAACTGAATTCATTATTAGAATGATGTTAGGATTTAAAGTCATCTCTAAATACTGGCAATTCTTGTTAGCAGATGAAACAACAACAAAATTTGTGTGTGTGTGTATCCCTTTCACAGGGACCTCTCTTCTGATTGAGGGGATAACTCCTGACAGATTTCAGATTGACAGCTGCAGTGGTTCCCCTGCAATCAGAACTGTTTTGGGGTGGGTACATTAGGAATCGGGGTGTGTGAGAAAAAAGAGCATGGCTTCTTAGAAAAAGTGAGGACAGTATCCATCTCCCAGCAAGAAACATGTTACCCCAAGGGTCTTTGGTGGGGATTAATTTCCCCACAACAGGTTTTCTCACAACACAGCATTTTCTCCCTCAGATAAATACCTCTCTCCATTGACTTGCATAGGGAAAAGGTGGTAGGAAAATGGCATAAAACCCCCATGAAAGACATAAGCCCTCACTGAAGGGGGAAATGTCACTTTCCAGCAAGGAGCCAGTGGGTCACTGGTTTTGGGTGGGCTTCTGTCCCCTCGTGGGTTTTCGGTAACATGCTGGCATGGAAAGGGGAAGGCAAAAACCCAGGTGAAAAATAGATCCAGGTTTAGAAGCCACAGGTATCAGAAAACTAGATCCTGGATACAAACAAACAGGGGCAAGGACTATCACCCTGTATGTCCTGCTTCTGAGATCTCACTAGTCACCCGTTGCTGGAAAAACATTGGTGGCCCAATGGATCTTGGGCTCCATTTGCACTTGTATTATGTAGAGCAGTGAATAGCAAGATGAAATATTAAAAAAAAAATGTCCAGTGGCACCTTGTTGTTGTTTAGTCCTTTAGTCGTGTCCGACTCTTCGTGACCCCATGGACCAGAGCACGTCAGGCACTCCTGTCTTCCACTGCCTCCCACAGTTTGGTCAAACTCATGCTGGTAGCTTCAAGAACACTGTCCAACCATCTCATCCTCTGTCGTCCCCTTCTCCTTGTGCCCTCAATCTTTCCCAACATCTTTTCCAGGGAGTCTTCTCTTCTCACGAGGTGGCCAAAGTATTGGAGCCTCAGCTTCAGGATCTGTCCTTCCAGTAAGCACTCAGGGCTGATTTCCTTCAGAATGGAGAGGTTTGATCTTCTCACAATCCATGGGACTCTCCAGAGTCTCCTCCAGCACCATAATTCAAAAGTATCAATTCTTCGGTGATCTTTATGGTCCAGCTCTCACTTCCATACATCACTACTGGGAAAACCTTAGAGGCCAACTAAGATTGTTCTTGGTATAAGGTTTTGTGTGCATGCACACTTCTTGCACACGAAAGCTTATACTAAGAGCAAACTTAGTTGGTCTCTAAGGTGCCACTGGACAATTTTTTAATTTTTTAATATATTTCGACTGCGTCAGACCAACACGGCTACCTACCTGAATCAGTGAACAGCAGAGTTTAGGGATTTGACTTCGGATCCCATCGAGACTTTGACAGTCCTTTTCAAAGGCAAAGGAGACACCAGGATGTGTTTGTGATGCAAAACAGAGGCTGCTTTATTTGTTTCTTTCAGTAAATCCAAACATTCTTCTGCGGTCTGCGTGAAACCCCAAAGCCAAGACATATAATAATGTTTTTGTATGCTGAAAAACTAGTTTCTTTACTTTCACAAGGCTGTGATTGAAGGGAAAGATGCCTGTAGGAGCTTTGGCTGTCTTTGCAATTGTCATCCAAATCCACGTTTATTTCACATGAGTGGGTGGAGCTCAAATGTCATTTGACTTCCTTTTGGAGAACAGTGTTAAAGATCCAATAGAAAAGGAAATCAATATAATGTCATTTCCCTTTCAAAATCCTTTTATCGGGGGGGGGGATAATAAACCCCCTGTTGATCCTGGGAAATTTTTGAAAACATGAAAACTGTAGTTTTTTAAGCCATAACTTTGCAACAACATCACAATGTTTGTTAAGGGTACTACAAGCCATTTAACAGTGCTGTGTAAGTTATATGAGTTGCTATGGCAGAAAATTATTTCATCATTAATGTTAAGAAAGGAAGATGAAGGTTGTGTGAAGGATTCTGTACTGTATATGAGCATTTCTAAGATGCCCACTTCCTGCCCCTTGTTGCACGTCCTTCACTGTTTGGCTGTTTTCCAGATGGCACACACAAACACACACAAATAAAATGGCATCATTTGAAGTTGCCCTACATCTGCCCTCAAAACAAGGGAACACTCTCCAAGTTCCCTCTCTGAGGGGTGTTTGGAGGGTGGCAACAAGGGGCAGTGCCTTCTTAGTGGTGTCCCCTGTCTCTTGACACCTGTTTGGCACCGGCTTTAAGGGCAATGCCTCTGAGAAATGTAAATAGCAACAGCGATACCACCAGTGTGTTGCCAACCACGTAACCTGAAACACTGTGTTGTGTCTCTTCTGCTAGCTGTTGGACATATCTGTGAAATGGACTGTCCAGGAGGACCTTCCCCCAAAGTACCTCCATTACGACCCGGAAACCTCCCGTCAGATATTGTGTGACCAGTGTCCCCCCGGAACCTACGTCAAGCAGCATTGCACGGCTTCTTCGAAGACTGAGTGTGCCCCCTGCCCGGGTCAGTTCTATGCAGACGAATGGAACAGCAACGATGAGTGCCAGTACTGCAACGTGGTGTGCAAGGAGCTGCAATACGAGAAAGTCGAATGCAGCAGCACCCAGAACCGTGTTTGCGAGTGCATCGAAGGGCGGTACCTCGAACTGGAATTCTGCTTGAAGCACACAGCATGTCCGCCGGGATATGGTGTTGCTGAGAAAGGTATGTGTCTGTTTCCCAGAGATGGCCTCGTGCCTGCTCGCCTGGGGCGAGGAAGAAACTTCACCAGGAAACCAGACCAGGAAGATTACACACACACACCCTTTGGTATACAGTGGTACCTCGGGTTACAGATGCTTCAGGTTACAGATGCTTCAGGTTACAGACTCCGCTAACCCAGAAACAGTACCTCAGGTTAAGAACTTCGCTTCAGGATGAGAACAGAAATCGTGCAGCGGCAGCAGGAGGCCCATTAGCTATAGTGGTACCTCAGGTTAAGAACTGTTTCAGGTTAAGAAAAGACCTCAAGAACGAATGAAGTTCTTAACTCGAGGTACCGCTGTACTGGGAAACAGTGGGTTCTTGCGTGTGCTCCTCCCCCCCCCCCCCCAGGATCTTCAGTGCACCACAGATCACTAGCATTATATATAAGGGAGATCAACTAGTGAAAGCCTGTGTTGGAGGAGGGAGAGTTGGATTGAAATCCCTGCTTGGCTGTGAAACTCACTGGGTGACCTTAGGCTAGTCCCAGTCTCTCAACCTGATCTACAGAGTCGTTGTGAGGTTCAAACAAAGGGGCACCTTTAGCCATGCTAAACTCCTGTTGGGGTGCATAGGATTCAGTGTCAGTGTGGTATAATCTGGCTGGTGGTCAGGATCCGGAGCATGCCAACAAGGATCCTGAGTGCCAGAGGAAGATGAATGCAGTCTGAGACAGGGTCGGGATATAGAGAGACTGAAACAAGGGAGGGGAGTCTGTTTAACACTTTCACTCACAGACAACTTGCTCAGTTTAAGGGTCCAAGCCTGGGGCAACAACTGTAGGGTTTTATTTATTAGACAAGATGCATGTACCGTTTGATTGCAAATAGAACCTACCAAAAAAAGAGAAAAGAATAAAAGGACAAATTACAAACAAGTATTTAACAAACTCAAAATAGAATTAAAACTAACAGTTAAGATAAAAACAGATTAAAACGCACGCAGGCTTTCATCCACATGCCTGGATAGGCTTGCCTGAACAAAACTGACTTTAGCAGGAACTGAAAATCAAAGGTGTCAATAGGCAGGGAGTTCCAGTGTTCATGTGCTGCCTGCAACATGAATAGGTCAGTTTCTTACAAACGCAGAACATATCTGCGGCACCTGTAAACAGTGCCCGTTCCCCAGATCAAAGCAGTCAAGTAGACATATATGAGGACTGCGTATGTCTTGCTTTTCAGAGAACAGCCTCCTCTTTAAAGGAGTCCTCTGTCCCGTTCAAATCCTGTTGCAAACGGCAAGAACCCTAATGCCAAGTTGCCTTGCCTTGCTGTTTAAATTGCAGTCACCAATTCTGAATTTGCAGCTGTGCATATGAACCAGCCTATGCAGATTCCATGCAAATCGGCATCTTCTTCTTTCCTTCCTTGCCCTAAGAGGACACTGGTGCATGGAGTCGTGCTGACTCAACGGTGCAAAGAGTAAGGCAACTTGGCTTGGGCTCCTTTACAGCTTTTTGGAATGACAGGAGGTGGGTTGGGGGTTGGTAGTTTGTTAACTTTAGTGGACATTATTATTATTATTATTATTATTATTATTATTATTATTATTATTATTATTAATTATTGCAAGGCTGGCTTACATCAGACATAGTGAACCTGTGGCCTTCCAGATGTTTTTGGACTTGAACTTTGCATTAGCCCCAGCTGATGGTCAGGGATGAGGGGAGCTGCAAACCAGAGGTGCCTCAGGTTCCCCATCCCTGGTTCACAGTTATGAAATTGCCTGCATGGATAGCAAGGCAAATGTATCCCAACAGCTGTGCATGGCAGCCTAGTCAAAATTTTCCAAAGCATCCTGGTTTTGCTGCCTGGGTGCAGCTACAAAACCAACACATACACACACACAGTTGTGTATCTCTCACACACAGACCCTTGCATAGCTTTCAACTTTCGAATACGCCCAGAGGCAACGCATGGATCGCAAATTTATTGCAGCGCCTGTGAAAAACAGCCGTTGTCCTCCTAAACATCTCGCTGGACTGCTGCCAAAAGTGATGTTGCTCACAGTAGCAAAATGTTCTGCTCTTACTGTAATGGGTAATTTAATGGCACCAGCAAATTGCCTTCTAATGAGAAACATGATGGATTGACCTCATTCACAGGGACATTATCTGGGATGCAGTATTTATGGGTTATAACTAATAACATTTTTCATGGGGAGAAGAGTGCTGTTTCAAGCCTCTGTGC
>JAXCMG010000020.1:20993204-21035951 GCA_034642415.1 Podarcis siculus | reverse complement strand
AAATTCTTAAAATGGACCTTTTAATAGTTGTGTGTTTGGGGTTTATTTGTGGGGTTTGGGGGTTAATAATAATAATAATAATAATAATAATAAATATTGACAAAAGTCAGCCTTTGAACCATCCTGCAAACCTTACCCTCTCCCCGAGTAAAATACTTGGTTCTTTTTAACAAAATCGAAAATAGTGTGTACCAGGCAGGGGTGTCTTAAGCATATGCGGCGCCGGGGTGCAAAGATTCGCCCATCACCCCCTCCCCCAGGTTGCCCAGTCCCAGGAGCGCAGGAGGGCAGAGCAGGCCGGCCACCTCAGCATCTCGCTGGATTGGTCACCCCTGAACCCACGGCAACAGAAGAGCCCACTGCGGCGCTCCAGCCAACAGCCGGGCTCTTCCCCAGACTCAACTCTCAGGCCCTGGACTCTCATCTTGGCACGCCTGAGAGCCCGGTACCCGGGTGCCTCACACCCCTAGCACCTATGGGTAAGACGGCCCTGGTACCAGGTGTAGAACAATGGGGTGCTCAACTGAGCAGGAACACAGTAAGGCAGAGGTGACCTCCTGCTGTTGTGGACTGCAGTTCCCATCATCCCTGACCATTGGGCATGTTTGCAGGGGGTGATGGGAGTTGTAGTTCCAAACAACTGGATGGTAGGTATTACATTGGCCGGCTCTGCAACAATTGTTGCATAGATTGCCGTTGGCCAACTTTTAATGCTGACCGAATTGCAGTGTTAGGAAGCTTTTCATCTGTTTCCACCCTCAAAGGAGAGAGAGAGAGAGAGAGAGAGAGAGAGAGAGAGAGAGAGAGAGAGGAATGGATTGTACACTGTCTATTTTCAAGCTAAAGGGAATGAGGAGGTGTATTTATAAGCTGCACATATGTGGTGTTTCATATTGGACCCATCCTTCATTCTTATTCTGTGGATTTTTAAAGATTGTTTCTTAGGTTCGTCTGTATAGGTTGTGAGGTCTTGTGGATGTAATTTCCTAATTCAGCTCATTTTTTAAAAACAAATGTTATATGGTGGAAATATATCATAAACAAGCTGTATATGAAGTATTGTTTTAGAAGATGAATGTACCATATTTAAAAAGGTGGATTTCCAGGTTGGATGTTGATCATGTTTTATAAACCATTTTTTTTCCATAATAATATGACTTGTGTGGTCTTTTGGGCCGTTCACACAGAAGTGGAGAGTTGCAAGGGTCATCTAGTCAAACCCCCTGCAATGCAGGAACCACAACTAAGTTAATGTCAATAATAATAATTTATTATTTATATCCCACCCATCTGGCTGGGTCTCCCCAGCAATTCTGGGTGGCTTCCAACAAAAGATTAAAAGTACATTAAAACATCAGTCATCAAAAACTTCCCTAAACAGGGCTGCCTTCAGATGTCTTCTAAACGCCAGAAAGTTATCTCCTTGACATCTGGTGGGAGGGCATTCTACAGGGCAGGGGCCACTACCGAGAAGACCCTCTGCCTGGTTCCCTGTAACTTCGCTTCTCGCAGTGAGGGAATCACCAGAATCATCAGCCCTCAGAGCTGAGGGTGGAGACACTCCTTCAGGTATACTGGACCAAGGCTGTTTAGGGCTTTAAAGGTCAGCACCAACACTTTGAATTCTGCTCAGAAAGGCACTGGGAGCCAATGTAGGTCTTTCAAGACCAGTGTTATGTGGTCGCAAGACTTCAGCTCAGAAGAACCTCCCATACCCGAACCTGTACCCTAACAGCCGTCTTTCCTTAAGACTGAGAAACCAAAGTCCTTCCTCAATAGCTCACCAGGCCACTGGCTCAGTGAGCGCATCAAGTGAGAGGCGAAACAGAGGAGGAATGCCTCTCTTCAGGCAAAGGAGGTGGAGACGGTGGGCAGAAGTTTTAAGAAGTTGCAATCTGTCCTCAAACTTCGTTGGAGCAAATTGCTCTCAGCGCAGTCATAAAAATAATGCAAGCATATTCCAGAGAAGACCCCCTGATAATATTTTGTTAAGGAAACTGGATAGTAAAGAGTCTATAATTTGAGGAGAAACAAAGTGAGAGGTTTTGGCTTGCTGACTTCAGGCCTTGTACAGAGCAGCGAGACATTCAACCAAGTATACAGGAGGGAACTCCCTCAGAACTACACAGCCAATTAGCGTATGTACTTTCTCAGCAGAGATCATACAACTCTGCTTGCTAAGTGACACCTCTGTGTATAGTCTGTCCAGCTGACATACTGATAACAGATTTAACCCTTAAATTACACACTGTTTCACTTCCACCAGTTGCTCACTCTGGTGGAGTCGCTCTGGTATCTGTCGTTCTGCAACTTCTGACCCTCTTTACTGCAACAGTTATGAACATGTGAATATGCCCTACACAGAATTAGACCGTTGTTCCATCAAGCCCATTTTATATGCACTTTTTGCTAATGTACATATTTTTGCAAGCAATTTCCCCATAGTGCATTTTTATGTTCTTTTCACAAATAGGTTCATTTTCATGCACACCTTCCCCTAGTATATGCGTTTTTGTAAACTCTGATAGGAGAACTACATCACACGATTCAGATAAGCACAAATTTCAAAAGATAGCTGTGTTTTGGTTCTTGTTTCAGAAAGTGTGAATTTGATAAATTCAATTGTAAATGCAAAAAAAGAAGCAGATGACACTCCCTATATAATGTCCCTAATACATGTTGGTTTCCTATTAGGTAATAGCCCTCTGTTGTTGTTGTTTAGTCGTTTAGTCATGTCCGACTCGTCGTGACCCCATGGACCAGAGCACGCCAGGCACTCCTGTCTTCCACTGCCTCCCGCAGTTTAGTCAAACTCATGCTGGTAGCTTCAAGAACACTGTCCAACCATCTCGTCCTCTGCCGTCCCCTTCTCCTTGTGCCCTCCATCTTTCCCAACATCAGGGTCTTTTCCAGGGAGTCTTCTCTTCTCATGAGGTGGCCAAAGTATTGGAGCCTCGGCTTCAGGATCTGTCCTTCTAGTGAGCACTCAGGGCTGATTTCCTTAAGAATGGAGCGGTTGGATCTTCTTGCAGTCCATGGGACTCTCAAGAGTCTCCTCCAGCACCATAATTCAAAAGCATCAATTCTTCGGCGATCAGCCTTCTTGATGGTCCAGCTCTCACTTCCATACATCACTACTGGGAAAACCATAGGTAATGGCCCTAAACCCTAACTTATTTATACTTATTTATAGGTTTATTCTGCAAACCTACACCCACTTACCTGGTACAATGTTTCTCTTGGGACGTTCTGAATTACTGCTCTGCGCATGGCGCAATTCTTTCTTAAAGTGCTGATCTTGGAGTTTTCCGGGACGGCGTCGAATCCATTCCTGCCATCTCCCGGGGAGAGTGCAGGACGGAGGGATATAAAAAGCCATCGGCTTAACCCTGAATGCATCACACAGTGCAGATGCTTTGAGATGCCTTTCTGAAAGCTTTAATCAAATCCATATTGATTCATTGTCACAAGACATTAGACTTGCTTTCTCCCCAAACGGCACCGTCTAATCTGCAGGGAGTTTTTAAAAGACTGTCTAGCAGAAGAATGGATGTCTTTAGTGAGAAGTGACATTTAGTGGAGATGTGAGAGAAGAGTTGTTGAGGGGGAGAGAGAGAAAGTGTTGGATTGGGAGGAAAGGGACTCCACGGTTTTCATCTTTTCTTTCGATTGGATTGTCGTGAAGAGTCTCGTGGGCCTGGGGTGAGAAATGGCCACAAACAGGCTGCTTCGAGCACCTCAGGCAATGGAATAAACCTGACAGTTTCCTCAGAAACAAAGGGAGAAGTCATTTATGTGAAGTGCCCTCAGGGTGGCCCCAATGTTCAATCTTTCTGACTAAAAGTATCTCAGGAAGTAAAAAAAGTCTCCTTCAGACCCTGGGAGAGCTACTGCTTCTCTGAAAAGACAATGTGAGGCAGGGGCAGGAGACGCTTTTTATGCTGAGGGCCACATTTCATTCCAGGGAACCATCTGAGGGCCACAGGCTGGTGGTGGGTGGGGCACGAGTCAAGGCCCAACAAGAAGTGTACACTAGTGGCCAAAATTGTGGAAAACTTTTGGAGAAAGTGTATTTCCGAGGTTTGATGGCTCATAACACCACTTTTTTTTTTTTTTTTTAAACAGTGGTACCTCGGGTTACAGATGCTTCAGGTTACAGACGCTTCAGGTTACAGACTCTGCTAACCCAGAAATAGTACCTCGGGTTAAGAACTTTACCTCAGGATGAGAACAGAAATCGTGCAGCGGCAGCGGGAGGCCCCATTAGCTAAAGTGGTACCTCAGGTTAAGAATCTTTTCAGGTTAAGAACGGACCTCCAAAAAGAATTAAGATCTTAACCCAAGGTGCCACTGTACCATAAACTTATATATCAATGGGAAGAAGCAAACCAGCAACAAAACCCAGTTAATAGAGGTAATAATTCAATCTTGGTTTCACATTGTTACAGCTGCAGAACTAAAAAACTTGGTTCACTCCATGGGAAGGCGTTAATTTTTATATGTGTTCCATGTTTCTTCTTTACGACTGCTGTTGTAATAAATAATCCTTCATAAAAGTTATTGCATTACATTCTTCACTAAATTATCTTTCCATTGATATATAATTTTTATGGTATTACTCCCCCAAAAAAAGTGGTGTAATGAGCCATCAAACCTTGGAAATACACTTTTTCCGAAAGGTTTCCACAATTTTGGCCACTTGTGTACATTTCAACTAGACACATGCTCCCACATCAATCCTGCATCCAGATAAGCGAGAAGCATTATCAAGTTCAAGGTCGCCGGCAACAACACTTGAGGAGGGTGGGAGACAGGACCAGTGTGGGATGTGGCCTGAGGAGATTTCTGAGGGCCACATAGAAATGCCTGGAGGGCCACAGTCAGTTCCCAGGCCTCAGGTTGCATGCCCCTGATAGAGTACTAAATGAACCAGTAACTTGTTCGATCTAATTACAGGTAGGTGTTGATCTGCCGTAGTACTCGAAACAAAATAAAAAAGTTCCTTCCAGTAGCACCTTAGAGACCAACTAAGTTTGTTAATGGTATGAGCTTTCGTATGCATAGGTATCTGATGAAGTGTGCATGCACACGAAAGCTCATACCTGTGATGGCCTGGGAATTCGATTTAGAGGCTGAACTTGAGGAATCCCAGCCTGCACAGGAGTCCCTGCCTCCAGGGCCGGCTGAGCTGGGACAGGGGCTTGAACCTGAAGGGCCCTCACCTGTGCCGGATCCTCAGGAGCAGACACCAGCTGAATCTACTCTGGCTCCGGAGGTGATCGAGGACCCATGCAGGTGCTCCTCTTCCAGCCCTGTCAGGGGGAGGTGAGGTTGCCTCTGGGTCCAGTAACCCTCCAGCCTCTCGGGAGCTGCAGAGGCTCAGGGCAGAGAGGTGGAGGGAACTAAGTTCTCACAGGAGGAGTGCTCGCCTTAAGGCCAGGAGAGGCAAGTCACCTGTGGACCGGGGCCGCCCTATGCCTCAGAGGAGAGAAAGGCCAGTCAGCCCAGTCCCAGGTTGCGGGAGCAACATCTTTGTTAACCTGTTCCTGCCAGCACCCTGACCTGCTCTTCCGGAGTTCCTGACCATGCCCGGCTCCTTGCCTTGGACCCCGCTTCACCCTTGATGGACAGCCTCCATACCCTTGACCTAGGACCGGACTCAGACCATGCTGCACGGTAACACACCCCCCCCCCGGACCAGCACAATACCAATAACAAACTTAGATGGTCTCTAAGGTGCTACTGGAAGGATTTTTTTTTATTTTGTTCGATCTAAGACAACCTCATATGACTGTCCCAAGACACATCAGTGTTTGAGATGGGGGGGGGACACAAATACTGCCTCAGGTGTGAAATAATAATGAATGACAAAGTGTGGCACTTCCACATGACAACCTCACTTTTTGTCCTGTCTCAGAATAATATGGCAAAGCTATCTCGCTCTATTCCTATTCACCTGCTTGCTTTCACTGAAGACTATGAAAGAATGTGGGAGGGGTTGGGGGTTGCTGTTTCAATTTGCTATTGTTTTTATTTTGTGTTTTGTGTTTTTATCTTGTATTTTTACGTTGTGAACCACCCACAGGTAAAGGGTGGTATTCAAATTTAATAAATAAATAAATAAATATAAATAAATAATAGAATTGTAGAGCTGGAAGGGTGACTGAGGTTCATTCTAGCCCAACTTCCTGCAAAATGCAGCTGTCCCATGTGGGGATCGAACCTGCAACCTTGGTGTTATCAGCAGCAGGCTCTAACCAACTGTGCTATCCAGTGATACATAGTAGAGAGATGGTAGGGAGCAAAGCACTGGCATCATCAGGGACAAAAGTGGTGGTGCTTATAAAAAGCCATGAGTCTTCCATGTGAATCAATCTTATGCTGTTAGAATATGGTCCATTTTAGATTATACTGATGGGCAATAGCTACCCAAGGCCAGAGGGTGGTGGTGATGATGAAGGTCTTTCCTCATCTACCAACCTGAGATTCTTTCAAGTAGCCCTCACCCAGTCTATTATCACACCCAGGCACTAGTTTAGCACCATCACCACCTCACATGAATTGGATTTTTAAAAAATGGGTGAAAAATTGAGTTGGGTGCCATCCGCCTATGGATGACACCTCATGCCAAACCTCCAAATTTTCTCATCCATGTCATCTTCTGAAATTGGTTGACCATGTAGAGGTGAAACCACCACAGCCTGTACCTCCAAACCCCAACCAAGGCAGACCAGCAAGAAGGATACATGGTTGATTGCCTCAAAGGGTTAAGAAGGATATCAACTGATGGTATCCACAAAGTTATCCACAAAGTGGGGTGAGGTAAATGGGTTGGGTATGTTTCTCCTGGACAATAGACTATGAAGAGGCAGTAAGACAGCTTTCTTCAAGTATCTGAAGGACCATCACAAAGATCAGCCTTTCTCAACCTTGTGTACCCAGATGTTGGACTACATCTCCCATCATCCCTAGCTAGCAGGACCAGTGGTCAAGGATGATGGGAGCTGTAGTCCACCAACATCTGGGGGCCCATAGCTGAGAAAGGCTGGCGTAGATAATGAAGCAACTTTTTTTTTTGTTGCTTCAGAAGATAGGACCTGAAACAGTAGGTTCAAATGACCAGAAAGGGGTTTTAGACTAAATATCAGGATGAACTTCCTGGTGGTATGAGGTGTTCAACAGTGGAAGAGACAATCTCAAAAGGTAGTGTGCCAGGTGATATGCCTGCTCACCTGGATACAACCTTCACAATGTTTCTTGTACTAGAAAAGAATTCAGGTCAACCAGACACATCAGTCCTGCCTTTCTTCAGTTGTCTCAAAAGGCTGCACAGATAATTCATCAAAATTATTTTTAAGGTTTGCTTTTTATGAAGCAGACACACCAAAGTTCAGGTGGAGTTCAGAAGGGCATTTTCCTCCTTTGTTAGTTATTCTGCATTTTTAGCATCTGTGGGGACCAGTCTTCCGTCCATGGGGGAAAAATGGATTTCCTGCTGCACACCCACCACGACTATTATCACAGCAGTGTCTAGTCCTCATGCGCTAGGAACTCCTAAATATAGGTAAGGTGACACATATATAGCTAGATAGATCCATTATTTTTAAGCCTTACACATTTTTCAGGGGGAGGGGGCTTGGCAAAGTTGGAATTAATGCTATGTTCTCTGATGCTCTGAAGTCAATATAGCCCCAGGTATCAAAACCAAGCTGTGTTTATTGGACATATGCAGAATTATGGCCCTGTTTATTTTCTGTTTCTTTAAATGCTCCCTAAATATAGCGTTACCAGACATATCCCTGTTCCCAGAAAATGCTTTATTTACTCCTTAGCATACAATTGAGCATAAAGGTTTGGACTGCTTTCCCTTCCGAATTTCACTTGAACAAAAGAGACATAAACATGGCAATGAAGGATGTTGGATCTTGAAACATTCTGCAGTCTTGAAGCTTTAGAATTTAGGGGGCAATAAATGTGCATTTTTTTGTGCACTGGCTAAGCACCTCACCATGTCTCTCTCCCAAGGTTGCATTTTGGTTGTGCATTTTGCTTTTCTGAATGCTTGAAGAGTAATTGTTTGTGCCTGGGAAAATTTGGTATTCTACCCCTGATTATCCAGCCAGAAATTAAATTAATTGCCATTGCCTCTTTCTGCCTTTGTGGTGTTACATGCGCCACAATCTCCACGTGATATCAAGGGTCTGAGCACATAACACATGTTGGTTTCCTTGGTATGAAAGTCATTGGAGACTATGGTGTTTCTATTATATCTATATATATCTATAGATAGATGATAGAGAGATAGAGATAGAGATAGAGATAGAGATAGATACAAGCTGAGCAAAAGGTGGAAGTTTCATAGCATGAGCACTCCAAGAACTCTTATTCTCCCTCCACCCCAGCATTAGGGGTGGGGGGTTTGGGGGGAGGGTAAGAAGAAAGCCATAGCTTTGGGATCAGCACAGAAAACAAGCCAAGCCTGTGCATATCTTCCCAATCCAAGATGAGATTGGCTTTCAGACTCTTGTTTTCTTAGACTCATCAATATCATCACCTCCAGTTGTGTGGGTGCCCGATTTAGCCCATCTTCTGGAAGCTGGTAATTTCCATGGCAACCAGTGACTTGTACTCTTTAGGCATGCAAAGATACACTTGACAGTGAGAGCCATTACCTTAACAAAGAGATATTTTGGGATCACTTGAGAATAGTCTTTTTCTCTACAGAATGAAACCACGAGCTTGGGGATGCACCCCAAGATTCTATGCCGACTAATTAGAGCGTCGGACCAGGACCTAGAAAAGACCAGGGTTCAAATCCCCACTCGGCCATGTAGCTCACTGGGTGACCTTGGGCCATTCACCGCCTCTCAGCCGAGCCTACCTCACAGGGTTGTTGTGGGGGTTAAATAAGGAGGGGGAGAACCATGTATGCGACTTTGAGGTCCTTGGAGAAAAGGGTGATGTAAGTGCAACAAACAGACAAGCAAGAAATTATATGGTATATGACAACTCTACTACCCTAAGCTGCTCAGAGCTATTGTTCATAGTCTCTACTCATTAGAACCACCACCCAACCCCTGGCTCTGAGCTTGGGGGTTCCCTTGGGGGGTTCCCCAGCTGCTGCCTCCAACCACTCCTCTGCTTCCAGCCAGGCCATGACAGACTGCTTATACATTTATCTGTAAAGCAAATACACGGTATGAATACAAGTAATCAACTGAATATAAATTTAGCAAATGAATAACAAGACCAAGCAGGTCCGTATTGGTGTAAGCCAGGGCTGGCTAACCTTTGGCCTTTCCGGTTTTGTTGGGCTGATGGGAGTCCACTGACATCTTGAGGGCCACAGGATCCCCACCCCAAGTGAAAGCAAACAGAATTATTAAATTAAAACTATTATCTTGCACATCCCTCCTGCCTTTTCTTCCTCCTTGCCACACTTTTGCCAAACTGGAATGCACAGCTGTATAGTTGAGTAACCCACTTTAAAAATCTCACTTATTTCCTAAGCATATAATTTTGTTTACTAAAACAAGAGAGTAAAGCTATCATCAAGTCGTCGTTACTTGGCTGAAGTCAAAATTGTATTCCTACCAATGGATCAACATGATGTCCTTTAAAAGTTCGTTCTGTTCCAGCTGCTACAGTAATGTTTATCTAGAGCACCTAATTATATGGTGTAACCTGCATCTGGGAGCTGGTTTGATGTTCTTATAGCATCTCACAGACAAAACAAAAATATTGGTTTAAACTTATCCATTGAACAAATGTGGGTGCCTTATATAATTGATGACAATCTGTGATTTTTAAATTAAAATGATTATTCCCCGACCCCAATGCCGCATAGAATAATGGGGTCTGATAACCAATTGCATGTATATGTCCCTCAAGGCTTGAATCACCAACTCGGTGGTGATTCAAGTGTAGGAGACACCTCCCTTATATACTGGTGCAATTTTAAGGAACAAGTGTATGTACTTACATACCTGATGCAATTTTTAAATTAACAAACAGCACCCTCTTAAGGTCTGTGCGCCAAGCTCATACAGACATTCAAATCCCTCATGCGCTGTGGAAGAGTGGAGACAAGAGCTTTAATTCCCCACCTCCACCACCATCCTTGTTACCCTCTGAGCCTTGGAGTCTGAGACTTGGAGACTCCGAGAGCAAGTTAGAACTACAAAGCCAAGTAGCAGAAAGGGTCAAGGAGCAAATCAAACGTCAGGAACAAAGGACAACAAGGAAGCAACAAGCACGACAGAGCTCAGGAAGACATTACTATTCAGGAAAGGCTCGCCTTGAACAAGACATCCTCCTGCCATATTTTGAAGAGCAAAAAAGAGGATACTATGACAACTCTCATTTTAAATACCCTGCTATATGTAGGCTGCAGAAGTTGTGATATATTGCTGAAGGGGGTAGGAGACGAGAAGAGGAAAGCAAGTCTTCAACCACCAGTTATGTCTATGTAAGGGACAGTGTTCTTGAAGCTACCAGCATGAGTTTGACCAAACTGCGGGAGGCAGTGGAAGACAGGAGTGCCTAGCGTGCTCTGGTCCATGGGGTCACGAAGAGTCAGACACGACTAAACGACTAAACAACAACAAGGGGCATGGATGGGGCTGTGGTCTAAACCACTGAGCCTCTTGGGCTTGCCAATCAGAAGGTTGGCGGTTCGAATCCCCACGACGGGGTGAGTTCCCGTTGCTCTGTCCCAGCTTCTGCCAACCTAGCAGTTCAAAAGCATGCCAGTGCAAGTAGATAAATAGGTACCGCTCCGGCGGGAAGGTAAACGGCATTTCTGTGCGCTCTGGCTTCCGTCACGGTCCTCCATGCACCAGAAGTGGTTTAGTCCTGCTGGCCACATGACCCGGAAAACTTTCTGTGGACAAACACCGGCTCCCTCGGCCTGAAAGTGAGATGAGAGCACCACACTCCATAGTTGCCTTTGACTGGACTTAACTGTCCAGGGGTCCTTTACCTTTACCTTTACTATGTCTAGTATGTCTCATCCAGAAAGTATTGGAGGGCACCAAGTTGGGGAAGTCATCCTGAGGTCTGCTCCCAGAATGCAATACTTTGTCCCATCTGTACTTTAGCTTGCTCTGAATGGCTTCACATTTGGATCATCCACATCAGCGTGTATATTGGATGCAGATAGATAGATAGATAGATGGCTTACACAAAAGACTTGGTGTAGCTTGAGATAGTTCTGGCAAGGCTGCAGTGCATATCAAAAAGGAAGGGAAAGGGGGCAAATCCATTCAGTTAACATTTTAATGTGAACCTACCTAATTTGCACTTCCTCAGCCAATATGCAAACCGAAAAGCAGTTGTCCTTCAAAATCCACAGTTCATCTGTTCTGGGAAAGTGTGCACACCAATGCGAGTGAAAATAATGTACAGTGGTACCTCTGGTTACAAACTTAATTCGTTCCGGAGGTCTGTTTTTAACCTGAAACTGTTCTTAACACCTGAAGCACCACTTTAGCTTATGGGGCCTCCTGCTGCCGCCACGCGATTTCTGTTCTCATCCAGAAGCAAAGTTGTTAACCCGAGGTACTGTTTCTGGGTTAGCGGAGTCTGTAACCTGAAGCGTATGTAACCTGAAGAGTCTGTAACCCAATGTACCACTGTACAAGCATGCATTATATTAAGGAAAGTGTTTGCAAAAATGCCTATATTGGGAGAAATGCACAAAAATGCTTACAGTATATTACTCAGTGCCCTTTTTTAAAAAAAAAGAAAAAAGAAAAATTGGTGCCGGAACTCACCACACTTCCCTTGTTCTCTTATAATGGCAATGGTGCCCACCTGAGGTGTACCAGAACTGACTTCCTGTAAGTTCCAGCTGAAATAAAGCCCTACAGTAGCCAATGGGATGCCTAGGAGAAGCCCCCAAACAGGACATGAGTCCAACAAGTTCAGTGAGCAGCACTCTCTCACTGTTGTTCCCCAGGAGGTGTATTGCCTCTGAAAGCAGAGGTAATATAGCCACCATGATTAATAGCCCTTCATCCAAGAAGTTTCCTAATCCCCCTTTTAAAACCATCCAAGTTGGTGCCCATTACTATGCCCTGTGGCTGCTTCAGTCTGCACACAATTGCACAGCCCTTTCCTTGAACCACTTCAATCGTACAAAGCGCTGTGGTCATACGTCTGTGACCCACAAAGAGACACCAGACCTCAAAACTGCCTCCTCTGGGCAACTGCTCCGGGATCATGATCTCACTGCGAAAGCTCTACATTTTGACCTGTCCACCAAAACAGGCCCTTTAGGCACCAGCAGAACTCATGGAGACCCCAAAAGCACCCTCGCCTCTCGCACGGCGCCACAAAGATTCCAGAAGAATGAATAACTCTGGCCTCCTTCCCCTCACTTCCTGTGTGCCTGTTGTATTGTTTTCAAGGCTTGGGCTTAATGAGCTCTGCGGTTCCAAAGGATTTCCCACCAGCTGCTCAATGGGTTGTGACCTTCCTCTTCTTTGGCCTCGTGATTTCTCTTAGCGACCCTTTCCAAGTGTGACTTCAGGTTTTTGTCCTTCTCCCCTTTTCCCTACCAAGTCTCAGGTGTAGGAATAAGGGCTTGCACGTCTAGAAGCCTTTCAGAAAAGTCAAGTTCTGTTAAATACTCGTTCTATCTAGGACACTGTCCCTCTCACTACTACAAAGAGGCTTGGGGCTGGGATGTCGTCTTTATTTTGGCAACGGTAAAAGGAAAGTGGGCAGATAAAACAAACTCTTTAATTCGCAGGCCCTTACTCATAGGCTTCCCGTCAAGCATGGTTTCCTCTTTATTTAGAATCAATACTAAGTAAGGAAAGTACAAATATATAAATCGAAAAGCCCTCTTTCTGTGGGTGTATTGGTGGCCAAAGTAAATGGCCTGAGGTTTGGAAAGGCCGTGCGTGTTTGTTTTGCGTTTCACGAGCGTTAAGAAAGAGAGAGGGAAAAATCCCCATATTATCCCTAGAAGGAGATCTCTGGTGGTTGTTTAAAGGGCTTGGATACATCTATGAAACACAAAACACTGCAAGGGTAAGGCTAGACATTATGGCAGTCACACACTACAATACTGCTAGTGGAGTGCATTGCTCTGTCATCTTTCCTTGCTGCTTACCTGTGCTTGTTGTTGAGAGGGCTAAGGAAATTCATAGTGTAATCACCCTATTTTTCGCTCTATAATACGCACCCGACCATAGGACGCACCTTGTTTTACAGGGGGAGAGCAAGAAAAAAAAATTCTCCCCCTCTCTGCTCAGTGCCCCTTCAGCGAAGTGGCAGGAGAAATGGAGCCCCTTCCATTTCTCCTCCCGCTTCGCTGAAGGGGTGCTGTGCAGCTCTCCCTCTCTGCTGAAGCCTGGAGAGTCTTGCTCTCCCGGCTTCAGCGAAAGGAACCTGAAGCCTCCAGAGCGCAGCAGGAACTCGCGCTGCGCTCCCAAGGCTTCAGGCGGCGCACCGACCCCTCTCGCTCTCCAGGCTTCAGCGAAAGCAACACGAAGCCTCTGGAGCATGGAGGGAGCGCTCCCTCTGCGCTTCGGAGGCTTTGCGTTGCTATCGCTGAAGCCAAGGAGCCTGCATTCGCTCCATAGGACACACACAGATTTCCCCTTAATTTTGGGAGGGGGGAAAGTGCATCCTATAGAACGAAAAATACGGTATGTGGGGCACAGCTGTGCAACCTGCAGCTGAGGCCCCAACCTCATTTATGTGCTGTCTCGGCAACGTCTCAATTTCATCCATTCTTCCATCCCATCAAAGTTCCTTCCTCTCAGTTTGTTTCCTTCTTACCCCCCCAACTCTGGTTTTTAAATTACCCCCCTTTCTATGTACAGTGGTACCTCGGGTTACAGATGCTTCAGGTTAAAGACTCCACTAACCCAGAAATAGTACCTCAGGTTAAGAACTTTGCTTCAGGATGAGAACAGAAATCGTGCGGCGGCAGTGGGAGGCCCCATTAGCTAAAGTGGTACCTCAGGTTAAGAACAGTTTCAGGTTAAGAACAGACCTCCAGAACGAATTAAGTTCTTAACCAGAGGTACCACTGTAGTTCAGAATAACTTGAAGGGGCAGTATTTTACTCGATAAAAAAATAAAAACTTGATTTTAAAAAAATAGATATATCCTGGGTGTTTGGTTGCTTGGGAGAAATGAGATTAGGATTGCAGCCTATCTTGCTAGGTTGATTTCGTCTTTTCATTCTATCTCCTTTCCATAACTCAGGCATCACGGGGGGACAATTGACCCCTGTTGATATTTTGCTCTCTGCACCATAGATTGTATAAATTACTCCTTCACTCGTTTGTAATACTTTTCCGCCACATATAAGTCCCTTTTTATTGCAACATCTTCCCCCATAAATGCATATTTTATTCAGAAAATGGTCATGTGCATGTTTCCGCTGACACATAATGCTCACGCTGATGTATGTTTCAAATATTGGGATTTGGCTGGAAGCTGGGCAACATTTTAAAACAAAGATTTAGGCTATGGGCGCAGAGAGAAAATGAAAGTAAGTAGCTCTTCAGGCAGTCCATAGTTAAAACTATAGAACTTCCTCCCACAGAAGGCATTCATGATCACCAACCTGATTGCCTTTAAAAGAGGATTAGACAAAGATGCTTGGACTTTAGGAGCACAGCTAAAGTCCACAGGTAACAAAAGAGATCACTTATTTCCATACAAAAAGGCCATTAATGAATAATGCAATTCATTGGTTTTTAAAATCCACAGTAGGAAGGAGTTTAAGGCTACATTCCTAACTATCACTTACCTGGGACTAAGCCCCATTGAATCCAATGACACTTACTTGTGAGTAGATGGGGTTAGGCTTGCAGCCTTAGCACATACAGGCTGCCTCTAGCAACAAACAACTTGCTGGAAGTCAACAAAACTACACTTTAGGAAAAATAGCAAAGCAATGTGGTACCTACCAGCACAGCAGTAATTACACATCAATGAATATGTAAGTAACTGAAATATACTCGGAGTCCTGTAGTGATTTAATGCTCTTTATTGCAGCTTGTAAAACTGTGATTGAATTGCCCCCCAAACCTCAGGCTTTTATATACATTATTTACACAATGAGTCCCATCTGATTGACTGATTCTGCTTCCCTCCTGGAGCCTGATTGGTCTTTTCCTGCAGGCCAATCAGTTGTTGCATTCTAGGATCCTACTTGCCTGTTGTTCTAGGATCCAAGCTTAGTACATAACTAGCCCCTACACAGGGAGGGCTGTGTAGAGAGAGTCTCTTCCCTTAAATTCCTAGGAGTTTATCTCAGTGAAGACCTTACTTGGAAAATAAATACAACCCAGGTGGTTAAGAAAGCCCAACAGAGCCTCCATCTCCTCAGAGTATTGCGGAAGAACGATGTCAATCAACATTTAATGATCTCCTTCTACTGGTCAACAATAGAAAGTGTCCTTTCATACTGCATCACGGTGTGGTACGCTGGTTTGACATCAATGGATAGGAAGTGCCTACAGAGGGTGGTGAATACAGCACAAGATATTATGGGCTGTCCCATGAATCCGCTGGATGAAATAATGGAAGAACGTTGCCTCAGGAGAGTGAGGAAAATTCTCAGGGATGATTCACACCCTGGCCGGCACTTTCTTGATCTCCTGCCCTCGAGCAGAAGATATAGAAGCATGATTAGTCGCACTAACAGGGTAAAGAACAGCTTCTATCCGTGGGCTGTTAGGCTGCTGAATGAAAAGATAACAACAGAGCAACTGACTTTCGGGTTTGGTGGGTGTGCGTCAGTAAACGAAGGGAATTAATTTTTACTAAGAGAGCTGAGTGGGGGCTGCTCGTGTAATCTCACTGTATACAAGTTGTACAAGTGACAATAAAGTATTTCAATATTTCAGTTTCAATAACAGTAACAAACAATGCAAAACAATTTACATATCTGGTGTGTGCATGTTTTGTTGTAGAGAATTAAGTTTAGAAAGGACTTCTAGCAAGAGTCCTGCCACAGCTGCAGAATGTCCCCTTTGGGGGAGACTTGGCTCCATCAACTGAACCCTGGCTGGGCTTTGATCATCAAATTCAGTCGGTGTGTCCTCAGCTGAGCCAGGGTTGTGGGCTTGACACAGTATGAGTCCGCCTGATCCCAGAATCAGGCAGTGGAGCCAGAGATCTGCTGCATAATAAGCTGCTCATCCTGCTGGATCTCTTTAGGATCGCCTCCCGAGGAGAGGCATTTGCTTGTAACTTCATTTGCATCTCACCTTTCTCCAGTAGCCCACCACTCAGCCTTTAAAGGGGGGGCAGCTCCTCGAGATGGGGCTCTGAAGACGGGCAACTTCATGTGGGAGAAAGCATTGTGCTCCGAACCCCAGAACCCATCCCCCATGGAAATAAAGACACAGTGGAAACAGAATTTAGTTTAAATGTTAATGGGCAAATTTTGGCCACAACTGTATTAAAAACACAAGTGTGACTGGTATTGACTTAGGCATTGGTATCAAAACTATAACTGGCTCCTGCCCACCCTGCAGGAAGTCTGGAAGGGTAAACAACCAGCAGGGGGAGCTCCATCAATGTATATTGACTGGCGTTCACCCCTGGGGTTTCCAGGGGTCCTGGCATGGCCAAAGCCCCTCTCCGGGCTTCAGACGAGATCCAGACCCCCGGATTCCTTTAACGGAATACCCTATTAATTGGAGGGGCAGGTGATGGCCTCACCTCGCCTCCCCACATTCCCCTAAACCAATGCCTATCCGCCAAACCTTACAAAGTTGTGATGATTGCTAAGAGGTAGGCAAAAACCAAGTGGCCACAGCCAATCTGCCACATAGGGAAAAAAATCCTACCCGGCCCCCGTTCCAAAACAGGCAACCAACCGAAGTCCAAAGCAAGGCCAAACACGATCTAATTAGCGGGTGGGTGGGCAGGTGTTCGGCAGCGTGAAGCAAAAGGAGGTCCCCACGTCATGCTACCAAATAAATACCCCCAACCTTGCCAATGCTGCCAATTGGCTAAAGGCCATTGGCATAACTGTGGCACCACTGGCTGGAGCGGGGCAAACCCTGCCCACAAGCCAGTTGGGGAAGAGTTCCAGGGCTGAGCACAACATGGACCCTCTGTTAGGAGGATCCAACTTCTATGAGATACGTTACCATCAGCTTTCCATGAGCAGTTGTCTCATTCATCTTCACAACAACTCTCTGAAAACGGGCCAACCTTGTTCTCATTTTAAAGAGGACCAGAGCAGAAGAGTAGGTGGTCTTTGGGGCAAATGGAGCACCGTTGGCTCTAGCGCCACCAACTGTTGGCTCCCCTTTCTGCCACCCTATCATACTCATAGAGTATGAAAAGCAGATAGGTGGCTCTGTTGGTTATGCTGTTCTCTGGTTTCTTCCACCATATGATGCTCTGGAGTCTGTATAAAAGGTCAGTTATTGTATTTTTTAAAACCCAAGTCTTCATTCCAAAGACATATGCAAATCAGCACAAAAAAAAGGAAAGCCTGGTAGATGTGGGGACCCTGGCAGCCCCTTCATCTTTGTATGAGTCACATGCAATGTTCTCAGGAAAGAGAAAAGAGAACAGCCCAAGTGTTCCTTTCCCCCCGCTCCACAATTGCTTTTCCGGGAGACAAAAGGGTAACGGCACAGTCATGCTAACCAAAAGGATACCAACCTAGCAATGTTCTTTGGTTATTCCAAGCACTAATAGCCACTTGAAAGCATTTGGTGAGAATTTCAGTTCAAGGAGCCGAGGGGCGGTGAGACAACAAGGAAAAGATTGCTCTCCTAGACAAACAGCACACTCCAGAGCTGTGCTTGTTATCCCAGTCAAATCGGCAGGAAGCATAATTAGGCTTTCTCATACGGGATACGTCACAAGCCTCCACCCCAGGTGAGCCATTTCCTCACTTAATGCAGAGCTGTCATTGTCAAGGCACTGAGCAATGGCTCTGCATTGCTCGTGACAACCCAAAATGACCACCTTAGGGCATCTCTTCCATTTCTGCCTTATCTTCCCCAACCAGGTGCCCTCCAGATGTTTTGGATTGCAAAAAGCACAGAAGGGGGAGGCTCAGCAGTAGAGCTGGGCTTTGTAGAAGATCCGAAGTTCAATCCCCACCATTTCCTGGTAGGGCCAGGGAGGACTCCTACCTGAAACCCTGGAATGCCTCTGCCAGTAAGCGCTGTCTGAACGGAACAGGATGAATTGATGGTCTCACTCATTATAAGGAAGTTTTCTATGTTTCTGTGTTCCATCAGCCTCGGCCAGCAGTGATTGGCTGGAGTTGATAGAAGTCTAATACATCTTGAAGGCACCTGGTTGGCCAAAGCTGCTGTGTCTCTATTTCTATAACAACACAGAAAAGGGAATGAAATGGCTCCCCTTGCACCTAAAAGCACCAGAAAACACCATCTTGACTGTGAGTCCTGGAATACCTGCTCCTTGCCTTATAGGCCTTTTCCCATCTGGACTGGGAGGGTGGGGCCTTGACTGACTCCAGCTACAAAAGCTGAAGCTGCTGAACAGAATCATGGGCTGGGGAAACCCATGATTTAGGAGCGCTGCTGCTGGTGGCATTCTGTAACTTTATTTTAGACCTTGTGATTTATCTGGAAATCGTTCAGTTTGGTTGTGCATTTTTAAAAATGTTTTACTTATTGTTTATGGCTACATTTGTTATGTTGTAGTTGTTGCAGCCTTGAGCATGGCTTGAACTGTGGAAATGCAGCATACAAATTACATGTATGTGTGTGTGTGTGTGTAGTGGTGCTTGAGTGAATACTGAGTTTGGCCTTGGAGGACCATGGCTGAAAAAATCTCCACTGCAATACTCACTGCTGGACATGAAATTCAACTATCCTCTTTCTGAGGGTGGTTCTGACCCTACAGTTTGTTATTATGGTATGTATTTTTGTGGTTCTGACCCTAAATGAGTTTATGAAACATTGCAAACCCCAAAAGTGCCTGATAAATGATGCACAATAAACTGAATCTGGAATCTGACACCCTCCAAGTGTCCCTATTTTCCAGTGCATCCCTGATTTAGAGAAGCCATCCTGGTTTCTGATTTGATCCCGGAATGTCCCATTTTTCCTTAGGATGTCCCTATTTTCATTGGAGAAATGTTGGAGGGTATGGAGTTATGCGACCCCCCAAGCCGTCTGAAGGCAATCCTGTATAGGGAAGTTTTTTATTTTAATGTTTAATGTTTAATTATGTTTTTATATGTGTTGGAAGCTGCCCAGAGTGGCTAGGGCAACCCAGTAAGATGTGTGGGGTATAAATAGCAACATTATCATTGTGGAGTGGGACGTCCCTATTTTCATCACAGAAATGTTGGAGGATATGCCGTTGCTGCAAAACAGTGGGTTGTCTCCAGTGCTTAACCCAATTCAGGGTAGATCCATTGAAATTAATGAACATGCCTATCTTGGGTCCATTGATTTCAATGGGTCAGCTCTGTGCAAAACTTAGCTGGATACACCCCAACATTTCCAGACAATTATGCTGATGCAATGTTGTTGCTATAGTTATGCATCTGGTGTTCCAGTATACCCTTCTTCATAAGGCCTGGATGCTTGCGATAAATCTCTGAAAGCGACTGCATTCTTGGGCTGTGTCATCCGATCTTATTTCAGGCTTACATAACGAGGACATTTCCAAACCTATCTGAAAGCAGCCAAGCCCAGACCACTTCCTAGATCAAATGGGCCCTTTCATAACGAAAAGATGGGCCCTGCCCTCATGCATGTTGCCCTTTGGTACAAGATGATAATCTCAGCCTTACTTTGCCTCAAACTGTATAATCAAGGCCCACGTGCCATTTTTAACCACCGAGATGTGGTGTGTTCTATGATATCTGTTTTTCCGGTTTGTTGTAACAACCTGAAGAAACTGTTTGTGATCAGAATGTGGTTAGAGTTGTTGATGTTTATAAAATCTGCCGGATCTCCTCCACCCCTTGGATTTTAATGAATGTGTTTCATGAGTTCACTTGGTGGAGCTGTCTTCCCTGCCAACACCAGACGCCGATCGCTTTCCTCTCCATCCACCGGATCTGGCTAAAGAGATCCATGTGCACCCATTCGGCATCATATACCACTGGAACGTCAAGTATTTTATCACAACATTGAAGAATAATGCATTGTCAAGGGATGGTATTATTTTAAATTATATACCTACTACATGGAATTTGACAACTGGTCAATGTAAATGGATTCTTCATGCCCTCACTACAGATAAAAGATGGATATTGATCCACTGGAAAGATAAATCTATGGTCCCCTTTAAGCAATGGATAGAAGATATGACAACTCTTGCAACATACAGATGGATAGCTTATATAGACATAGACTGTATATGGACAAATATTATGATATCTGGAAAACATTTATAAAAAATATAGAAGTTTATAAATAATTGTATATGTATTAGAGCAATCATTTCATTTATAAACTATTGTATTAGGTAAGTATTTATAGAATTATAGGGGGAAGGTATATTATTATTATTCCCTTTTACGCACTTCTTGTTTCTTTTTGTATTTTTCATTTTATTTTGTTTTGCTGAAATATTTTCCAAAAAAGGATTAAAACAACAACAACCCAGTGATGTGCACTGAAGCATGGGTGCCACCTACCTGCACCGAATAGCTTTCAGGGCAACGCACAGTTGAACACCTGTCCCCATGGGTATTCCGATAGGCACCTTTTTATAAACACAATCAGTATTTCAGTCCTTATTTCATATGCGGCAGATTACTCGCTTTGTAGGCCCAGAACTAGAGGGGGTTTTTTGACTGGAGTGCAGGTTAGCACACAACTGCGTAGGAAAATAAGAGTAACTACAAGAACAAGCTAAAGGATGGAGTTTCAGCTCCAAAAGGAGACCATGTCTAGCTTTCAGAACCCGTCACTGCATTCCTCCCCACTCATCTGCAACGCAGACATAGGGCTGGTCCACTCTTCTACTCGCTTCGTACATAGTTTTGTGTTCAGACTTTTAAACCTTCCCCTTAAATAAATTCAGACAAGACTCAAATTTTGGTTTGGTTTTTGGCAGAATTTAGGCCACAACTTTATTGATTACAGCAAGTGAGTGGTTGCATAGGCTCTGGTTTGACTAGCTCCCTACACCCTTGCAGGTAGAGCTGACCCAGGGCACCAGCATAGGTCAGCCTAGGGTGAACACCTGGATAAGTGGAAAGCTGGGAACAGGCTATCTCTGCCACCCAAATGCCCTCCTGGACTCAGGCACGGGGACAACCCCCTCTCAGGGGTTGACCAAACCATCGAGTCCCTGGATTCCTTTAACGGAATACCCTTCACATAGGGATGACGAGAGCATTCTCCCATCCCTATCACCTGAACCAGAGCCTATCCACAACCTTACAAGTTGTGATGATTTGCTACGCAGCAGGCAAAACCCAAATGGCAACAGCCAATCAGCCAAGTGGGGAAAATTCCTGCCATGCCCCTGTCCCAACAACAGACGACACACAACAGCATAGCAAGGTCAAGCGCAAAGCCTTAAAAGTAGGGAGAGGTGGGCGAGTGTTCCGATGCACGCACCGAAAGAGGAATCTCTGGGTCACGTGCATGGGCATAAATAGGTCCCTTGATTCATTTAGCCTGCGTCCCATTGGCCTGATTGAACCCTGCATCAAGGGACCTACCAATTGGGTGTTGTGGCTATCCAATCATACCCACCCACAACACAGGGTTTGATTGCCAGGTCTCACCACAACAAGTGCCCTCTTTAAGGGAGGACCCGATAAAGCATGGGTCTGAACAGTGTCCTGCTTGTCCCATGCTTTTCTAGACATGGGTCCCAGCAGTTTTGCCTTTGCCCAGTCACTTTCCCATGGCCTCTCCATGGTCTCTCCGTGACCGCCACTGCTGGCCCCCTTCCTATTTGCCCCTCTTTTCGTCTGAGGAATGTTGGAGGGTACAGATCCAGCCAGGGCTATTTTACTGGGGGGGGGGGGGGAGGTGCCAGAACTCCACCCATGAATGCCTCCCTCATTCTCTTGGGATGTCAATATCGCCCACCTGAGAGGTGCTGGAACTGAGTTCCAAGTTCTGACTGGAAAAAACTCCTTAAATTGGGCCTGTTAGCATTCAGGCAGGGAGTACATGTTATGCAGAACTTGTGTTATGTGATTCCATTGGCTGTATTCTGCACTAGTTGACATTTGGGGTGACATCTTCAAGGTGCACTCAAAAGTACACTGCAGTAGTCTAACCAAGAGTTTACTGGAGTTCTAGTTATCTCCCGCTTGGACTACTGCAATGCGCTCTACGTGGGGCTACCTTTGATGGTGACCCGGAAACTACGACTAATCCAGAATGTGGCAACTAGACTGGTGACTGGGAGTGGCCGCCGAGACCATATAACACCAGTCTTGAAAGACCTACATTGGCTCCCAGTATGTTTTTGGCCCAGTATACCTGAAGGAGCATCTCCACCCCCATCATCCAGCCCAGACACTGAGGCCGAGCACTGAGGGCCTTCCGGCGGTTCCCTCACTGCGAGAAGTGAAGTTACATGGAACTAGGCAGAGGGCCTTCTCGGTAGTGGCACCCGCCCTGTGGAACACCCTCCCATCCGATGTCAAGGAAATAAAGAACTATCTGACTTTTGGAAGACATCTGAAGGCAGCCCTGTTTAGGGAAGTCTTTAATGTTTGATGTTTCATTGTATTTTTAATATTTTGTTGGGAGCTGCCCAGAGTGGCCAGGGAAACCCAGCCAGATGGGTGGGGTATAAATTATTATTATTATTATTATTATTATTATTATTATTATTATTATTATGGTTCAAGGACAGCTCTGGCTAGTGAACCAGCTGTAGCTGGAGAGAACCTGTTTATTGAGGTAGATACGTATGAGTTTAAACAATCCACAAAGAAAGATTTGGGTGGGGGCTAGGCAAAGGAAACACAGACAAAAAGGGTGCTGACCTTTGCCCAGTCTCTACCCAAATGGGACTTTTCTCCAGAGTACCAGAAGTGAGTCTGGCTAGGAGAATACCATCCGGCAGGGGAGGCTGAAGGGAGTGAAGCAGTGAGTAACAGAAGGCTGCAGCTCCTCTCAGCCATGTTCCCCCCTTTGCTCTAAATAGCAGACACACACTCCTTTGCAACTAATTGGAGCAGAGCTAAGTTTAAACAAAAGTATATCCTGTCATCATATGTTCGGTGAATGGTTGATCATTATCCCAGGACAGACTGTGCTTAGCATCCTCAAACAAGACAACAGGAATATGCAGTTTTCCTGCCATCTGCTGGTCAACCCCTACTGTTGCTATCCTGTATATTAATTGCAAACACATTTCATAAGCATGGGTTTTTATGTAACTAATGCAGTAACATCCATGTGCAAGACGAAGGTATCAGGCTATCAGCTGATAATTTGTTGGGGTGGGGGATGTCAAGGTTCACAGAAGTATAAAAAAGATTTTGGGGGGACAACTTAAAGGGGACCCCGTCTCCCATCAAAAAGACCCAACTCAATGGACACTGGGTATGTTCAGCGGCCACAGAATATTTATTGCCTGATGGTTGCAGAGTTGTGGGAAGGAAAATCAATAGGTGGGGGAGATGGAATGGAGTATCCTTCAAAGGGCATGGCTGGCTAGAATGTTACATTTATGCCTCAAGAAATCAGAGTTGGAGACAAGCTGGAGAAGGAGATTCCCTTGCTGACCAATTTGTAAAATTCATAAAAGTTGTAGCATCTAGCATTAAAAGCCTCCCTTTCTTCTTGCCCTTTTAATGTTAATTTTTGAGCATTGGCCTGGTTTCCTCACGTAACTGTGTTGATGCTTCGTGTCTAAGTCCTGCAGTGTTTCGCAAGTTAAACTGCTGTGATTTAAAAGGCAAGTAGTTCCCTGGATTTAATATCCATGTTGGACCTTTGAAACAATGAAAGCAACAACAATTGCCATGTGAATTTGATAGGTTCTCTCAATATGCCAAAAATTTTCCATTGCACCCAATCCCAGATTGTTCGCATCTTGAGACACATTTCATTGTTAATGTTGTCTTCTCCCAGACTGCTGCCTTCTAGATGTTGTTGGACTCCAATTCCCATCGTCCCCAGTCAACATGGCCAATAGTCATGGATGATAGGAATTGTAGTACAGGTTGGGAACTACATTTACAGTGGCTGAACCATAAAGGGCCTTTTCTTTGTAGCCACCTGTCTCCTAAAATTATATTAGGCTTCAGGTAGCCATATGTGGGAGGGGGTGATATTTCAGGTGCCTGTTCCTAAGTCATTTAGGGCTTTATAGGTTAGAACCAGCACTGCAAACTGGAAACGGACTGGAAACAAACTGGAAGTTCTTAAAGCACTGGCATAGTGTGATCAAAATGGCCCATCCCAGGTAATATCCTGTGACTCTGTTTTGAACCACTACAATTTCCAGACCATTGCATGACCAGGCGACAAAAGCCCCAGCCCCCAGGGATCATAAGGAAGGAATAAAGACTCTGGCAACATTATATGGAATTAAAATTAGGCCACAACTTTATTAAACTTCCAAATGTAGGAAGACCTTGGCTTAGGCCTTGGGCATGTATCCTTCCCAGCCCGCCAACTGGGGGGAACTGGAGCTCATCAGGGTAAATGGGATATGGGGGTGCTCTGTGAGACGTAAGTGTAGCAGGTAGCCCAGCCCATATCCCTGCACACAGGGTAGTTCACTGACGACCTTTCAGCATATGGCCAGTGACAGCCATATAACCATATAACCCCTTTGGGAGGGGAACCCTGGAGTCACTGTGGCAGGGGGGTGAGTCACCACTTCACACACACACACCCCATATAGAGAAGAAAAGACTAAAGGATTCCACCCAAGGCCATAACCGCCAAAGTTCTGACAAATTGCTACAGGGAAGACAAAACCTGCCAATGCAGGAAAATTTCTTCCCGGTCCTTCAACACTACAGCAACCAGTCATAGACCATAGCAGCACCCGCTAAACAGGAAGAAAAAGTTAACCTGCAAACAAGAAAACATTAAACTAAGGGAGGGTGAATCTCCTTTTTTTAAAAAAAAAAATCATATTTATTAAAGTTTCCAAAAAAATCCAAAATATAAAAAGAAAAAGAAAAAAGAAAAAAGAAAGGATATTTAAAACCTTATTTTCATTAACATCTTTCCAGGACTTCCCCACCCCTCCCCCCATTGTATTCCATTTCCATTAAATTAATTCCACAAGTTTCCCCCCAAATTTAAAACTTATTATATTTAACTCAATATTCAATTTAATTCGTCTTATATAATCCCTTTCCCTTAAAGATACCTTCTTTCAACATTTAAATTTTTTTCTTTTCCCCTAAGGACGACCCCAATTCCCTTCCACGAATTCTCCTTTTTAATACACACAAAAATTAAAAAAGAAAAAAAGAAAATTCAAAATATAATTTTACACCCTTTGGATTCCAAATCTCCCTCCCCCCTTTCCCGGTGTCGATCCCCAATATCCGTCAGTCTAACTTCTATCAGCCTGAGGCCTCACGTCCATGTCCAAATCCCTCTCAACTCCACTTTGCCGATTTTCTTGATGGTCTTTAATTTTAAACACCCAATCTTAAAAAAAGTTCTGTCCGAAGAAAGTCCATTTTTTTCCATCCAGACCTCTATATTTAAAAGTATAACTCAAATTCTGTTTCTTAATCCTTTTAAGTCTGAATGTCCCAAATGTTCTAACTTCCAGCTTAGTCCAATTCTTGTTTTCTTTTATGTCCTCCCTAGCAGGCTTTTGGGCTTCCTTGATCTTTTGCAATAGTATGACTCCTCCTTCATTCTCTTCCAAATCATCATGGGTCCCTTGTTCTCTTTTCTCAAATTTCTTTTCCTGTTGCGCTACAAAAATATACTAATTCATAAAACTTCTGATTCCTCTACAGAGGTGTTATTTGTTCAGGAACAAAACTTACGTCAAGTCCCTTCCGTTCTTCAATAGATAAATCTATTGTCTCCTTTAGTGTAGAAACCTCTGTAGACAAAATAATGTTTCATTTTTGCAGCTTTCCCAGGAGATAAAATAGTCCAGTCCCATGAGTATTTTTCCACTTACAGTCATTCTTGTAGTGTCCAAAATAATAATAATAATAATAATAAATTTTATTTATATCCTGCCCTCCCCAGCTGAAGCTGGGCTCAAAAGCCCCTCTAGGGGGATTATGGTAACTTAGTTTCCTTCCAAATCAAACCCAAAAGTCAAATTAACTTGTATTCCTTATTTTCAGCAATTTTATATCCAAATTGTAACAGATCTAACCAGCAAAGTCCTCGTAACAAAGTTCTCTTTTTGTTCTCCAACTTTGACAGCTACTTTGACAGCTGTCAAAATCTCTATATCTCTTCACCAGGCTCTCTCACGGATCTCTCCCGGTTCCCGGGGGGGTTGCATTTTAAATCGTCCACTCTTCTCCTCCAGCACAGTTACTTGTAATTTCCCATCGTGAAATTAATAGCTTTTATCAATAATAAAGAGCAAGCTCTTCTCTCGACCTTAGTTGTCAAATCCTTGCGTTAAATTGTCTACAATAGGGGGGAGACGGGCTTCCTTTTTGCGCCTCCCCCGCTCGTACCAAATTCTAAAAAAGACATTTTTCCTTTTAGTTCCGATTTCCAAATTACTCACGGGTTGTTATTTTGAGTCCAAATTTCCAAAGAAGAAGTCACCGCTCTCCGCTGAATGGCATGCGGCTTCGCACGGCAGGGGAAGCGGAGGACTACTAGCACCACGCCACCCCCATCCCCCGCTCCGGAGCCTTTAAAAAGGCTCCTTCGCGGGTCGGGGGGCGCAAACGGTGCCCGCCGAGTCACCAAGTCCATGGGCATCCGCGCCCATGGTTTCTGAGGGTCCCCGCATCGCCGGTGCGGCGAGACCCAACCCCTGCCAAGCAGACTCCCTCCGGAGCTCGGAGGGAGTCCGCCATTCGGCTCTGGCGCCAACCCGGAAGTCCCCAAGGGTGAATCTCCTAAGCCGACTGCCTGTATACTGTCGGCTCCAACCCAATATATATATGGGACTGGCCCCACCTCCCAGCAATAAAACTTGACTACTGTGCTGGGCCCAGGGATAGTAACGCATAAGGTCCGGTCCCAAATCCAAGGGTTCCATGAGGAGTCAGTCTGACAGGGCCAAGGCAGGAAACCAGGCAAGGTCAGGCACAGGATCACAGGCAGCTTCTGGCAAACAGCAACATTGTTCCCGCAACCTGCAGTGAGGTCCGACAGCCTTTTATCTCTGTTGGGGTAATGGCCGGTCCTGATCCCCTGGTGACTCACCTCCCTGTCTCGTCGGAAGGCAAGCACTCCTCCTGCTCAGGTCTCTCCTTCTCTCAGACCTCAGTCTCTGCAGCTCGGGAGATGCCGGTGGGTTACTAGACCCAGAGGCCACCTCAGCCTCTCCTGACCCAACTGGTAGTGGAGCAGCTGGAAGTGATTGCCCAGCTGAGGGCAAAGAGGTAATCCCTGCATCTAGAGCCAGGGCAGGCTCAGGTACCTGACTCGGCCCAGCTGGTGCTTGTTGCAGGGGAACCGGTGCAGACTGGGGCTCTTCAGAATCAGGCCCCAGACTAGGTTCAGCTCCCACCTGAGGCAAAGGATCCGGCGTGGACTGAGACTCCTCTGGCTCCGAGTCCGAGCCCGAGTCCCAGGCCATCACACCTACTGAGGCTGGGCATGTACCTCCCAAAATTAACACTGAGAGGCAGGCCAGTCCCTGTTTGCCAGTAAGTTCCCTGGGAACTGTAAGGGCACCCACAATGCAAAGTGTGAGTGCTCATTTTTAAAAGCTTTCTACCTGCTGGTTCTCTGATCCTTACTTAAGCCATCAAGCAAGCAGGAGGAGGAGGAAACTGGTTTTCAACTTTGGCCTTAGCGACTGATTTTAGATACCTGTTTTCTTCAGTTTACTTCCCTCTTGAACCCCTTGCCTTTCTTGACGTGCCATTTGGAGACAAAACAGGTAGACAAAAATAGCTTTGGGTGAGTTGCATTTCCACAGAGCCACAGGTTAGCAAACTATTGACATTTAAACAAATTTAGACTAGAAAATCAATATCGTTCGCTGCACTTTTTCGGGGGGTGGGGGGTGGAAAACTTTGTAAAAAATAGATATTATCGAATGACTGCTGCCGAAAGGAGGGGAAAGTATCCATCATATTTCTTATTGTGTCCCGGACAGCCTTGCTGAGTTCGCCTCCTCTTGCTGGGGGTAAGGTTGACCTTCAACAAGTTATTAGTTCTGTGTGGGGTATGTCATAGGTTGCAATCAGGATGTGTACAAGGCCCAAGAATCAGATAAGCAGAGAGTTTATTGATTGAAAAACACAGCAGCATCTCGGCCATAAACCTAGGCAAGCAGTACAGAGAGAGTTTCCACTGTGCCCCAGAGCTCAGTCACTGGAGAGGCTTACTCGATTCTTCATGGGAGAAATCTGCAGGGACTCCTTTGCAATGTTGAAAACATGACCATCGCCAGCATGTGGCAACACAGTGCTTAAAAAAGGGATCCATGCCTTAGAAAAGGGATCAAGTTTTCAAAAAGGTTTGTTAGAAAACAATGTCAAATTATTATCCAAAATGTATAGTTTGCTTTTAGAACGGCATACAAAAGATGAACAGGTCAAGTCAGTAATACATGATACATTGGGCAAAGGATTTGGGACATAATATTCAGATGGCAGACTGGGAAAGGTTATGGAAATCAGATTTGAAATTTACGACATGTTTTACACTGAAAGAAAATGATATGAAAATGATGTACCGGTGGTATTTGACTCCTACTAAGTTAGCAAAAAGAATGCATAAGACGATCTCAAATATCTGCTGGAAACGTAAAGAAAAAGAAGGTACCTTTTATCATATGTGGTGGACTTGTAAGGTAATAAAAGCTTTCTGGGAGATGATACATAATGAAATAAAAAAATGCTTAAAATAACTTTTGTTAAGAAACCAGAAGCTTTTTTTATTAGAAATTACAGGTACCGACATACCAAAGGAGCAGAAAAGAATTTTTATGTATGAAACAACTGCTGCCCGGATGTTACTTGCCCAGAGATGGAAAGAGGATAAAGTCTCTACCAGAGATGAATGGCAAACCAAGCTGATGGACTATGCTGAGATGGCAAAGCTAACTGGAAAACTCAGGAACCAAGAGGACAAAAGCTTTATAAAAGGATGGGAAAAATTCTTAAGTTACTTAGGAGCTCACAGTAAGCAGATGGAAACAAGAGCAGGATTTTGATTCGCTTGTGATGTAAAATTACCATGGACAGTAGGGTTTGATGTAAAAATTGGAGTACGGATGAATATGTTTTTAACACTCAATTGGGAGCTGCCCAGAGTGGCTGGGGAAACTCAGCTAGATGGACAGGGTATAAATAATAAATTATTATATTATATTATTATTATATGCAGTTGTAGATGTTTAAAATGAGACTCCAAGAAGGGGATGGGGGAAGTCTCGAGATTTGGAGAATCTCTTTATATAAAGATATGTTTTATTAGTCTGTGTTTGTGTGTACTTCATAAAACCAATAAAAAAAATTCATTAAAAAAGAAAAGGGACCCATGCCAAGAAGATTATGGCATCTTCTCCTTTGAAGTTGGGTGTTTTGTCTAGGCCATCAAACAGGTTGGCTGTAGCTGGTCGGCAGCTAGCTCTTCTCCTGCACTGGGCTCAAGTGAGAATGGACATCCATCTCAATAAGAAAAGAGCCTCCTAAACACTGATTCTCATATGCTGGTGGTGCCAGCAGGGAAAGGGCTGTAGCTCAATTGCAGAGGACCTGGATTTGCATGCAGAAGGACCCAGGTTCAATTCCTGGCATCTTCAGGTCAGGCTTGGAATGTCCCCTGTCTGAAGTCCTCCCCTGCTAGCCAGTGTAGACAAAACTAATCTAGGTGGGCCAATGGTCTGACTTGGTATAATGCAGCTGCCTATGTTCATATTGCAGGGATAGGGACTTGGGAAATGGTGGCACCTCCCCTGTGGGGTAGGACCACACAACCTTCCCCAGCTGGATGAACTCTTCCATAGGTGCCCATCTTGTATTGTTTAACCTCATCTTCTGCTATTTTCATAACTATTTTTATTCTATTTTGCACATCGCCTTGGGACGTAGAGATTCAAAGAACTGTAGAAGAGTTGGAAGAGTCATGTAGACCAACCCTGTGCAATGCAGGAATTATTAGACAACCGGGAGTCAGAAACCCTGGCCAATCTGCTACAAATCACCCAGAGATCCAGTTGATCCAGATCTACATTTCCCCCATCCTTTCCTTAATGCACTGCTACTGAATACACAATTAAGATACTATGATTAGTATTATTATTAACCCACCCTTCATCCTAATTTGGTTTACAACATTAAAACACAATATTACAAAGAGTTTTAAACAACCTGCACTTTACATTCCTGGCTCCTGTTGTTTCTGGACCCCTGGCATCTTATAGCTACCAGGGCTAAGTCGACCAGGGAGGCTTAAATCCAGGCATTTGGAAAATAAGCAATGGTTTGTTTCCATGCTATTGCTCCTTGCTCCAGGCTCATGGAACTGAGCTAGATAAAAATCTAGATGCAATAAATCTGAAGTGGAGGTAGGGTTCTGGGGCTTGGACCAAAGGTGCTAATTAGCGCCAACTGTGATGGTAATCATCTTTGTGACACACAGAATAACCTCATCTATCTAAATGGCCTGTGGGTCATCTAAACCATTAGATGCCATTTATTTTTTAAGTGCTTTTTTCAGACAGCCAAATGAGAGACACACGGTGAATTCAGATAATGAGAATTCTCCGAGAATTCAGAAAATAAGATTTCCAACCTGTTGGACGCAGGACACAGCAAAACTGAGCATATTTCAGAGCTGGAAGGGGCATCAAGGTCTTTTATAAACACCCCCTGCTCAATTCCGGATCTGCAGTTCAGAATGCAAAGAAAGCATCCCTGATTGCTAGTTAATAGGTTAAAATGTCCCACTGGTGTTCCATCAGTAGTTGATAGGAACAGAATACCGTATTTTTCGCTCTATGGGACGCACTTTTCCCCCTCCAAAAATTAAGGGGAAATGTGTGTGCGTCCTATGGAGCAAATCCAGGCTCCTTGGCTTCAGCGCTAGCAGTGTGAAGCCTCTGAAGCGCAGAGGGAGCGCTCACTCCGCGCTCCAGAGGCTTCGCATTGCTTTCACTGAAGTCTGGAGCCTTCAGAGCACAGCACGAGCTCCCGCTGTGCTCTGGAGGCTTCAGGTTCCTTTCACTGAAGCCAGGAGAGTCTTCTCGCTCTCCAGCCTTCAGGGATAGCCGCCTGAAGCCTTCGGAGCGCAGCACGAGTTCCCGCTGCCCTCCACAGGCTTCAGGTTCCTTTCGCTGAAGCCAGGAGAGTCTTGCTCTCCTGGCTTCAGCGAAAGGAACCTGAAGTCTCCTTAGGCAGGGTGCAGAGCTGTAGCAGGAGTGTGACCAGTAGGACTTCTGAGTAGGCATGAGAAAGATTCGCACTGTTGGCACTGCAAATCCAAATTGTCGCATAGCTAAGAATAAGAGAGCATCCCTGCCTCACTCCTTGAATTATCATTGGAAATTATTTCACAGTGAACAAACCTTTTTCGTGAAATGCAATCCCCCACCCTCACCTTCTTCCAGGAAGTTTGCAAAACTATCTGTGCTGAGCTTTATCAAGATCCAAGTGTATGCAAATGGAACGGATTGAGCAATCGCTTTAAAAAGCCAGAGTCGATCTATGAAAAACCTTTTAATTGGTTGACAGCCAGAACAGAAGCACATATTGGTAATTAAACGTTAAAATTTAAAGAGACTCCCAAGCTTGACAGTCTATATTGCCAACAAATCCGTGAACAGGCGTGCTGATCCATAAATTAGCAGGCCATCTTCTTTATTCCTCCTAATACTTTCGATCACTTTTTCATCGGTAATGAACTTCTGACTGTGCTGCATCTCACCCAGAACATTAATCTCCTAGCAAAAGGCACTTTCTGCTACATTGCATTCATGATTTACATATCCCAATACAAGAGCCCAGTATTGAAGGACTGCAGGGCCGCAAGTAGAGTTAGTTGTTTCAAAGAGTATAAATGCACCCAGAGGGTGGCAGTTTTGAGCATTCTCCAGGGGCCCATGTCCAGTAGACAGCACACTGCTCCAACAATGCTATTATTTCCGCTTTGCACAAAACAGCCGAGAAGATCAGACACTGCCTAAGAAAATTATCAGTTTGCACATCTCAACCACAACAATGGAGCCTACATCATAGAAGGGGGTGGGGTATCTTATCTTTTTAAATGGTTGTCCAGTCCAAACCTGGTTTAAAGTCAAAAAAACCATATGGAGAACAGCAAAAGGGGGCTGGAAGTTCCCCACTTTATCCTCACAAACAACACTTCACAGTACATAGGCTGAGACCCTACCTGCCCACGGACTGTCTTGCCACAGTGGTGCATGCTTTAGTTATCTCCCGGAAACTACATACAACTAATCCAGAATGCAGAAGCTAGACTAGTGACTGAGAGTGGCCGCCGAGACCACATAACACTGGTCCTGAAAGACCTACATTGTACCTGAAGGAGTGTCTCCACCCACATTGTTCTGCCCAGACACTGAGGTCCAGCGCCGAGGGTCTTCTAGCGGTTCCCTCACTGCAAGAAGTGAGGTTACAGGGAACGAGGCAGAGGGCCTTCTCAGTAGTGGTGCCCGCCCTGTGGAACGCCCCCCCATCAGGTGTCAAGGAAATAAACAACTACAGTGGTTCTTTGGGTTAAGAACTTAATTCGTTCTGGAAGTCCGTTCTTAACCTGAAACTGTTCTTAACCTGAGGTACCACTTTAGCTAATGGGGCCTCCCGCTGCCACCGCCGCATGATTTCTGTTCTCATCCTGAAGCAAAGTTCTTAACCCGAGGTCCTATTTCTGGCTTAGCGGAGTCTGTAACCTGAAGCGTCTGTAACCCCAGGTACCACTGTATCTGGCTTTTAGAAGACATCTGTTTAGGGAAGTTTTTAATGTTTGATGCTTTATTGTATTTTTAAATATTTTTGGGGAAGCTGTCCAGAGTGGCTGGGGAAACCCAGCCAGATGGGTGGGGTATAAATTATTATTATTATTATTATTATTATTATTATTATTATTATTACTACTACTACTACTTTCGGTTAGCACCAGGACAGCAGGCAGACCAGATCATCTGGTCACAGACTGTTCCCTGTAAACATATCTTGATTGCTTTCCCTTCGCCCCTTGACAGCTGGGGATGAGGAGTTTGGTGTCCAACAACCTCTGGAGAGTCACAGGTTTCTCAGCCCTGGCCTAATGAAAGAGTCAGTCCTGTGCATAGAAGCCAACTCCTAGGGGTCAAGGGGCCTTTGCCCCCACCCATAAAATATTTGAGGGGACCCCACCCCACCCCCATTGATGGGCACTGCCATTCACATGGTGTGTGTGCATTGCATCATGTGATCGATTCTGCAGGGCAGGGCTTACCTGCCCCCCTCCAATACTTTATTCAAGTTGGCACCACTGCCCCAGTGTAACAAACCATGGTGACTTTGCCAATAAATTAAGGAACTTACGAAAATTTGCACCACTCCATTTTTGCTCTGCTGCTGTTTAAAATTAAGGAAGCATTTGTTTACAGAGGTGACTATGTCCAGAGCCATACTATGCATTTAAAGCCTATTTAATGCACCTGATTTTGATGAGGGTGGTGATGGTTATGATTAATTTCTATGCCGTTTAATTTATTAAAATGAGCTGTAAGCAGGGGACAGAAAACTGAAGCAGCAACAGACAACTTTAACAACAACACACATCCCCAAAGAGTCATGGGAACTGCAGTTTCCTCTTCACAGAGCTACCATTTCTGGCAGCCGTAACAAACTACAGCTCCCAGGAATCTTTGTGGGAGGTCATGTGCTTTAAAAGTGCATTGAATGTGCTTTAAATGTACATATAGTGTAGATCTGCCCCAATTCGGTACTCATATATGACTTTTAAAAATGAGCGACAGGAAAGAGGTGGTCTCCGTTTTGAAACCGTTTACTAGGGATGGGGCTGAATGCCGTTAGAAGTTGAGGGTGTTGGGATACTGCCAGGGAGATAAAGCCCATCATGGCCCCCACGTCGCCTCCGGACGATCCATTGATCTCCCGTAGATACAGTATCACCAATTAGCGACACGAGCTCCAGAAAATAGCTTGCCACATTCCAGAGCTGATGCACGCTCTATCAGCAGAAATTCGCACAGCGAAAGATGCACGCAGGAGAGCATTATTTAGAAGTTTATTCAGCGTTGGTCAGAACAAAGGAAAAAACATGACTGCCTGCGTTGATGTCTTCAGGCACAGAGAGAGACAACAGCTCTATCAAAACAGAAACATCCTGTGAACAGTAAATACACAGACTCTGTGACTCACAAAGCCTGCTCCCTTTTAAGGTGGAACGGAAATATCCTAACAGAGGGTTCATTAAATTTCTCCCTCTTGCCCAGTAGCAAGGTTTTAATAGCCTCTCCCCCTTCAGGTCCCCCAAAAGCACATCTCCACTGCCTGACCTCTCATTCCTTCCTGCACCTTCCAGAATTGATGAGCAAGGGCTGGAAAGAGAAGAGAAGAGACACATAACATATTCTCTCAAAATATTCTCAGAAAGCATCTCCTGGGGAAGTCCAGATGGCCAGTCTAAAAATGTAATCAGGAAAGGCCCCCACCTCTGATGGCTCGCAGGCAGATTTTAATAAAAAATTATCCAAGCATTTTTTCCTCCCCTTCCATGTTGGCAGATGATTTAATTTTAGCTTTGAATAGCAATCTGTCACACAATTTCAATTTATTTCTGCCACAGACCATGTAGGGGCTTGCATTGCATGAAACGAGCAGACAGACAGCTTTTAATTTTTTCTTTATTTTAAACTTAAAAGACGTTCCTGGCTGTTCGAGGCTAAATTAGTCTACTTGGTTTTCTTTAATAGTTCAACAACTGAGCTGAGAAGTGGCCCCACCAGGAGGACAGGTTAAATGAGCATCTCAGGTTGAGAGCTTTAGGTATCACTCTTCTTCTTTGGCAATCAATTGTAGCTAAGTAAGATTGTCTTTGATGAACATGGTTTTACCAGTGAGTCTGTAAGTGACTGTGGAGGCCAATTCTGGATCCACACGTCCTTCCACAGTGGGGACATTGGTTTCCGGGTGGGAGTTGATCATGGTGACGGTTTGCCAAATGTACCTTCCTCTTTTTGTGTTTCTCTCGTCCTGAATTCAAGTCTCTTCAAAGCCCATGACACCTTTGGTAAAGGCTGTTCTCCAACTGGAGCACTTGCAGGCCAATGTTTCCCAATGTTTCTGGTGGTTTCCTCCCTGTGAAAAGCCAAGTTACAGGAAATCAGGCAGAGGGCCTTCTCGGTAGTGGTACCCGCCCTGTGGAACACCCTCCCACCAGATGTCAAAGAGGAAAAAAACTACCAGACTTTTAGAAGACATCTGAAGACAGCCCTGTTTAGGGAAGCTGTAATGTTTAATAGATTATTGTATTTTAATATTCTGTTGGAAGCCGCCCAGAGTGGCTGGGGAAACCCAGCCAGGTGGGCGGGGTATAAATTATTATTATTATTATTATTATTATTATTATTAGGCATCCGAAAAACATGACCAGTTCAACGAAGCTGATGTTGAAGAATCATTGCTTCAACACTGGTGATCTTTGCTTCCTCCAGTACATGGGCATTTGTTCATCTGTCTTCCCAAGTGATGTGTAAAAATTTTCGGAGACACTGTTGATGGAATCTTTCAAGGAGTTGTGGATGGCATTTATAAGTGGTCCATGTTTCACAAGCATACAGTAAGGTTGGTAGTACAATAGCTTTGTAAGGGACTACAGAACAGAAAATGCATGCTTCAATTCTTGGGAGTTGCTCTGTTGCACCACCACCCATTCTGTCTCGTTCACACATCACTTAGCATTTCTTAAAATGGGTAAGTAAAACACAATGGGATCCCATTGGTGGGGGTGGGGGTGGGGAATCCCTTCACTTACAATTTCTTCACATTTACAATGATGGATTTGGATTCTAAAGCTATGTGCTTGGAGCATGTTTCATGGGTGTCTTGTGCAAGAGAGAAGGGAGAGGCAGAGCTTGAGAGTGAGGGGACAGAGCTTCTGTTCCTAATAGACCTCTTTTCTCTGCCTTGAAAGAGTTCAGCTGAGTAGGCAGGAAGCCACCTCTGAGCTTCCCAGGTGTGCATAAAAGGATTTGGTCTTCCAGAGATTTGCAGTCTTGTTCTGATCGTCATGTGCTTAGTCACTGTGCTCAGAAGCGGAAAAGATGGCGGCATTTGGCTATCCCACTCAGGCATGCAGAGGTGTTGGTCTGTAGGCAAATTCCAATTCTATTCATTAAAATATTTAGATACATACCCCGGGGTGGGGGACTTACCATATTGATTGATTGGTTTATGAAACTTTTTAAAGTGGCATTTCAAGACCAGGCAAGAAGTCTTGCTAAGCTGCTGGCAAAGTGCTATCTTGCAGAGTGCTTTGCAAGATTTGCATAGCAAAAAAAAGTCACCTGGTGTCATTGTGTTGCTGGGTGCCTGGCAGGTGGGCAGCTCTGCTGACCTATCAAACTTGGCCCACTGGCCAGATCTAGTTCCTCACCCCTGCTCAAAAATATAGGTTTTGGTGAGGCCTGTCCCCCTGCTTGCATTGCTCAACAACCCTACCTACCTGTAACCCCCTACCAAACTCCCATTCCTTTGCTAATCCCTCTTCCCCATCCCACCTGGCCAAACCCCTTTCTCACTCTCTATATACCTCACAAACTCCCTCCATTTATATCTTTCCCCCCCAAACCCTCTTCTCTCCCATTACACCTGACCACATTGCATGACAACATCCTTACAATTTTATTATATAGTAACAAACACACACGTATATGATCATTAATATCAAGTGCCACCAACACATCCACAAGCGAGGCTGATATGTGAGCTGAGTGCACACCAAAGTGAAGTGACTCATACGATAAAATAAATCCATCAGTTCGCCAGTGCTAAACTATGCATAGCCTGAATTTTACAGTGTGCTCCAAAAAGAAATAAAATTGCTTTGCAAGCCACCTCTTACGCTGCAGGTCAACCACCTCTGGCAAAGACTTTGAAAGACAGCTTCTTCCTTAGAATATTTCAAAAATTAATGCTGTCCTGCGTCAGGGAAAACGGATAATTAACCTGTGGGATTTACTGCTTCAAAAATACTGAAGTCAAAAAGTTTAGTATCATTAAGAGCAGACACTCCACTGTCGTAGATATTAAAATCCTTCTGCTGAACACCGAGCACACAGCAAATGCTTGACATGAAGTTAGCATAGCCTGTTGCACACTCACTCCATTATTACTTAACCAATAAGCAAAATTTGTCCCTATAACCCTATATGCAAAGGGAAAGTACAGGGTCTAGAAACCAAGTCTGGCAAGGAATGACTGAAAGAGTTGGTGCCGTTGAGCTTATTTGCAAATGAAAACCAGGACTTGACTGACAAAAATCATTAGTTGGATTTCTTTTGATGGCAGCCCACATGGTCATCACCAACTACTTGAAATGGCTTAAAGGAGCTGCTTTACAATCGTGGCATACAAGAGTGTGAGGTATAGCCCTCACTGAGAAGCTAACACACAGGTTACGACAAACAAGGGCAACAAACCACAAAGACCCATTTGCTGGAGGGTGGTGGAACTTTATCAGCTTCACAAATACACCAAGAAAAAAACAAGACCAGTCCCTAGGGTTTGCATTAATATAATAATGGTTGTTGTTATGTTGTGGGTGAACATATCAGACTACACAGCGATTCTTCAAACAGCTCTTGTTTATTCACAGACCCAGAACAGAACTGAGCTGAAGGGTTCAGCCAGCCTGCTTATATAGAGCTCCACTACAACGCAACAGTAACACTTTCTGTAACTATCCAATCACTGAACGTCACTTTCAATTCCTTATTTGCATATGTGGACCTGAGTGAAAACTATCTACAGTATCCCCCTGCTGGCCCAGGGTGAGAACTTCAGTACATAACAGTTATCATTATAAGATTCCGCCCCAGTTCCTAGATATGCCTGCCATTATTATGTGGAAATGGTTATGATTACAATGGTGAAGCTATCTCCAGAACTGGGAGTTGCAGTTCTTTGTTTTTGTTGACTTTGATTCGGTAAGACTGTTGTAAAATGATCACATCTCCAGGTAGGGGCTGGGAGATTTTTCTGTGTTGAAACCTTGGCCAACTGCCGCTGATTGATATAGATCAGGGATGGCCAACTCCCAAGGGACTGTGATCTACTCACATAGACTGGCAGTAATCTACCCCCTTTTGGGGGGTTCAGGTCGAAGTTGTTGAGCTTTTTAGGAAGAGGAAGGCCCGATTTTTAGGTGTACAGGGCAAAAATGTTGAGCTTTTTTGAGGGGAGCAAAACTTGTTGAGCTTCTTTGGGGGGAGCCAGTGATCTACCACAGACGTCCAGTGATCTACCAGTAGATCATGATCTACCTGTTGGATGGATGTGTCTGGTATAGATAATAGTGAGCTCGGTAGACCAGTGATCTAGCACAGTATAAGGTTGGATCCGGTGTCCTATGCCACAAGAGGAGGCCCAACAAAGATGTGCCAAATGTTTTGTTGGCCATCCTACCAACTGCTGGAATATGATTAATTCGCCTATTTACACCTTCCATCTGCATGGAGGGGGTCCAGATCTTACAGCATGGCCCAGAGCATGGCAAGCAGTTCTTCCATCACCCTCGCCAAGATGGCTTTCTTCGTCTTCTTCCCAGAAGCCCCTTGCCCTCCCCCAGAGCAGTTACCCTGACAACCTTCCAAATCTCCAGTCTCTGGTCACACCTGGGGCATGGAGTTGTTGACGACCCTCAATTGCTCTCTATTGTAATGCCAATAGCTTTGTTCTTCCCTCAGCCAGCCAGACCAGTTTGCATAAGGCAGCCCAGGAATCCCCTTGCAGTTTATATTCTCCCTTCATATCACAAAGAACCCAAAATCCTAGCATTTATTAACTTCTAGGGTTTAGGGGGATCCCTCCTATATCTATAACCAGTGTTTTTTTCTGGGGGGGGGGACCACTAAACATTTTTGAATCTAAGTTTGACCTCATTGAGGGGCAGTATTTCAATATGAGTAGGAAAATGAGAGTACCCCTAAACATTTTTTAAGAAAAAAAAGCACTGTCTGTAACAATATATAATGTTATTTTGCCAGTGGTATTGTTCCATTCTGTTTAAATTCCATGACCTTCAAGGGGTGGGTGGCAATCAGATTAATTCTAGCTTTTAGTTTATAGATTTTGTGTGTGTGTGTGTGTTGGTGTTTGCATTCAAGGTTAACTTCTTGCTTGATTAGACATGAGCAAACACTAGCAGAAAACAAACGTAGTGCTGCGGAAACAAAATACAGTATAATGTTCGGTCAGGAATGCTAAGGACATCATGGTTCCTTCGAAGGCTTGCTCAAAAATAATAAAATCCTGGTAACAGCACAAAAACTAAATGGCAGTGCCTCAGTCCTACAAGCTGAAACACTCATGGCAAAATCTTTGGTATAAATAACTAGTAACTCTATAAATTGCAATAGCTTGCTGGTAACTTTATGTCACCCATTTAAGCATAGGGATGAGGAATCTGCGACCTTCCAGATGTTGGGAGATGCCAACTCCCACCATTCCTTGTCACAGCATAGCCAGAGATTAGGTAAGATGGGGGTTGGAGTCAAGCAATATCTGGAAGGGCACGGGTTCCACATCCCTGATCTTGATGTGTTCAAGATGCATTACATTTTAAAAGGCACCAGACAGTCAAAATAGACATGATAGATAGATGCCTGGTTTGAACTCAGAGCTCCCCCAAATATCTATACAGTGGTTGAGGAGATGTCAGGATTCAACAGGAGGATGGATGGCGGCTAACAGATTGAGGTTGAATCCTGACAAGACAGAAGTACTGTTTTGGGGAAACAGGAGGCGGGCGGGTATGGAGGACTCCCTGGTCCTGAATGGGGTAACTGTGCCCCTGAAGGACCAGGTGCGCAGCCTGGGAGTTGTTCTGGACTCACAGCTGTCCATGGAGGCGCAGGTCAATTCTGTGTCCAGGGCAGCTGTTTACCAGCTCCATCTGGTACGCAGGCTGAGACCCTCCCTGCCCGCAGACTGTCTTGCCAGAGTGGTTCATGCTCTGGTTATCTCTCGCTTGGACTACTGCAATGTGATCTGTGTGGGGCTACCTTTGAAGGTGACCCAGAAACTACAACTAATCCAGAACGCGGCAGCTAGACTGGTGACTGGGAGCGGCCTCCAAGACCATATAACACCGGTCTTGAAAAACCTACACTGGCTCCCAGTACGTTTCCGAGCACAATTCAAAGTGTTGGTGCTGACCTTTAAAGTCCTAAATGGCCTCGGTCCAATATACCTGAAGGAGCATCTCCACCTCCATCGTTCTGCCCAGACCCTGAGGTCCAGCGCCGAGGGCCTTCTGGCGGTTCCCTCGCTACAAGAAGCCAAGTTACAGGGAACCAGGCAGAGGGCCTTCTCAGTAGTGGCACCTGCCCTGTGGAATGCCCTCCCACCAGATGTCAAAGAGAAAAATAACTACCAAACTTTTAGAAGACATCTGAAGGCAGCCCTGCTTAGGGAAGATTTTAATGTTTAATAGGTTATTGTATTTTAGTGCTCTGTTGGAAGCCGCCCAGAGTGGCTGGGGAAACCCAGCCAGATGGGCGGGGTATAAATAAAAAAATATTATTATTATTATTATTATTATTATTATTATTATTAGCCAGTATCCTTGGTTCAATTCCAAACTTGTTACATGGGCCTAGTGTTTTGCATCACCTACCTCCCAATTTAACATGGAAAATTTCTAATATTCATTTAAGCACAGCTTTCTTCACCATCTCTTTTGCTTGAGTTTACTGTGCTTTCCCCCCACCCACTACCCCACCGCTGACTTCCTAATGCACACAAATAATCATCCATGAACTATGTCATTTGCAAACAGATGAGTACACTTTCAGGCAAGCACATAAATATTGCTTTTTGCACTGTGCTCAGTCAAGGTGCACAAGTGCCTTGTGTGCATCAGTAGAACAGAGAGGGGTCACTGAGAGGAGAGATAGGAATGAATGGGAGGAGGGAAATTGCAGCAAACCTCATCAGGGCAGTGACCTTTTGCAAAGTCCAAAAAAATGGAGATGAACATCAAACAAACAACAAGAAGACGGATATATCAGAAGGCAGTGAGAGATTTTACTTTCTTGGGCTCCATGATCACTGCAGATAGTGACAGCAGCCACGAAATTAAATGACGCCTGCTTCTTGGGAGAAAAGCAATGACAAACCTAGACAGCATCTTAAAAAGCAGAGACATCACCTTGCCAACAAAGGTCCGAATAGTTAAAGCTATGGTTTTCCCAGTAGTGATGTATGGAAGTGAGAGCTGGACCATAAAGAAGGCTGATCGCCGAAGAATTGATGCTTTTGAATTATGGTGCTAGAGGAGACTCTTGAGAGTCCCATGGACTGCAAGAAACCCATGGATTTGCCCTAACCCCAGATGTTGCGCCCGGTGCGGCCGGCCCCCCCTGCACCCCCCACGCTACGCCACTGGCAAGAAGATCAAACCTATCCATTCTGAAGGAAATCAGCCCTGAGTGCGCCCTGGAAGGACAGATCCTGAAGCTGAGGCTCCAATACTTTGGCCACCTCATGAGAAGAGAAGACTCCCTGGAAAAGACCCTGATGTTAGGAAAGATTGAGGGCACAAGGAGAGGGGGCGACAGAGGATGAGATGGTTGGATAGTGTTCTCGAAGCTACCAGCATGAGTTTGACCAAGCTGCGGGAGGCAGTGGAAGACAGGAGTGCCTGGCGTACTCTGGTCCATGGGGTCACAAACAGTCGGACACGACTAAATGACTGAACAACAACAAATAATAAATGGGCACCAAACAGCAAAATGCTTCCCTGGTTTTTATTTACCTCCTATAGTCTGAGTCTTGTTGGCCAGGATTGGTCAATGAGAGCAATGTTCCAAAATTTCTCTTACCAATGGTCGATGGCTAATCTGTACACCTCCTTCCATGTACAGTGGTACCTTGGGTTAAGAACTTAATTTGTTCCAGAGGTCCGTTCTTAGCCTGAAACTGTTCTTAACCTGAAGCACCACTTTAGCTAATGGGGCCTCCCGCTGCCACCGCGCCACCGGAGCACGATTTCTGTTCTCATTCCGAAGCAAAGTTCTTAACCCGAGGTACTATTTCTGGGTTAGCCGAGTCTGTAACCTGAAGTGTATGTAACCTGAAGCGTATGTAACCCGAGGTACCACTGTAATTAAAAGTCTCACAGGAATTTATCAACTCTTCAGAAAGGCAGAGCTTTGTTCTCATCCATAAAAATGGAAAATAAACAAAGTTCAGGTGCCCTTTTTGCAGTAACATTTACAATTAAACTGGGTTCACTCAACAGAGAGACTCAAATGGCTTCTGCCATTGGGTAGAGGTGCCACAATGTGTCTCAGGAGTCATATCCCCACCAACATTGTTGAGAATCCTGTCCTACAGTCCCAAAGAGGCATACTTGAATTCCTAAATTGGGGGCTTATTTTCTTAGTTCTGTCTTTTGCACTGGTTTCTTTGGGTTGTCTCCAGGGCTAGTCCTACTCAGAGTAAGCCTACTGAAA
>JAXCMG010000020.1:20883480-20983204 GCA_034642415.1 Podarcis siculus | reverse complement strand
CCTTAACCTCCTCTTCTCCAGGCTAAACATGCCCAGCTCCCTTAGCCCGTTCCTCATAAGGCATCGTTTCCAGGCCTTTGACCATTGAGACTCCTTTGGGTAGTGATAAAGCAGGATATCAAATCCACACTCTTCTTCTTGTTGTTGTTGCTCAGAAGTGATGCAACGAAGTGAGGTCAGCTGAATTGCACGATGTCTTTGGCTTCTTTCGGGGCATGACTGCAACATGGTGACCAGTGCCATTAAACCAATTCCCTTTAGGCTTTATGACAGCAGCAATACTTAGCGACCTTTCCCTTCTGCTAAACTCAGTTTGTATGTGGGTAACGAAAGCAGCATAGAAGAAATCACCCCCAAGATTTCTGCCCGTTTGTTTGCAATGGAATGTACAGGAGCTGTGCTTGAACAAGTGCCCAAGGTTTTTATTATTTCTATGTTTTGATGAGATTGTAGAATGGGAACATCTCCGGCCCACTGCAATTAATATTGCTAATAGATTGCAGGTGCACCTAGTGGTTTAAAGAGCACATGGAAAAAACTTGTTTCCTGCCCTAGGGGATTTGCAATCTATCAGAAGCATCTGCATTACAAAGGGCAGTAAGCAAGTTCAACAACCCTGTTTACTTCCAAGCAGCGGGTGATGAGATCATAATTGCAGAAATAAAGCCAGTAGGAAGCCGCTAGAAAGAAAAGGTGAATTGCACCTTTTCTCTGTCCTTTCCAGGATATATGCAAACAAAGGCATGGTTTTTATATCAGATTTCTGCATTGTTTCTCAGAAGCATTTTGGCACGATGGTATTGTTCTGCGTTCCCCATTTCCCTGAGGGGCAAGAGGTTCCAAGAACAGTGAGGCCAGGGTTTGGTTTCCTTTGGGTGAGAGGGCACTGGAGATCTGGGGACTGGAATATTTGCTCTATTTACAAGTATAGGAGCATTTGTAGAGGCCAGCCTAGCAGTTTGAAAGCATTTCAGTGCAAGTAGATAAATATGTGTGCTAGCCACATAACCCGGAAAGTTGTCTGTGGACAACCGCTGGTTCCCTTGGCCTGAAAACAGAGATGAGCGCTGCACCTCAGTCGAATTCGACTGGACTTAACTATCCAGGGGTCATTTGCCTTTTTACTTTAGGTAAAGGTAAAGGGACCCCTGACCATTAGGTCCAGTCGTGGCTGACTCTGGGGTTGCAGCACTCATCTCGCTTTATTGGCCAAGGGAGCCGGCGTACAGCTTCCGGGTCATGTGGCCAGCATGACTAAGCCGCTTCTGGAGAACCAGAGCAGCGCACGGAAACGCCGTTTACCTTCCAGCCAGAGCGGTACCTATTTATCTACTTGCACTTTGACGTGCTTTCAAACTGCTAGGTTGGCAGGAGCAGGGACCGAGCAACGGGAGCTCACCCCGTTGTGGGGATTCGAACTGCCGACCTTCTGATTGGCAAGTCCTAGGCTCTGTGGTTTAACCCACAGTGCCACCCGCATCTTTTTACTTTAGAGGCCAGTAAAAGATACTACTGCCAGGCAGTATTTACCCCACATCAGACCCCAGAGAGACAAAACCTGCACCTCTAAGACAAGAGCCCCAGCATGGCTGGTGGTCAGGGATTATGGGAGTTGTAGCCCAAAAAGATGGAGGGTGAAGATTGATTTTAAACATGGGTGGCTAATCTTAGCCTTTAGTGGAGCAGACAATGGCAGTTTGTGGCACAGCTGCACAACAGAAAGGCCTGCGGCAGTGGAGGAGGGTCGGTCAGGGTGAACGAGGAGCTCGTTCCCCAACCCCAGTCTGCCCTCAGTCAGCCCCCACCAGCCTGCTTTCCTACTTAAAACCAGTACAGGGTGTGGCAGTGCCAGTCAATTTCCTCCTTCTCCATCAACGCCAATTTCTGGCAAGACTATGCTGATTTGGGGTGAGATCTCACCCCAAATTGTGTGAGATCTTGTGCAATTTTGGGTGAGATCTCACCCCAAATGGATGTGATCTTGCCCAAAGTCAGGGCCACTGGCAGAGGCAGCATCCTCTTGGGAGTGCCATTATTTTTTGGGGGGGTGGGGGTTTCTGCCGTCTGAGGCAGTGATCTCACACTGCCTAATGACAGGGCCGGCTCTGGTCTCAGAGCTGCCCCTGTAGAACCCAGCAGGGAGGCATAGGATGGGAACAAAGCCTGAAGTAGCTGGCTCTGCCTCTCATTGCCTCTGGTGCCATCTACTGTTGGCCTCCCTGCTTTCTGCCCTCCCAGTCTGTCAGCATCAGCCACCGCTATGTTTGTGGGCCAGACTCTGCACAGCTAAGCCTTCCTTGCTGGATGTCTCTCTTGTTCTAAGCCGCTTCCACCTCCTGACACGGCTTTGGCAGGTCTGCAAGTCAATGGCAGATTTTTATATTTAAAGAGCTGTAGCCAGAAATTAAGCATGTATTATTAAAAATGGAACATTTGGCTTGCAGATGGAGAAAAGCAGCCACACAAGTGTTGATGTTTTTTTCTTTTCCCACCCTCTGCAAGCCATTTTGAGGCGTCTAGCGAAAAGCAGGGTAAAAAGCAAATAAATAAAAACAAATAATTCTGACGGTCTTATAAAATACACACTAGAAGATTTCTACATTTTCCTGATTAGAATTCTGCAGGACTACTTTGAGAGATGGGTGGGTGCATGTGAAAGGGGAGGCTGTTTTGACTCAACACGTTATCCATTCACTCATTTAGTGCTGCACAATAAATTAAAAGCCTCTATTGCAAAGAACACAACATTCTACATAGCTTGATATTTGAGAGGCAACAAAGGGGATTCATTTAATTTAGCAGAAGGCTAGAGTAAAACAACACATAATATATGTTTAATATTATTTCATTTTTAAAATATACTTTGTGTTTTTAGACTGGGTTTTTATGTTGTGAACTGCCCTGAGACTTGTGGGTATAGGGTGGTATACAAATTATTATTACTATTATTACAGTGGTACCTCGGGTTAAGAACTTAATTCGTTCTGGAGGTCCATTCTTAACCTGAAACTGTACTTAACCTGAGGTACCACTTTAGCTAATGGGGCCTCCCACTGCCACCACACCGCCACTGCACAATTTCTGTTCTCATCCTGAAGCAAAGTTCTTAACCCGAGGTACTATTTCTGGGTTAGCGGAGTCTGTACAGTGGTACCTCAGGTTAAGTATTTAATTTGTTCCGGAGGTCCGTTCTTAACCTGAATCTGTTCTTAACCCGAAGCATCACTTTAGCTAATGGGGCCTCCTGCTGCTGCTGTGCCGCTGGAGCACGATTTCTGACCTCATCCTGAAGCAAAGTTATTTCTGGCTTAGCGGAATCTGTAACCTGAAGCATATGTAACCTGAAGCATCCATAACCTGAAGCGTATGTAACCTGAGGTACCACTGTACTATTATTATTATTATTGGCATCCATCTGTCTTGGGAGACAGTGGAAGGCGACGTCAAACTGTTAGAGAGTTACAGTGCCTGCTGGGGCTGTAGATAACAGAGACATGTTTTATTGCAGGTGGGGCAGGTGAAGGTGTCCGGTTTTGCAGGTACAGGTGCACCATAGCGTTTCTGCTCTCTGCGCTCCTTCCTCCTGTGGCTGTGGATCAACGACCTGTCTGTCTGTCTCCATACACCAGGAGACATTGTTGATAACAATTCCCTCTCCCCATGATATTTGCTGAAACTAACAGAGTCCTGCGTCTGTGTTGGGTTTTTTGGAATCCTTTTGCATTCTAGCAGCTGCAGTGCAGCCACACAGAAGCGACAGATGCTCCTCCAGCCTGGCAAGATTTCTTGCCCTAGTTAGCCGCCTTTCCCCTCCTGCGCCCGACGCGCTTTGCCTCCTCTACCTGTCTCCTCCTCCAATTTGACGAGGAAGTCCTCAATCAAACAGCCCCACGCCAGGTCGCCCTGAAAAACCTCGCAGCGCGGCCTGCCGGGATTTGTAGTTTTCTGCCCCAAAAAGCTTTCAGAGCCCCGGAGGCATGGGCTGCAGCCGCGGGACCTTTCCAAACCCGGAGCTCCCTCTTCGCTTCGCGCGCCCTGGGCATTGCATTGCGCAGCAAACCCGCCTTTGCAGCGAGCAGATGGAGGGTCTTGTGGCCTCGCCCGAGCTGCGGGCAAAAGACTACATTTCCCAGCCTGCACCGGGAACGGGGCTAACCCTTTCTTGCTGCAGGTTGTTCTTTTGGTTGCAGACGAGGAAAAAAGAGAAAACAGTGGAGGGGGAAGAAAAGAGAAAGGGAGGAAGAAGGGGTGGGGAAGAGGGGAGGAGGAGAAGCAGAAGCAGCATCCCTTGGCAGGCGAACTATGCATGCCCTAAGCAAGCTCTGAGAGAATGGCTGTGGAAGGTAAGGGCTGCAGTCCTCCTGCCTTTCCCTTTTGCAAAGCCAGGGGCGGCCGCTCCTGCTTCCTGATGCACCGCCTTCCTTGCACCCACCTCCATGTCTTTTCCTCGGCGCTCACCTGGAGGAGGCGAAGCCCCAGGAGCTGGGCTACGAAGCAGGGGTGGGATGGGGGTGGGAAGGCATCCTTCAGGTGGAGAGGGGCGAGGGAAGGAGCCCACCTTTGCAAAATGCTCGCGATGGGCTGGGCACAGGAATGGGAGATTTTGCAAGCGGAAGGGGGTGGGTCATCATGTGCCCGAAAAAAGGGTCAACGCTGCCGCGGCCCCTTCTCATGCATGCCAGGAAGGGTTGCCAGTGGAAGCATCCCACCTGGTCGGAGACGCACCGCTGCTTCCCTTCCCCCATCCTTGCCCAACCCCTCTCTGAAAGCTATTATTATTATTATTATTATTATTATTATTATTATTATTATTATTATTATTATTTGGGGGCGCATGCAGCACAGGATGGAGGGGGTTTCTGTCAGAAGCAGCAGCCTTGCTGTAAAAAAGGTAGTTTCTGATAGAAAACCCCCTCTATCCTGCTGCATGCTTCCCCACCAAAATAATAATAATTAATTACAGTAAATGCGTTAGTTGAAGCCCTGTATCTCTGTAGCTGCCCCTCTGCCCTCAAAGCAATGGTTTTCTGATGTCCTTAGATACCACTTAAAAGAAAAATATATATGACAAGTGTGGTGCTTTTCAACATCTTCAAGTACTCTTACAAATCTTATTCCCATTACCCAGCTTCACAAAGTTAGTCATTGTGTAAGCTCTTGAGCCTTAAAAAGATGCTAAGGTTCAGGTTTTGCGGCTGATTTGGGGATATGCGGCAATTAAATAGCGCCGTTGAACATGTGCAGAGGGCCTGTTTGGTTTTAGGGATCAGAAAAGGCCCGGTCTCCAGGATTTCCGCAGAGCTGCATCAGATGAGCTGCACCTGAACAGCAATTTGTCCATGGGGCTTGGAAGTTAGACAACTCCTTTCTGTAATGTCAAACACAGAAGGGAGTTTTCAGGAAGAGGGTTTGAAACCTGTGAAGTAGGTTCGAGCCATGGTTTTTCAAACAAGGACCCAGGGGGCCTGAAAAAAATATTGGTGGTTGTTTGGTGACATGGGAACCAACTCCTAGGGGCCAAGGTGCCTTTGGCTCCCCCAGTAAAACATTTGAGGGGGCCGCCTGCCCAAAAGTTGCTGGGCATTGCCATTCAAATGTTGTGTGCACATGCCACATATTGTGATTGATTATGTGGGACGGGGCTTACCTGCCCCCCCCCCCCATTTTATTCATGTTGGCACCCCTGTTCTGTGAAAAAAAACCTATGATGGTGAGCAAGCAGACAGGAAGACCAACTTGCCCGCCATTACTTATACTTCACAGAAATATTATTCTAGGGTGCTGGGTGAATTCTGCATTACTGCCAGTGGGCCTTGTAGGTGCCCTGTGTGAATTGGGGCCTACTAAATAGTAGTAGTAGTAATAATAATAAAAAAAATAATAATAAAAATATAATATCTAATACCTGCCTTCACCATGAGGTTGCAGGGCAGGTCACAACAATCTAAAATACAGGAACAGTTCACACAAGGTATCTTAAGTATACCGCCGTCAGCTTATGATATTTTCTGAAAAGTTGCTCAAAGCAGTTCTCCGTCATGGGGAAACACTGACTCTGCCAGATGTTGTGGACATGCATCTCCCATTATGCCTGTCCGCTGGCCATCCTTGCTGTGGCTGGTGGGAGTTCTATGATGTTCAGCAACATCTGCATTCAGTTGCCCTGATCCTGTGTAGGAGATCTTGTATGCATGCATTACTTAGCATGGCAAACTATGGACGTAAATGCACCTCTGAATAAGGACCCCGTCTATTCAGCACCACGTTGTTTTGCATGGAATGCACATTTTGAGGTGCTTTCAAATATGCATGCAAACATGCATGCTGACAGCTTATTTATTCACCTCGGGTTGGGGCGTTGTTGGGGGGGGGTTGTTGGGGGGGTACAGTTGCTGTTGATACTCATTTTTTGTATCTTTGTTTTGGATTCCTGTGGAAGTTGTTCAATTTGGTTGTGTAATTTTTGAAGTTTTGTTTATTATTTACAACTGCTTTTATGTTTGTAGTTATGGTTATTTATATACATTGTAAGCCACCTTGAGCATAGTTTTAACTTTGGAAAGGCGGTATACAAATAAAACGATTGATTGATTGTATCTCACGGTATATCTCAAGTGTCAAATGCAAAGTCGAAGAGTTGCATCTTCTGCGTATAACCAAAGCTGTAAACCGGGGTCAGCAAACTTTTTCAGCAGGGGGCCGGTCCACTGTCCCTCAGACCTTGTGGGGGGCCGGACTATATTTTTGTGTGTGGGGGGTGTGGAGAATGAATTCCTATGCCCCACAAATAACCCAGAGATGTAAAAACACCAGGCAGGCCCCACAAATAACCCAGAGATGCATTTTAAATAAAAGGACACATTCTACTCATGTAAAAACACATTGATTCCCGGACCGTCCGCAGGCTGAATTTAGAAGGCAATTGGGCCGGATCCAGCCCCTGGGCCTTAGTTTGCCAACCCATGCTGTAAACCGAAGGTGCCAGATGTGCCTTTGTGGAGAGGCACCCCATAGCTTAGGGGCTGCCCCAGATAATGCCCTCTGTTGGGCTACCACCATAATCCCTGAGCTTCTGAGGGTGAAGGAACGACTAAGAGGGTCCCCTCTGCTGAATTTTAGCCATCGAGAAGGTCTCCCTGATAATTTTGGGCCTAAGCCATTTAGGGCTTTAAACACAATTCCTTTCTGAATTGGCCCAGAAATGAACGAACAACCAATACACTGGTAATATATGGACTGAAACAAAAATAACTATTCTAAAATTAATATTAATGATTATCAGGTTATTTTAATTCTTCCCTTTTCTGCCACTTGCATAATTTTCTGTAGAAATCACCTCCATTCTTTTCTCTCTCTGTTTCTGTCAGTTCTCTTTATCTCTCCCTCTGCCGCTAATCCTGAAATATTAAATGAAATTTTGGAGACTCAACTTTTAGCATAGCTCTCTTCTCTGGAAGGAACAGAAAATGAGGGAGCCTATCTTTCTCATGCCAACAGTGGCAAACTCTTTAATTTTTTATGACATTTTTTAAAATTTATTTAGTTTTTCACCTCTTACACAAACAATATGAAAGTGCAAAATGACACAATCAGTTTAAAACATTAAAAAAATGTTGTCACTGAGACTCAAACAAATACTTTAGGTACCCCTAATGGTTTACCCATACCCGTTAGGTTTTGTAAATCTTATGCCATATCTTTGCAATCTTATTTTCAAAGTCTCCTCAGTTTCAAAAGCAACAAGGGGCATTGTTAGAAAAATACAAGCCCCAAGGCCCTTTGGACATGCTGAACTGTAGAATCCCAGCCTGTGAACATAAGCCATAGAATTAAAATTGAAGGCTGGTCTAAAAAGAAAAAAGACAAGAAGAGCAATATTCTGCAAAAGATAATATAAAAACATATGAATGTGTAAAAAAAAAGTGAACTAGTTCTAAGTTGTTTCTGGAAAATAAATGCTTTTTAAAGGCCAGTCTAAAATGGTAGGCTTTATGTCTTTTCTCTCCCTGTAAAATCAAATTGGATACACCTCCAGTGAGCTTGCTCCACCACTTTGGCACTTCAACGGGAAAGGGGGTCCCATTGGTTGGGATCCAAAGAAGGGACATATCTGTTTGTTTGTTTTTTAAAAGATATTTATTAAAGTTTTCACAAATAGAACAAAAAATAGTCATAACAGAAAAGAATGCATACAAAAACAGGAAACTACAAAAAACAACAACACTCAAACACGTAACAACACAAAAAAAGAAAAAAATTAAAAACCAACTCAATTTTCTCATTTATCCAAAATTCTCATTCGCTTATTTCTTTGACCTCCTCACGCCTCCCTTTTTTGTATTCCCAGTCATAACATTAATTCAGCATATCCTTACCCCTTTTTCATTATAACATTTGGATTGATTTTCATCGAATTTACAACTTTATACCTTAACTAATTGTCCTACCATTTTTTCATACTCTTACTGATCTTATTACTAAGTCCACTTAGGTCCATTCCAACATCGTTTTAACATTCATAAATTTTACAATGTTTCTGTAAGTAGTCTTTAAATTTCTTCCAATCTTCTTCCACGAAAGAAGGGACATATCTGAATAGGCATGTTTCCACTGCTGAAGAGACCGGGCGTTTTTAACTTGAAATGAGTGGCTTATCTCTTCTGCTGTGGGAATTGTCATAGGGGGGAAAAACGAAAGTGCAGTTTTTATTTCAAACCTAGTTAGGGCTGCGTACTTACCTGCGAGTAAGCCTTACCGAATGCAATGGGATTTACTCTGAGTAAACATAAATGGGATTACATAAATAGGATTACACTGTCCTGGACAGTTTATTGTCCAATGAGACAATAAATACTCTAATTCAGGCATAGGCAAACTCGGCCCTCCAGATGTTTTGGGACAACAACTCCCATGATCCCTAGCTAACAGGACCGGTGGTCAGGGATGATGGGAATTGTAGTCCCAAAACATCTGGAGGGCGAGTTTGCCTATGCCTGCTCTAAGTTCTGTAGACTGGGATTTATTTGTTTAAATTTTTTATCTTGCCTCTCAGTTACACATGAGACCGCCGAGATAGAACTCAATTCCAAGTTAAAAACAGTACTTTTTTAAAAAAAGAAAACAACCAGCAAATCACACAGCCTTAAAAAGGAGTAAACTAAAACAAGAGAAATAAACTTAAATCAACCAAAAGGCCTTGTGAAAAGAAAGATCTTAACTTGTAAAGTAAAGGTAAAGGGACCCCTGACCATTAGGTCCAGTCGTGGCCGACTCTGGGGTTGCGGCGCTCCTCTTGCTTTATTTGCCGAGGGAGCCGGCGTACAGCCTTCGGGTCATGTGGCCAGCATGACTAAGCCGCTTCTGGTGAACCAGAGCAATGCACGGAAACGCCGTTTACCTTCCCGCCGGAGCAGTACCTATTTATCTACTTGCACCCTGACGTGCTTTCGAACTGCTAGGTTGGCAGGAGCAGGGACCGAGCAACAGGAGCTCACCCCGTTGCAGGGATTCGAACCGCCGACCTTCTGATCAGCAAGACCAAGAGGCTCAGTGGTTTAGACCACAGCGCCACCCGCGCCCCAATCTTAACTTGTACATGGCAGTAAATTACATTTTCAATTGAAGCCTGGGGGTAATCCACATGTATGTGTATCTCCTGCATGCCTGTTCAGAACTAAGCCCCATTTAGTTCAATGGGACAAATAAGTATATTCTTTTTAAATGGAGATGAATGTGCCTTGGATTGTCCGTGCTCTTAGCAGTTTGGCATCTCTCTTCCCATGAGCCAAAAGGAAGCTTTAATCTAGGGTTAGCATATTTCAAACAGTGAAAATGTTGAGCTATTTTTATGGGGAAACGGCCAAAAAATGGCACTGCCAGTATAGGCTGCCATACATCCAGATTTTCCTGGACATTTTGCCGATTTCCGCCTGGACACTGCTGCCGACTGCAGTGGGAAAATTCGGACGTATGGCAACCCTACTTAATCACCATTTCAAGCTGGGGGAAGATTGTTTCCATCTTAAGAACAAGCCAGGATGGTGACGCATGGCTTGAAGCTGCCTTAATATCATGACTTGCTCTGAGGTTGGTGTCAGTGACAGCATTTTTTCTAGTTTGGCTAGAGTGGGAAACAATCGCTAATGAAAGACATATTGGTTTGTTTTCAGCTTGTGTGACAGGAGGACTAACAGGCTGTGTGCATACCCAAATGCTTGTAAATATCTTGGCTGGTTTATTGATTGTCCTAATTGGGCCAATACTTGATGCTTTGTTTTTGAATTCTTTAGGAAATTATTGTTGGTTGAGCTGATAAGAAATTGTTGTCTAGTGGGGTTGGATCCACACATTTAAACGACCAATTAATCTGCAGTCCATTCAGGCACAAACACACCTTTGTGGACAAGACAGTGAATTTGTGACTGTGGCATAGAAATATTTGCATTTTAGCTTCCCTGTTCTCTGTTTTCTTTGGCTACTTCCCCATTCTTTCTGCTCAAGGAAGAGGAGTTTAATCCAGGGGCTGCACCTTGTTGTGTGTATTCTTGAACTGTGCATTCTGGTTTCTTAAACTGTCTGCTCCAAATAGCAACAGGAAATATTTCAAGCTGCGCGAAAATGAACTACCCTTGGCATTCAGGTTGGGCAAACTTCCAAAGCCTGGTGCCCTCCAGCTGTTTTTGACTCCAGATCCCATCAGCCCTAGGAAGCATAGCCAATAACCAAGGAGTTGTAGCTTAACACATCTGGAGGGCACTAGGGTGGGGAAGACTGAAAGAGGGTCTTGCAGTTGGGAAGCAGAACGTTTGAGGCATATAGTACTTCTCTTGCTCTCTTTTAAAAATTTTATTCAGTTTTCTTTTTCATTCATTACATACATCTCATATCCATAACATTTACTACTGTAGATTCCGGCGTATAAGACGACTTCTTAACCCCGGAAAAGAGGTTAAAAAGTTGGGGGTCGTCTTATACGCCAGGTATGACTTTCTCCCCCTTCATGGATCACTGACTTGCCGTGGCTAAGGGGCTTGAATAATTCAGAGAAGCTATGAGCTATGCCGTGCAGGGCCACCCAAGATGGACAGGTCATAGTGGAGAGTTTTGACCAAACATGATCCACCTGGAGCAGGAACCGGCAAGCCACTCCAGTATCACTGCCAAAAAAACTCCATGGACAAACAAGGTCCGTATAGTTAAAGCCATGGTCTTCCCAGTAGTGATGTATGGAAGTGAGAGCTGGACCATAAAGAAGGCTGATCGCCGAAGAAGTGATGCTTTTGAGTTATGGTGCTGGAGGAGACACTTGAGAGTCCCATGGACTGCAAGAAGATCAAACGTATCCATTTTTAAGGAAATCAGCCCTGAGTGCTCACTGGAAGGACAAATCGTGAAGCTGAGGCTCCAATACTTTGGCCATCTCATGAGAAGAGAAGACTCCCTGGAAAAGACCCTGATGATGGGAAAGATGGAGGGCACAAGGAGAAGGGGACGACAGAGGACGAGATGGTTGGACAGTGTTCTCGAAGCTCAAACATGAGTCTGACCAAACTGCGGGAGGCAGTGGAAGACAGGAGTGCCTGGCGTGCTCTGGTCCATGGGGTCACGAAGAGTTGGACACGACTAAACAACTAAACAACAACATGACTTTCTCCCGGCACGGAGCCCGCCCACTGCTGCTGCCCAGCGTATAAGACTGGGCTTATAAGACGACCCCCGTCTAATACGCCCAGTTGCCTAATACGCCGAAATCCACGGTATTCATTCCTTCCTCCCTCCCCTCCTAGGCTTCCCCCAACTTCCGCTTCTGGTTTGTTTCTCCTTTCACCCACCTTGCTACCTCCTAAAAGAAAAACTACTAATAACATATTTATACAATAACATCTAACCTAAAAACATAAAGATGAAAATAAGTACACCATATTATTTCTCTATCTTCTACACATTTTCTAATACTAACGATGTGAATGTTTATTTAAATCCTGCCATCAAGTCTATAGATTTTCTTTGTTTCTGCAAATATAATAGAAATGGTTCCCATTCTTTTTCAAAGTCACTGTTGTCTTTTTCTCATAGTCTGTCATTTTTGCCAGTTCTGCATAGTTCATCAACTTCTCTTGCCATTGTTCTTTAATTGGTATTTCTCCAGTCTTCCAGTTTTGTGCAATCAACATTCTCGCAGCTGTAGTGGCATACATAAATAGAGTCCTCTTTTCTTTCAGTATATCTTGCCCTAAGATACCTAGTAGAAAAGCTTCTGGTTTTTTTGCAAAAGTTATTTTCAACATTTTCTTCAACTCATTATATATCATTTCCCAATAAGCTTTTGCCTTTTTGCAATCCCACCACATATGATAAAATGTACTTTCTAGGCATGTAGTACTTCTCAAACTGAGAAGTGTGGAAGCGTGTCTCTTAAGATCAAGCCACCAAGCTGGGTCCATTGATTGTTCTATGCCTTTGGGAGCAAGATCATCCCATGCACAGGGGTCCCCAAGTATTCCTAGCCAAACTTCTATTTTCCCTTGCTACCAACAGGGGTGGACCTTGGTAATATGGCACCCTGTGCAAAGCCAACATTGGACACCACCTCCAGCCCTCACTGTGCCTTCCCAAAGCTGGGTGAGGGAGGTCCAAGGCTTTGGGAATGAGGTGTGAGGCTCTGGCAGCATCCTAGAGTCTTACCACCTCCTTCCAGAAGCTGGGCTAAATCCACCTCTGCTACCACTTCCCTGCATTAAACCCAGAAGACTGAAGTGTGGGGCTGGGGAACCTGTGGCCTTAATAGAGGAATTTTTGGATTCCAGGTCCCGTAATGGCCTTGTTGGCCATGGCTGATGGGAGTTGTAGTCCCCCAGCACCTGTAGGGCCACAGGTTCGCCAATGCACCAGGATTCTTCAGTGCTGCTCATAGGAGAGTTCATATGCACTGGGAGAAGGAGGACTTGTGAGTCGAGGACCCGCCACCTGCATAGGATTATAAATAAGACACCAAGACACATTATTTTAGGTTAATGTGCAAAATTAGGCCACAACTATTATTGGTTACAGCATGTGAGTAATATTGGCTTAGGCATTGGATGAAACAGCTCTACATGACTCCACCCCACTCTGCAGGGAGTCATATCAGGGTTAACAACCAATGGGAGGAGCTTGTTGATGCAGATACAACTGGAAGCTTCCCCATGATGTCACCGGGGGTCGTGCCATGGCCCTAGCCACCAGCAGGGCATCGGACAGGATCCATGACTGCCGGATTCCTTTAATGGAATACCCAAAAGAGGAGGGGTAGATGATGGCCCTTACCCAGTCCTCCAACACGGCACACATATTCCAATGCCTAACCACCAATACCAGAAAGTTGTGATGAATTGCTACGAGGTAGGCAGAAAAAGCAAGAGGCTGGTGCCAATTTGCCAAATGGATTAAAAAAAGTCCTACTAGGCTCCTTGGGCAACCAAGGCAACCAACCAAAGTCCATAGCAAGGTCAATACGCAAAAGAAGCTCACCTAAGAGGGAGGGAGGGCAGGAGATCTGATGCAGGCAGGAACCCGACTGTGAACTGAGCGCTGCCGCGGCTGTTTAAATGTGGTTAGCCCCACCCACCAGCCGGCCCTATTGGTCGGCTGGAAGGCTTGGCCACGGCAGCAGAAGCAATCAGGAGCTGCGGGAAGCTGCTCCCGCTCACAACCCCTCCCCTCCGGGAGGAGAAACCTTCCAGGAGCATCACCATTCCTGGATGAAGGGGTGAGCGGGATGCTGAGAGCACTTTTAGCTGGGCTATCTTGCAGCAGCAAGGAGGCTACTTACAGTGTGTTTGTCAGGTGAACTGTGCCTCTAACTTTAAGGAAGCAGGAAAACGCGGTGCCCTAAGTGTTAACAGGTTGGGAAACTCTGGATTGCAAAATATGTACTATACTTGAACAGTATGGGGATGATATACTGATTGCTGCCAGCACAGTAAGAGGTCAAGGCTGTCAGTCTCTCATGGTTATAGGAGCAACATTGCCTTGACTTAGTGTGGTGTAAGGTGTTTGCGTTTCTTATTTTACATTCTAACAAGGATAATTTGGGAGGCGGTTAAGAAGAAGTATACAGGCCGTCTTTAAATATGAGCGCATTGAGACAGCTGCCAAGGAAACACTATTTATAGAGCTTGGAGTTTCAACAGTGTTCCTTTAACTGCTTCCTTCCTTCCAGTCAAAGTGAAAGAAATAGGTCAGAACCAATAGCAGAAAGCTTTTTTTTTTTAAAAAAAAAATCTTTGTTAAAATGTTTGCAATTATATTTTCTCTGCTGCATAGCGGAAGGTTTGCGGTGATAAACAAATTTGGATAAGCACGTTCTCAAGGAAATTGTGGAACAGTATTTGTATACCTTCCTGTGGATCTAAACTGGATATAGGGCAGTTTGGAATAATAAATAATCAAATGATCTGTAGGGTACCTAGTGAAAGTAACTCCATGGAGTCTTGTCATCATCTTGTCAGTTCTGAATTATTGCAGGCAGGAAGTTCAGGGTCTTGGAGATACCAGTCTCAGTGGAATGAAGCTCAATTGCAATGGCAGAGCTTGCAGGAGATAGAACTGCAATAATAATAATAATAATAATAATAATAATAATAATAATAATAATAAAATTATTATTATTATTTTGTATCCCGCCCTCCCCGGCCAAAGCCAGGCTCAGAGCGGCTAACAACAGGTAAAAATAGTACAGGGTACATAAAATCGCACAGGGTACATAAAATCGCACTTAGCTAAAGTGGTGCTTCAGGTTAAGAACAGTTTCAGGTTAAGAACGGACCTTCAGAACGAATCAAGTACTTAACCCGAGATACCACTGTATACTTGTTTTGTTTTGTTTCGTTTTTTATTAAAGATTTTCTTGTTTTACAGAAGTATGTGTAATGTCTCTCAAATTTTTTTCATGTAACATTTTTACAAATCAGTTTCATTTGTTGAGACATTAGGAAGAAAAGGGGTGTGGGGGGAAGATGGGTGGGGTCAGGTGGCGATGTTTCTATTTTGCTTAATGCATGTAGGATTTGGTGTCAGCGTTACTCGTGCCGGTTCTCTGCTGTTCACTTGTGTTCCTTTGGTGGTGAGAGAGGTTGGGGTTGGCCTAAGGTGTGGTTGTTTGTTTGTGTTTGGCTGTGGTGATCTTTGTTTTCGTGTGTGAGTGGGGTGGGTGGGTGTTTTGGATCAGGTTAGCCATATTGATTTATATGCTGTTGGTGGATTATTGTCATTGTCTTGTTGGGCTGTGTACGCGATAAAGGGGAGCCATACCGGGGTGAAGGTATCTTCTTCTGTTTGTCCCCATGTCAGTTTCAGTTTATTGGTTAATTTTTCTAGTAGGGCTGTTTCCCATACTATTTGGTACCATTGGTCCATGCTTACTCCTGACAGGTCTCTCCAGTGTCTGGTTATGGTGTTTCTGGCTGCTGAAAGTAGGTGGGTTATGAGTGCTTTGTGGTGTAAATGGGCATTGTTGTCTTGGAAGATGTTTAGTAGGGCCAATTCTGCGGTGATGTCTAATACTTGCTTAGTTATTTTATATATTTCTCGTATGGCTGTTGTCCAGAATAGTTGGATTTTATGTGCCGGGCTGTTGTTATCCTCCTCCAAACAAGCCTCCAAATATGTGGAATTGGATTAATATTCTTTTATAGGAGATAGCCAGCCTTAAGCCACACGCGGACGCCCCTGGAGGATTCCCTGCCTGAGAGAAAAGCCTACGAAGGCATTCTCTGCAGGCCTCCGGGGTCCGCGCTGTGACCTCAGAGGACAACCAAAAATAGAGATTTCCAAACCAAGCTAATTGGTCAGTCAAGCAGGGGGCAGATGGATCTGCAACAGCCGCAGGTGACATTAAACTCCTGCATTTCCAAAAGTCACTAGCCAAGCAATTCGCAATTTCCCCAGAGGGACGAAGGTTATACAGTAATTTAAATCGAGCCGGGGTGTTTGTCACATCCCTAATAAAAGAAGAATTGATACAAATGATCCTTCCAGTTATATCCTAGATATATAATTGAAAGTCTGGGAGGGTTTGGGGGCCTATTCAGTGGAAAACTACTCAGGTTTTAAATCAATGTTAGCCAGATTTGGGGCCGCCTGATCCAAAGTGGAGCTGAAATACTTTCATTTAAGCGGATTAGTCCTATTGAAATCAATAGGGCTAAATCAACCCTAATCCAAATAATTCAATTTAAAACTATTGTAGAGCAAACTGTATGTGTGTCCAATATTTTTGAAGAATTCTTCCCCCGCTTTCTTCTGCTGGCACTGGAAAAATGAAGATGCAACAGACTCCATCTTCCCCCATAATCTCTCTGCCTACAAGCGTGAGAAGAATTCTGTGTCCCCTTTTCTTGCTTGTCCACCAGAGCCAAATAGCATGGAACCCCCTAGATCAGAATATCAGCAACCGGAAGCCTAAGGGCCGAATTTGCTCTTACCCCACTTGCCAACTCAGAGGCAAGATGGCACATGAGGAAAGAGTGGTCACTGTAGCCATCCCATTTTCTGCCCAGTATACTTTGGGACGTGGGTGGCGCTGTGGGTTAAACCACAGAGCCTAGGACTTGCCGATCAGAAGGTTGGCGGTTCGAATCCCCACGACGGGGTGAGCTCCCATTGCTCGGTCCCTGCTCCTGCCAGCCTAGCAGTTGGTGCTGACCTTTAAAGCCCTAAACGGCTTCGGTCTTGTATACCTGAAGGAGCATCTCCACCCCCATCATCCAGCCTGGACACTGAGGTCCAGCACCAAGGGCCTTCTGGCGGTTCCCCCGCTGCGAGAAGTGAGGTTACAGGGAACCAGGCAGAGGGCCTTCTCGGTAGTGGCGCCTGCCCTGTGGAACGCCCTCCCAGCAGATGTCAAGGCAATAAACAACTATTTTACTTTTAAAAGACAACGGAAGGCGGCCCTGTTTAGGGAAGTTTTTATTGTCTGATGCTGTATTATTTTTAATATTCAGTTGGAAGCCGCCCAGAGTGGCTGGGGAAACCCAGCCAGATGGGTGGAGTATAAATAATAAATTACTATTATTATTATAAATATACATCCTCTCTCTTCCAAGATCAGATCCATCACCGACTCTCCTCCACCTTAGCGGCGGAGCAAGCTGATTGGGCGCCTGGGGTGGCACGTGTGCCCTGCGCCCAGGGGTGGGGCGAGCTGGGGCAGGATGCCCCGTGGGGCCTCTGAGGAGTCTGCCTGCCTCCTCCCACTCAGCCACCCTACAGCTGAAGGGGAGGCGGCGGGTGGTCCGTTTGGGGCAGCCTAGAGCCTGCGGGCGCCCAAGCCCTCCGCGTCACTCCCAGGAGAGACGTGTGGCTCGGGCGCCCTGCAGGCCCCACGGTGAGTGCCGCCCGCCATTTTGTCACCCCCCTCAGTGGTGACACCTGGGGCAGCCCACCTCCACCCCCCTTCCTCCGCCCCCTCCTCAAATTCTTTTGCCAGGCTGGAATGTGGGTGAGGTCTTTTTAAAAATATTTTTCAAAGATTTCACTCAAGGATTTTCAACCTTTAGTCATTTATAGGAGTCTTTAGAATACATCTCACATTGGATAATGTGGACTGATTTGAATTCTAATCAATTTTACCTCGGTGCAGAAGTTGTTCTCCGCCCCGCCCCCCACCATGTAATTGTTTAAGAAACCGAGAATTGTCATTTGAAAAAGGCTTAGTGTACGGAACTGGATAAATAAATTTGGTTAATAGAATAATCCTACGAAAGTGCAGGCTGAGAGTGCAGCTCATTTGACTCTGTGCAGGCTTTAAAAGAGCTCTTTCCTGGTTAATCCATTCTGCTATAGAGTGCCATTGCTATGTAAGCTTTTCTTCCCCCTTGTTACCCTGAATAAAGAAGTTAGATGTATCATAACTTTTCAATTTGTAGACTATGAATAACATTACTTAGATTGTACAGAATAAATCCTCCTGCTGGATCCGTCGTCGTCTAATGACACCACATCTAATTGGCTTATGTCAAGAAATACATGCATTCGCAATACATGCCGTAAATCCTGTAAATGTCTAAAGGATGAAGAAACAGGGTTAAGGCAGAGCAACAGCAAGTGCTTCAGGGGTCTCACATGTCACATTCAACAAGTGTACAATCTGTGCAATACAACTAGTTGAACAGGACACCTGTACAGCCATTCATGTGTAACATTAGACTGCATGGTCCACAGTGGTACCTCGGGTTACAGACACTTCAGGTTACAGACTCCGCTAACCCAGAAATAGTACCTCGGATTAAGAACTTTGCTTCAGGTTGAGAACAGAAATCGCACAACGGCAGCACGGCAGCAGCGGGAGGCCCCATTAGCTAAAGTGGTACCTCAGGTTAAGAACAGTTTCAGGTTAAGAATGGACCTCCAGAACGAATTAAATTCTTAACCCAAGGTACCACTGTACTCAATAGGAGTCCAGTTTTTCACACAAATGCAAGTACGTGTGTAGAGTCAGCTTGTGTTCAGGGCAAAGTGTGAACCGTCTTGTTCTCCCTCACAACAAGTTGCGTAGTCTTGTCAGCATACAACTCCTGTGCTCAGAGATCTGCACTGGTTGCTGATCTGTTCTTGGGCCAAGTTCAAGATACAGTTGCACCTTGGTTCTCAAACTTAACCCATTTCGGAAGCCCATTCCAAAACCAAAGTGTTCCAAAACGAAGGTGTGCTTTCCCATAGAAAGTAATGCAAAATGGATTAATCCATTCCAGAATTTTAAAAACAACCCCTAAAACAGCAATTTAACATGAATTTTACTATCTTAACAAGACCATTGATCCATAAAATGAAAGAATAAACTATGTACTGCTGTCACACAGTCAATCAATCAATCAGTAGCTAAACTGGGTTCCATACGGTCACAAAAACAAAATAAAGAAGCCACAAAAACAAAAATGCAAAATAAATAGCAAAAACAGACAGACCTCAGCATAACGCTCAAAATGGAAGTTCGGCATGTTCGGTGGAGCATGTTCGGCTTCCAAAAAAAGTTCACAAACCAGAACACTTACTTCTTGGTTTGCAGTGTTTGGGTTCCAAGTTGTTTGAGTACCAAGGCATTTGAGAACCAAGGTACCACTGTATTGCTATTAGTATAAGGTAAAGGTAAAGGGACCCCTGACCATTAGGTCCAGTCATGACCGACTCTGGGGTTGCGGTGCTCATCTTGCTTTATTGGCCGAGGGAGCCGGCATACAGCTTCCGGGTCATGTGGCCAGCATGACTAAGCCGCTTCTGGTGAACCAGAGCAATGCACGGAAACGCCGTTTACCTTCCCGCCGGAGTGGTACCTATTTATCTACTTGCACTTTGACGTGCTTTCAAACTGCTAGGTTGGCAGGAGCAGGGACTGACCAACGGGAGCTCACCCCATCTCAGGGATTCGAACCGCTGACCTTCCGATTGGCAAGTCCTAGGCTCTGTGGTTTAACCTACAGCGCCACCCGCGTCCCGCTATTAGTATACAAAGCCCTTAACAACTTGAGATCAGTTTACCCCTTATGTGCCCACTTGTCTGCTTCGATCAGTGGAAGTGGCCACATATGATACCTACTCCACATTTGTAAGAACTCAGATGTTTTGTGTGTCAGCTCCTAAACTTTGGGACTCCCTGCCTATTGATATCAAGCAGTTGCCTTCACTGTATTTTTTGGGTGCCTGCTATAAAGCATTTCTTGTTTAAGACAAGCCTACCCACACACTTAGAAAGCTGTGATGAGTTTTGATCTGTTGTAATCTATTGTTGTTTTAACTTCCTGTATGTTTCAAATTATTGCTGCAAACTTTTGTTTTGATGATTGTATTATTTTATCTGTTTGTGATCCTCTTTGAGGGTTCTTCTGCAGTTGAGTAGTGTATACTTTTTATGAAATAAATCAATAGCCTACAACTCATAGATTTAAAAGATGCATGCCCTGGCTTTCATTTCCTCATGTGATGCTAAAGTGCGACAGAATGTTGAAAACCTTTCAGGTTGTCCTTTCCTACGCTCCAGGCTCATTGCAATTCCTTCTTCCAGCTATCCATTGCAGTCTAAATCCAAATGGTATCGATCTCTCCGTCCACACGGAAGGAATTAACCTGCAACTTGAAGGCGAGAGAGTGGACTCATCCTCCCATAAGAAGGAGAGTTCTTCCAAGTTGCTCGAGTCCAAAGGAACGCCCAAGAGACAGCACGGGGAGCCAGAATCATCTAAGGTAGGCATGGATAAATCACACATTTATATTCAGGAGGAGGGTCCATATTAAGTGGTAAGTGGACGTACCTCTATGCATAATGTTTCAAGCTCAATCTCTTATTCTTTCTTTCTTTGGCGATCACTTGTAGCCGAGTAAGATTGTCTTCCATAAACACGGTTTTAACAATGAGTCCGTAAGTGACTGTGGAGGCCTATTCTGGATCCACACGTCCTTCCACAGTGGGGACATTGGTTTCTGGGTGGGAGTTGATCACGCTGTGGATTTGCCAAGCGTGCCTTCCTCTTAGCACGTTTCTCCCTTGCGTCCTGAGTTTGAGTGTCTTCAAAGCCCATGACACCTTTGGTAAAGGCTGTTCTCCAATTGGAGCGCTCACAGGCCAGCGTTTCCCAGTTGTCGGTGTTTATATTACATCTTTTAAAAATTGCCTTGGGAGAGTCTTTAAACCTCTTCTTCTGACCACCAGCATTATGCTTTCCATTTTTCAGTTCAGAATAGAGTAGTTGCTTTGGAAGATGATCATCAGGCATCCGCACAACATGACCAGTCCAGCAAAGTTGATGTTGAAGAATCATTGCTTTGACACTGGTGATCTTTGCTTCTTCCAGTACACTGGCATTAATTCGCCTGTCTTTCCAAGCAATGTGTAAAATTTTTCAGGGACAACGTTGATGGAATCTTTTACTAGCAAAAAGGATCTTGGATAGCCAAGCTGTCCAGGAAAAGGTGCTTAGAGATGCACCACTGCTCAGTGGCAGAACATTGGCTTTGTGTGCAGAAGGTCCCGGGTTCAAACCTCGTCATCTCCAGCTAAAAAGATCAGCTGGCAGGTGGTGCAAAAAACATCTAAGACTTCGGAGAATTGGATCATGCCAATCAATGGCCGGCTAGATGGACAATCTCACCTGGTGCAAATAGCAGCTTACTATGTTCCTGAAGTGGGACGCGGGTGGTGCTGTGGGTAAAACCTCAGCGCCTAGGACTTGCCGATCGCATGGTCGGCGGTTCGAATCCCCGCGGCAGGGTGCGCTCCCGTTGCTCGGTCCCAGCGCCTGCCAACCTAGCAGTTCGAAAGCACCCCCGGGTGCAAGTAGATAAATAGGGACCGCTTACTAGCGGGAAGGTAAACGGCGTTTCCGTGTGCTGCTCTGGTGCTGGTTCGCCGGAGCAGCTTCGTCACGCTGGCCACGTGACCCGGAAGTGTCTGCAGACAGCACTGGCTCCCGGCCTCTAGAGTGAGATGAGCGCACAACCCTAGAGTCTGTCAAGACTGGCCCGTACGGGCAGGGGTACCTTTACCTTTCTGAAGGTGCTGAAAGCTGTGCTGTATTTCTTTTCCTTTCTTTGGCTTAAGTTTGCTTTTGGAGGTGTAGAGAGTTAATGTCCATAGAAAGCAAAGCAACTGCAAGGGAACCTTTCCCTCTTTTTATCAGAATGATCCAGAGTGATATCAGTCCTGCTGGGACACAGCCAGTCTCAGAACATATTTGATGCTGGCCGGCTAACAAATGAGCAATCAATAGGCTAATTCAAATGGGTTTTTCACAATTAGGGTGCATCTTCCAGACCAGTAGGTTTTCACATGATCCGCTACAGAGAATAGATTGCATTTCCCCTTTCTCCTTCAGATTTTCCATCACTGAAACCTGTTTTTTTTTTGACTGGTGGTCTCTCTTTATTTAAAGTCTTATGATAACAACAGTACAGTAGACCCCCAATAGAGAGTACCTCTATATGTACAGTTGTTCCTGATGTTTGATGACATGCTTATGGTCATTTCAGTACTAAAAATTCTGCGTGGAAGTTAGATTCTTCCTCTTAATCCCAAAGAGTCCCCCCCCCATCATTGTAGAGTGAATTGTGGCATTACTGAGTTTCTTTCGTGTTGACCATGAGAGATAGAATTACATTTCCCCTTTAAAAAGCAAGTGCAATACTATTATAATATCTGAGCCAGGGACAAACTTCCAGTACTCAACAAAAAAGTAGGGGAAAAACTTTTTTAAAAATAGTAGTTGAGATCTGATGTTCTCTTTGTTGACAAGCTGCCTAAATGTGCATCCTGCGCATTTAAGAGAAGAAAGAAAACTGTCTGTAACGTTGTTCGTTACGTGTTTTGAGGCCTTTTTAATGTCTCCCCTGCCATATAATTAGTTACCAAAAAAGAAGACATCGAATAACATTAAGGAAATGACTGATGGAGCTAACACAAAGGCAGGGAATTGTATGTCCATTATGGTGGGGCCAAATTAATCACTGAGCTAGCTGGCTGAATACCCTGGTTCATTTCTCAGGTAGAATAGCAAGTCCAAGGCAATGAAACACCCACATATTTGCATGAGGATTCGATAAGCTTCCCGTAATTTTTAAGGGTTTTAATCGGGTTGCTGTTATGCTGCTGCTGCTGCTGCTGCTCTGTTTTGTGATTTTTATGGTTTTCCTGGACTGACCACAGCTTCAGTGATAAATTGCTGGTTGCTGTTGTCAGTAGATTATGTGTTTTTCAGGGAGTTTGCTTTTTAATTATGCTGTTTTATATCTTGTTTACATGTTGTTGTGAGGTACGTTGCAAGAAAGGTTTTTCTAAAAGGCAAGAGTATACAGCCATTGAACAAATGAATAAAAGCTTGTAGCCCAGATTGGGATTCCTCACGCATATGGACCAGATTTAGCCCACTTTCTCGCTCGCTCTCTGTTTGCAGTGTCCTGGTGGCACCAGCTAATTCGGCTTTTTGACCTGGCAGTATTGCTAAGGGCAGGATCTGGTTCAATGTATTTTCTTGATAAAAAAAACTGAAAGCAGGGCAATGAATCTTCTGCACCAATTTTTGTCTTTCCAAATTTTGCAACCTTTGTATATCCTGTTTCTGCTATTCATGGGGAAGGGCAGGTAGCTAAAGTTGGCCCCTAAACCTTCCCTGCTGACTACTGGAGATCTTCCTCTTCCTCTCTGATTCTGAAATCCCAACCCCTGACATCGCCTGTCTGGTTTCATGCCTATATTCACAGCCTTAAGGGCTTAGGAAGCTGAACTGATGATTTCGCCTTGGTCCGGGAAGGGAACATCCCACACACCAAAACAGATGCACCATTGGTGTGTATGCAGATGTGTATCTGAATCAGTATCCTTACTGTAAAGTTGTAAGCCTCTTAGAAGCCATTCTGATATATTTGTGGTATATTAATGAATGAAATGTTTTTCTGGGCTGTACTTAACTTGCTGGGTGCATCTTTTGATGGAGAAAAAGATGTATGGTCTTCCCAGGAGGACATTAACTGATCCACGTGTCTAGTGGTGTGCGCTGTTCAAGTTGGACCTGAGCTAGATCTTCCTGTCTTCTCAGTGAAGAGCGTGAGCATTTGTCGTCCTGCTTCTTTTGAGTGTCCTTTAACAGAATTATAAGCTTCCATCATAAGTCCCCTCAGCCACGTCTTCTGATGTGTTTGTGGCATATATATATGGTGGTTGGAACCCATCTGTTTCAGGAAACAGAGGAAGAGAGTAACTTAGGGTGTGAGACTTTGGGTTGGAAGGTTGCAGCAACTACTGTGGCTATGGAGACTGATGCAGAAGAGACTTGTTTTGTTGCAGCTGGAGCAGATGAAGGTGTCTGGTTGTGCTGCTGCAGATGTACCATAGCATTTATTCTCTCTGCACTCCTCCCGGTAGTCATTTCTCCTCTGTTCACTGCTATGGATACATCTTTCTTTCTCATACACAGACACAAGCAGTATTAAGACTGCATTCCTAAACCCAATGGAAAATCTGCACAAGGACAGTTAATACAGTGGTACCTCGGGTTACACAGTGGCGTAGCGTGGGGGGTGCAGGGGGGGCCGGCCGCACCGGGCGCAACATCTGGGGTTAGGGCAAATCCATGGGTTAGGGGGCGCAAATCCACAGGTTAGGAGGTGCAAATCCATGGGTTAGGGGGCGCAAATTACTTGCCTTGCCCCGGGTGCTGACAACCCACGCTACGCCACTGGGGTTACAGATGCTTCAGGTTACAGACGCTTCAGGTTACAGACTCTGCTAACCCAGAAATAGTACCTCGGGTTAAGAACTTTGCTTCAGGATGAGAACAGAAATCGTGCTCTGGTGGCGTGGTGGCAGCAGGAGGACCCATTAGCTAAAGTGGTGCTTCAGGTTAAGAACAGTTTCAGGTTAAGAACGGACCTCCAGAACGAATTAAGTTCTTAACCCAAGGTACCACTGTATGAGAATATGCCATCCTATCAGTAGCAGAATTAAGCCAATAAGATCAGGAGGTGTTGGACAATTTTGTCCAGCCATTATGTCGAACAATCCTTCTCCTTTTTGTTCCTCATCTTTCTTTTCACAATATTTTTTCCCATTGAGCGTATGGTGAAAGAACAATAGGGGCATGGGATAAGCGCTGTGGGATGGTGGCTCTCCATGCCGTGTGTGTGTGTTTTTGTGTTGCGTTTTCTAATCAAAACTAGCTTTTAAAACAAAACAAAACACGACAACAAAAATCTAGCCTCATGAGAGCTGGAAACTTGTTCTTGTTAAAATGAGGTCTGAGCCGCTCAAGGTGCTGGAGATTGCCTTAGCGGATCGATCTGCAAACAGGCCACCTTCACGCCACTCCGGTTAAAGTCTTTCAGCAGCTCCTCTTACTCAAAGTATTCAGTAGGGAATCCAAATAATAAGTACTGACTCTCTGTGTACAGCTGCCACTTCAAAGGCCTCCAAAGGTTCCAGCAACTTTGGAGCTTGATGTGGTGTGGAATTCTGATGCCGCCACAAACATCAGTCAGTTTCAAGGCAGCCCGCCTCCCTTGTGACCCATTTTCTGGTGGCTTTGTTTTATTTATTTCTCTCTTCTTTTTTGAAGCAACAGCAATTAGCTCTTTGTATTAGCGTCCCCATTTGGAACACTCCACTTTTCCCTTTTGACGCTCAGCGTGTAATCGGCAGCTCCTAATAGCAGTTTGTCGCCGTGCTTTCAATTTGTCTAAATTGCAGCGTTGTGACTGTTTGATAGGAGCGGGCTTCAGACGGAGGGCGATTTGGATCAGGGGCGGCAATGGTGCTACTCACAGAAAAAGTCGCGGTGATGGTTTTAGCTGCTGCCCTCTGGCTCCTAGCTTGGACTGTTCTGCCCAGATAATTAGCAGTATTTGTATGATTGCGTTGGGTGGCAAGGCACAGATGGCAGGCTGCTACTGTATTATCTCCTGTAGTGACGCATCAGTCGTGTTTTTAGGGCAGCTTAATGCCACCGTCGTCTCTGCCATTGAGTAGGGAGAAGGGAGCACACAATGAGTCCAGTTTTTGAACCAGGATAAATAAATAAATAAAAATATTATAATTATTATTATTAATATATGTGCACACCCAAGGAGCAGGGATCTTCAAAACTGGCACAGCAGCGAGGACTCATAATCAGGCAGATTATGAGAGCCAGTGTGGTCTAGCGGTTAGAGCAAGCTTCCTCACACTCGGCCCTCCAGATGTTTTGGGCCTACAACTCGCATGATCCCTAGCTAGCAGGGATGATGGGAATTGTAGTCTCAAAGCATCTGGAGGGCCGAGTTTGAGGAAGCCTGGGTTAGAGTGCCAGCCTAGGATCTGTGAGACCAGGGTTCAAATCCCGATGCAGCCATGAAGCTCACTGGGCCAGTTGCTGCTTCTCAGCCTAACCTGCCTCACAGTGTTGTTGAGGGGATAAGGAAGGGGGGGGGAACCATGCACTCCACCTTGAGCTCCTTGGAGTTGAAAAGTGGGATATAAGTGCAGTAAATAAATAAATAAATTTGTGGGGGTGATGCACAAGGCAGGAGCTGATGGAGAGAGAGGAACCAACTCTTTATTGTCAAAAGTACCCTTAAAAGTACTGGTTCCAGCCACAGGGGAAGAAATGGAGGCAGTGACAGATTTTACTTTCTTGGGCTCCATGATCACAGCAGATGGTGACAGCATCTTAAAAAGACAGCATCTTAAAAAGCAGAGACATCACCTTGCCGACAAAGGTCCGTATAGTTAAAGCTATGGTTTTCCCAGTAGTGATGTATGAAAGTGAGAACTGGACCATAAAGAAGGCTGATCGCCGAAGAATTGATGCTTTTGAATTATGGTGCTGGAGGAGACTCTTGAGAGTCCCATGGACTGCAAGAAGCAGTGGCGTAGCGTGGGTTGTCAGCACCCGGGGCAAGGCAAGTAATTTGCGCCCCCTAACCCATGGATTTGCGCCCCCTAACCTGTGGATTTGCGCCCCCTAACCCATGGATTTGCCCTAACCCCAGATGTTGCGCCCGGTGCGGCCGGCCCCCCCTGCACCCCCCACGCTACGCCACTGGCAAGAAGATCAAACCTATCCATTCTGAAGGAACTCAGCCCTGAGTGCTCACTGGAAGGACAGATCCTGAACCTGAGGCTCCAATACTTTGGCCACCTCATGAGAAGAGAAGACTCCCTGGAAAAGACCCTGATGTTGGGAAAGATGGAGGGCACAAGGAGAAGGGGACGACAGAGGACGAGATGGTTGGACAGTGTTCTTGAAGCTACCAGCATGAGTTTGACTAAACTGCGGGAGGCAGTGGAAGACAGAAGTGCCTGGCGTTCTCTGGTCCATGGGGTCACGAAGAGTCGGACACGACTAAACGACTAAACAACAACAACAAAATCCTTTAAAGTTAGGGAAAGGCATGTCCATTAGTCCTACTTCTCTCATCTACTCCTAAGTGAGGCAGAGAGGCCTGGCCCCCGATCTCAGCTTATGTATCTTCCCCACCTGAGCTGTGAGCAAGCAGTCGAGGAGTGTGTCTGTTCCTCCCACTTCACTCCTCTTCTGGTCCTGGGAGACAGTGGAGCAGGTGAGGTGGGGGCAGGAGGAGGAAGTGTGGAAGCTCTTGTCGCTCCACCAGCCTGACCTATCTCTCCCTCCTCCCACACCCGTTTTTCACGCTCCCATCCTGGGCGCAAAAGTGGCAGGCACCAGTTGGGGAACCGCCAAGGGAAGAAGGCTCAGAGCCCAGGGAGTGGTGGTGGGACAACGATGAGTGTGGAGAGGGGGAAAAGAGGGACTAGATTAGGAGGAGGAGTGTCAGAAGCTGAAGAGGTAACAGGGTTTAGTGAGCAGGAAGAGGCTGTGGCAGAGAGCAGTCCAGAATCAGAGGCAGAAGAGGAGGCTGGATGGGAGGAGGGCCAAGAGGCAGAGAGGAGGCAGGCTGCCCGAAGAAGCCTCCTTTTGTGAACAACTCCAGAAAAGGTATGAAGAGGGCAGAGCAAAGACAGTCATGGTGACGTTGTCTCAGATTGCTTGAGAAAGGACCTGGGGGAGGAGAAGACTTAAGGAACTGGGGGGTAGTCCACATAACTGCCTCAGAGGGGCAAGATCTACTGGGATGAATTGCTGTGCTCACTAGGCCTGGACTCCTGAGTCGACTGTGTTTCCTTGATTAAAGAGTTAACTTCACTGAAATTGTGTGAATTATTGCCGACCTACTCAGTACTCCCGCTCTTGACACCTATTGAATTCAATAGGACTTAATTTATGCTTAGACATGTATGGGACTGTCCTGTAAAAGTCCAGTTAGACCAAATGTGGGCCAACCGTAGCAAAACTATCCAGCTTTATAACAATTACAGGGGAATAGATATAAATGTGATGAATTTTTTGCAAACTGTTTGGCATTTTATCAATTTTTTCCAGGATTGTTTATATTGTAACATACAATTCTGGGTGGTTTTTTTTTTAATGCTTTCGTTAATTATTGGGACCATAGGATATGTGTAATTTGTTTGTATATAATTAGGCTTTGTTTATCTGCTTGCTTAAGTGACGTTTTGATTAGTCCCGTTGATAGGTGACGTTCTAATCTGATGACTTCTTCCTTCCTTGTATTCGAAAGAAATGGAAATGAAACACGTAATGCTTTATGCAAGTGGAAGGAGCACATCTAAAAACTGCTACTTGCACATTATTCTTTTGATGTTTTATTGCACCATTGTGATTTGTGGAGCAACTCAAGTATTTCTTCTTTCTTCTTTCTTTCTTTTTGCAAAAAGCGATGTGCAGCTTTGCAATGGGTTTGCAGACCAGCGCCCAGGTATTTAATGGCACAATTGCTCTGGTAGTGGAAATGGTAGAAATGTGTTTTTTTGGGGGGAAGGGGGGGGAAGCACCCTAGTTCCTGATGAAAAGAAACTGAAATATATAAAAAAAATTAAAATGTATCAGAGAAGCAATCTAGTGGTTAAAGCTGGCAAGGTGTTCAACGCCTCAATACTTGTGCTGCAGATACATTCATGAAGATTTCCAAGCTGTGTTTACAACAATAACTTCATTAATCTTTCCAGTTATTTCTCAGGAAATGTTTAATGCAAAATAGATTAGTGGCTCACAAGACAGCTCACGCGAGGATTTCAAAAACTGGAAATAAAAAAGAAAATGGAGGGAAGAGGCAGGGTGGGTTAGAAGGAGGGAGAAACTCCTCATCGCTTTGCAAATGGGAACCTTTGTTTAGCCCTTGTCTCATGCTTTCCAGGGCTGTATAATTTGCAAAGGATATATTGCAACGATTTCTAACGGGGAACTTGAAAAAGGGTTTTCTCTCTGGCAACACCCAGGCTGTGAAAAATCCTGTCCCATGATCAGAGCTGCCTCAAGACGTTTTGGCACCTGAGGCAAACCACAAAATGGGAAGAAGGGGTGAGTGAAGGAACATGAGGGGAATAAACAGGCACTCCTGTCTTCCACTGCCCCCCTCAGTTTGGTCAAACTCATGTTGGTAGCTTCAAGAACATTGTCCAACCATCTTGTCCTCTGTCGTCCCCTTCTCCTTGTGCCCTCTATCTTTCCCAACATCAGGGTCTTTTCCAGGGAGTCTTCTCTTCTCACGAGGTGGCCAAAGTATTGGAGCCTCAGCTTCAGGATCTGTCGTTCCAGTGAGCACTCAGGGCTGATTTCCTTCAGAATGGATAGGTTTGGTCAAGCTTTGCATTTCGAATCCCCATGACAGGGTGAGCTCCTGTTGCTCGGTCCCTGCTCCTGCTAACCTAACAGTTTGAAAGCATGTCAAAGCACAAGTAGATAAAGCTCCAGCGGGAAGGTAAATGGCGTTTCCGTGCGCTGCTCTGGTTTGCCAGAAGCGGCTTAGTCATGCTGGCCACATGACCTGGAAGCTGTACGCCGGCTCCCTTGGCCAGTAAAGTGAGATGAGCGCCGCAACCCCAGAGACGTCCGCAACTGGACTTAATGGTCAGGGGTCCCTTTACCTTTAAAAGCTTTGCAGCTATGTTCTAAACCAACTAGTGTGGCATAATGGTTAGAGTGTTGGACTAGGACCTGAGCCAGATAAGGCTCCAGAAGAAGTCTGCTTAAATGATCCATTTGTTTACAAATGCATATTTGGCATGTTCACGTGTCACGTTTTCAGGCAAAACATCTCGCGTGTCCTTCAAAGAAACTTAAGGGGCGAAGCAGCTCTTAGAATAAAGCATGCAAATAAAAAATAATTCAAGAACCACCTTAGTCGAACCAAGAAAAAAAAAAAAAGCAAGGCTAAGCTTTGTGGAAATCATGGTATTTGACAGTTGGGTGTCTAATGCTTTTTCAATTGACTTTGAATACTGAAAAATACTAAAACAATGTTTAGATGTCTGTATTCATTATTCACATGAGTTGAGTGATTGACAGCGTTTGATTATGCGAACTACAAATGTGAACTACTTTTAAGAGGCAAGTGGACTTGTCGCTTAATATTCAATCTCCAAAGCTTGAAAATAGTGATGTTCTATTCTTGCAACAGGAATTTGTACTAATGAGCGCAAAGTGCATTTAAGCTGACGGTATGAAATGCCTTGTATTTATTTCTCCCTGCCTTGAAATGTATCTATTATCCCTGAATTGCAGAGCTGTCACCTTAATTCTGATTCTCTTCTTTTCAGATTCCAGAGTATCCCATTGTCTTTTCATGTCTTGATTTCTGTGCTAAGCTACTGCTGAATTGATTGACTTATTAATGCTAATTCTAAAAATGATGAGGGAACAATCCTTTCACCAGGTATAAGGCATCGCGGCAGATTTTATTTGAGGTGCATCTTTTATCTAAAGTCAATGAACAGCATAGTTTGGTGCCTTTGCAGATTTTTAGAGGGAACTGAGCTCAACAGTAAATATTATTTCAGGGACGGCGTTCCAGATGTTGTTGAACTACATCTCCATCACTAACTATTGGCCATGCTGACAGGGCCTGATGAGAGTTCCCTGCCACACCTATGAGAATGTTGGCACATGAATGATATTTTCTACCTCTACTGTTGGAGGCGGTTTGCTTCTGAGTACCATTTGCTGGAAACTGTAGGAAGAAAGCGTGCTGTTGCATGCAAATCCTGCTTATAATAATAATAATAATTTATTATTTGTACCCCGCCCATCTGGCTGGGTTTCCCCAGCCACTCTGGGCGGCTTCCACAAAGACCAAAAATACACTAAAATGTAATACATTAAAAACTTCTCTGAACAGAGCTGCCTTAAGATGTCTTCTGAATGTCAGGTAGTTGTTTATCTCTTTGACATCTTATGGGAGGGCGTTCCACAGGACGGGCGCCACTACCAAGAAGGCCCTCTGCCTGGTTCCCTGTAGCTTTGCTTCTCGCAGTGAGGGAACCGCCAGAAGGCCCTCAGCGCTGGACCTCAGCGTCCAGGCAGAGCAATGGGGGTGGAGACGCTCCTTCAGGTATACTGGGCCGAGGCCGTTTAGGGCTTTAAAGGTCAGCACCAACACTTTGAATTGTGCTCGGAAACGTACTGGGAGCCAATGTAGGTCTTTCAAGACCGGTGTTATGTGGTGTCGGCGGCCGCCCCCAGTCACCAGTCTAGCTGCTGCATTCTGGATTAGTTGTAGTTTCCGGGTCACCTTCAAAGGTAGCCCCACGTAGAGCGCATTGCAGTAGTCCAAGCGGGAGATAACTAGAGCATGCACCACTCTGGCGGGACAGTCTGCGGGCAGGTAGGGTCTCAGCCTGCGTACCAGGTGGAGCTGGTAGACAGCCGCCCTGGACACAGAGTTAACCTGCACCTCCATGGACAGCTGTGAGTCCAAAATGACTCCCAGGCTGCGCACCTGGTCCTTCAGGGGCACAGTTACCCCATTCAGGACCAGGGTGTCCTCCACACCAGCCTGCCCCCTGTCCCCCAAAAACAGTACTTCTGTCTTGTCACGATTCAACCTCAATCTTATGACCTACCAACAGGCATCCAGTGGCCACTGTTAAGATGCTGGACTAGATGGGCCTTTGGTGTGATCCAGCAGGCTGTTCTAACATACATTTTTCATTCTGAGAATTTTGTCTTTAGAAACAGGAAATCTGAATAGGTTGGATACTTCTTCTATGGAGCTAACCATGGTGCTGTTGCTCCAATTGGTGGCCTTTAGACTGATATTCTAGGATCATTTTACTCCTGTTTGGACTTGTGCCCTTTCTAAATAAAGAGTGCCACTCACTGTCAGTCATAATTTAAAGCCCCAGACTAGAAGACATATTTGCATTTTACTTTCTAATTGTCTGATTTTGTGTGTGTAAATACTTGGCTATTGAAATTTATGCAATCTCTTCATTGAATTCATTTCAACAAGCCATGTTGCTGCCACTGCTTGGTTGAAGCCAATGTTATCTCTAGAAGGAAGATTCTTGGATTCTTCCTTCCCTGGATTCTTTGCGTAACTTGGCTGTAGGGGGCCTTGCTAGGACATCTGCCTGTCCATCTTTTCCTGCTCCCAACATCCCATCCCATCCCCATGTGGCCCAAAAGAAGAATCCAGGGCAGAGCTATGGCTTGAGTCTCAGATTCTGGGGACTTCCAGTAGAAGAGAGAGACTAGGTGGCTGATGGCATCATAATTAGATATTATTTTGCAGAAGTGGCCTCTGAAGATGCCGTGAATATACTCAAGTATATTACAAATTACCATTTTTAATGTGATCAATCATAAGCTGAATGAACGACTGAATGTTTGAATGGATGGTCGCCATCAGTAGCCATCAATAGCTTTCAGCAGTGTGAGCAGAGTTATCTCAGATAAACAGGACATTGCTTTTGAGAAACCAAGAGGTGAGCTACCTTCCTTGGATGTTATGAATTAACAAGCCATGAATTGGCCAAGGCTGCATAGTCAGGTCTGGAGAGCCCTGTAATCATGATATCAGCTTGCCTGTCATGCAGCTTTTGGCAGAGTAAATGGAGAAAGAGGTCTGGAGGACTGAACAACTTAGAGGCAGGAAAGTTGTAAGAGTTTTGGGTGTAAGACTGTTTTGGGTGAAGACTCCTGCAACATCCCAAGGAACAGTCCATCATTGCCCTGCTCCAAACACTGGATTACAAGCCTGGTCTTCTAGTTAAGAGCATCTCTGCAGAGCCTGTGTGAATGTTTTGTATGGTTGATCAGATGAATTCATGTTTTTAATTGAAAACTGGTACCACTGCCTTGTTCACTAGTCATCAGCCCCTACTCAGTCTTGGTCGACATTCATGGCAGTGGGATCCAATTGTGTTTTCCCACCAGCTGCTTATATAACAAGTCTTTCCCTTTTTCTGTTGCCCCATGTGCCCCCAAAATCTGCCCTGGAAGGTTGGGGGTGATGCTTTGAAGCGGATTTGGGGGCAGGGGGCTGCAGCGGGGAAAAGCAGAGGGGAAGTCTCATTGTAGGATCAAATGTTTGCTTGCACGATGTTGGTTATCGTTCAGTTTGTTTAAGAGATTTCTTTATATCCAAAGCAGTTCACAAAAATATGCAATAAAACATGATGTGAAAATTAGAAGGATCGAGCAAGAGAAAACTGCCTTTTAAAAAATTGTAATAAAGGCAGGCACAGCTGACAAGAAACACATCAGCCAGCAATCGCCCGTTTAAAATCCTGGCTAAATGAAAAACGATAGATTGGTGCCAACCAAACCTGCTTGGGGAGGCATTATAATAACTAGGGCAGCACTGATAAGAAAGGCCTCTGCTCAGCTCCCACCCACATAACTTTGGGTGTGCTCATATGTACCTTTTGCTACCCTATATATTAATAGCTGCCATTTACTCTCTGGGGGGAAGTAAAGCACTGCTTGTGGTGCACACTGGGTAACGCTGCAGAGCCTTGCAGCATGTTAATTGCATCCCTCCAAAGGACAAGAGCACACAGGCTCCACCTGACGTAATAGCAGACGCCTTTTTCATTTCTGCTTACCCAGGTGCCCACGAAAGGTACAAACCATTCCCATGTGTAAGTAGCCTTGAGTTATACTGAGGCTTAGAAGTGGAGCAGGCATTTCACCAGGACACACAGTTCCCTTGCCAGACACCACAGACTCATGGGGCTTAAAACATGCTCGTTAACAGTAGGAAGTTTATGGAAAGGTAATCGCAGAGAGAGCGCTAGCCCAACACGCCTTGAATGCGGATTCGGCAAGGTCGATAAGACATTTGAAGGCCTAGCTAAAGAAGGGTACAAAATGTCCCCCCCCCCAGTAAGTATTTCAGGAACAAATGCCTGATTAAAAGAAGCAACATCTGGATCCCGTGAAGATGTTCTATCGAGTATATTCAGGATTGTCTGTCGTGGGTGTTGATTGCTAAATAATTAGAAAGCAATGAAAACTCATATCTTCTGTCCCTCAGAAGACTGTAGATACCTTTGATTGCCAACATGTAAACTTGGAAGCATTACAAGAGCTCTACTGAATCATATCAGGTGCCCAACTAGACTAGGATCCTGTTGCCCCCAGCTGCCAATCAGATACTTATCAGAAGGTCACAGGCATAGCATAAGGTCTGGAGTCCTGTCCTGTTGTTGTACCCAGCAACTGGAATGCAATGGTATGTGTCCTCTCAACCTGGAACTTCAGACCTGCTGATGAATCTACCTTTCATGAATTTGTCTAATCCCCTTTAAAGCTGTTGACGTTCCCTAGCATTATGGGGGTCAGATTTCTAAGAGAAAGGCTATATTTTTTACTTCTGCTGTTGCTTGATAAATAAGTTATTCATTATTTGGTTTGTTCTTTGTCTGTACTTGTTTCATTTCGTACTAATAAAATTGTGTGTGTAGTGAATTTTCCATGAAAAAGAACCCCTTGTTTGAAGCAGTAACCCCCAATTCCCCAGTTAATTTTTTGCAGTTGGCTAGCAAAATTGCCTGTGTTTTGCTAGCCAAATCGCAGTAAAGGACTGTATGTGTGAGAAGCAGTAATGAGATTAATTTTGGTCTAATTGATGATCCTCTGTAAGATTTAAACATCTGTATGTGCAGTGCTCTTTTAACAAATGCATCTTCAAAGCCCTTTTTGTGATATTTGGCTATTAATCTACGCCCCATTTTCTGCAGTGCCTAACTTATTTCAGGCATTTCTTGGAGCAAGTGCATTTTTGAAGCGTGTGGAGAAAGCAGCCGCCAAATTGAGCTCCAAGTGGAATAGCAGGTTGTTGTCGTTCTGTCTGCAGCGCTCGCATCTTGGCCATTGATTTGCAGAATTGAATCTGAAGTAATCCAATTAAGCGAGCAAAGAATTACATGACAAGCTTTTTCCATCTAGATTTGCTTATCTCAAAAGAGAGTCTGAGGACTCCCGGTGATCAACGAAAGCAAGTGCAAAAGTGGTTGATTAATTTCCTTTTTGCTCTTATTGTCAATATACTGATGTAGAAATCAAATTTTGTGTCCTTCAGAATCCAGCATGCCCATTCTCTCTCCAGTTTCCTTTTAACAGTACAGCAGCACCTCTGATTCAAGAAAGCAACCATAGCAATTTTCTCCAAAAGGGGCATGTGCATATTCTGTGCAAGCAGTGAAAAAGCAAATAGCCTAGCACTGGATACTGAATCCAGTATCCTTTAAAAAACCAGCTTCTGTATAGAAGTCATGACCCAGGCCTTGATCTTCAAGCCAAACTACAGTGTGGACAAGGGGGAGCCAGACAGCTGAACTACGTAAGCACCAGCAATGGACTCAATCCCTGAAAGAGTTTGAACTTGACAGTCAGGACATGGGTAGCCAACCTGATGCTTTCCAGATGGTGTTGCAACAAAGCCCATCATCCCTGGTCCTTGGCCACGTTGGCTGGGACTGATGGGAGTTGTAGTCCAACAACACCTGAAGGATCCCACATTGACTATCCCTGAGCTAGGGCTAATGTAAGTAGAGTTTAAATCAGGGGTCAGCAAACTTTTTCAGCAGGGGACCGGTCCACTGTTCCTCAGACCTTGTGGCAGGCCGGACTATATTTTGGGGAAAAAATAATGACTGAATTCCTGTGCCCCACAAATAACCCAGAGATGCATTTTAAATAAAAGCACACATTCTACTCATGTAAAAACACCAGGCAGGCCCCACAAATAACCCAGGGATGCATTTTAAATAAAAGGACACATTCTTCTCATGTAAAAACAGAACGGATCTCCAGAACGAATTAAGTTCTTAACCTGAGGTACCATTGTGCTCAATCTCCCACTATTCTCCTGGACTAAATGGCCCTAAGTCAGGGGTCAGCAAACTTTTTCAGCAGGGGGCCAGTCCACTGTCCCTCAGGCCTTGTGGGGGGCCGGACTATATTTTGAAAAATAAATATATGAATGAATTCCTATGCCCCACAAATAACCCAGAGATGCATTTTAAATAAAAGGACACATTCTACTCATGTAAAAACACGCTGGTTCTCTGACCATCCGCGGGCCGGATTGAGAAGGCGATTGGGCCGGATCCGGCCCCTGGGCCTTAGTTTGCCTACCCATGGTTTAAATCAACTAACAGTGCGATGGGGGATGGAATCCAGATTGTGAGAGCAAGAAACCTTTCCCTCTCTTGTCATGGTCCCAACAGAATTCATTCTCTCTCTCTCACACACACACAATGGCTGCAGCTAGCTTTGGAAGGGAAGTTCTGATCCTGATCTCCAGCTGCTGCAGTTGCTGTGTAAAACTGTCCCTGTGGGGTGACTGGGCAAACCCAGCCAGATGGGTGGGGTATAAATAATAAAAATATTATTACAGTGGTACCTCAGGTTAAGAACTTAATTCGTTCTGGAGGTCCATTCTTAACCTGAAACTGTTCTTAACCTGAGGTACCACTTTAACTAATGGGGCCTCCTGCTGCTGCGGCGCCACCGGAGCATGATTTCTGTTCTCATCCTGAAGCAAAGTTCTTAACCCGAGGTACTATTTCTGGGTTAGTGGAGTCTGTAACCCTAAGTGTCTGTAACCTGAAGCATCTGTAACCTGAGGTGCCACTGTATTATTAACACGTAGTTTGGACCTTAGGGCTACAGGCCAAACTAGACATTCACTTAGATTTGTAAACTTGCAGTGAAATGCCTTGTTTGTCCTCAAATAATTGCAGGTATGGGGGAGTCTGATTCTTACTGGGGAACTTATGTCTTCACCACCCTGATTGCTCTCAAACCCCCCCCCCCATGTAGAACTAGAAATCTTATAAAAAGCTCCTAGCATGCCAGGGGTGGTGGTTACAGCCCAGTCCTTCTCTGTGTGTGATATCTCTATTTCTATCATGGTGGGAGGGGGTGAATAAATAAGCCTCCCCTCCCCACATGCTTCATTCCCAATAAAAATTGGGCTTCTCCACATCTGTAATGATTGTAGCTTCATGCTATATGTTAACCCAGATATGACAAACTTGCGACTCTGCAGCTGTTGTTGGACTCCAACTCCCATCATCCTTAATCATTGGTCAGGAAACATCTGGAGAGCCCCAGGTTTGCAAGACCGTTATTGAGTGAACATCTAGGTGGCCCTGAACCATCAATGTAATGAGTACCAGTACTTTGCTGCCAAATGAACTGTCCATGGTCCTGATTACCGTATGTGCAGCAGTGCTTGCTCTACAGCAGCGGTTCTCAACCTGTGGGTCCCCGGATGTTGTTGGACTACAACTCCCATCATCCCTGAGCTCTGGCCTTGCTAGCTAGGGGTGATGGGAGTTGTAGTCCATCAACATCCGGGGACCCACAGGTTGAGAAAGGCTGCTCTACAGGTTCTGGAATGTACATTTTGCCTGAAGATGTCCTGTATCTTACACTGCGCTCATCCTCTAGGATATTGGTCACAGACTGGAGCATATTTTGAGAGAGCGTGTTTGATGGTTTGTTACCTGTTGATCCCACTCTTTAGGGAGCTCACAGCAGCATGTGGGGTTTGTGCTTCCACTCTCTCTGTGCTCTCATTCAATCCCCACAACAGCTATGTGAGGAAGGCTAGGCAGAGAGATGGTAGCTGGCCCAGTGCCACCCAGTGAACTTCATGGTAGAGTTGGGATTTGAATCTGTGTTCCTGCCAAGTCTGACACTCTAGCCAATGCTGGCACTCTCACTGTGGAAAAATAGACTGTATTGACATACGGGGTGCTCTTGTGTGTGCTGGGAAAGGCCTAGCTGCTTTCCACGCACCCCAGCTGAGAGGGACAAGGGCTTTGATGTTGTGCAAAATGTGTGATGGCATCTCCTTCCTCTGCAAGAAGATGAAAGCAGAGGAGGGCAGTGGCTCAGCAGAGAGGCTTACTTGTGTATATGCAAAAGGTCTTTCATGCAGTTTTCAGGATGCAACTGCATTTTGAAGTTTGAGGTTTCATAGAGGCAGAAGCCAGAGTGTGCCATCAAATTGCATGTCAATGTTATTTGCTCTCTTCTGCTGTGACAATTTTTTTTATCTTTCACAGTGTCAGGACTGATAGAGGGCATTGGGGAATTAAAAAAACAACAAATAACTTTACACATTTTGTGTAAAAACAAGTCTATAGAGAATGTAGTCTGTGAAATGAGTAGGGTTGCTTAGAATTTAATGCGTGCCTCTGTTTCCATGGTAAATAGGTGTGTGGTTGTGTGCGTGAGTGAGAGATAGTCATTGTGTGTGTCTCTGTGTTAACGGTGTGTGGTTTTGTGTGTGGTTCTGGTCTCATCCGCTACTGAAATGCAGTTCCAACCACCTTCCACTGATGTCATGAAGTCCTCAGCCCAAATCCCCCCCCCCAATTTATTGTTGCAAAGAACATTTTAAAACAGTGCCTGGTGGAATCTCTAAATCCAGATGAGAACTTTAGGCTTTTTGATGGTCCCGGGTGGGGCTTCAGTGCCATGCCTAGTTCCTTGCCTCTGGCAGAATATATTATGCAAAATAAGCAAACACGCACATTTGCATAATTTACACATGTAAAAGAATTCCGCTCGGTTTGATTTACCCTGGTGAATTCCCCCCCCCCACTTCCTTTTTCTTTTCAAAGCACAGAGTTATTTATAACAGTTTTCCTGCACTTCCCATTCATTTTGGGAGAAATCATAGCTACTGCTGTAGGACTGTTGATTTGCCATAGAGGAAATAAGGGGCGCTTATTCCGAGTCCATCCTACACTTCTGGGATCTGAGACTTGTCCCCTCTTGGAAAACGTAGGCTTTTGATAGGTTCCCAGGAGATGGGAGATGGACTTAAACCTTATGAATTTCCATCGTGGTTTGCTGTGGTCATGTTATGAGGTAGTATTTGGGTTGGTATACATGGGCTGGGTCCTGAGAGCATTCGAATCCTCTCATATGCAAACTTCATCTTGGCTTAGTTCAAAGTGCCGATTGCTAGCTTTAAGGCAGTAACAGGAAAGCTGTGGCCCTTCGAATGTTAATGGGCTGCACATTTCATGACCATTGTCTATGCTGGGATTGGGACTGATGCAATCCAACGATATCTGGAGACTTGATCCTGCAGATAGATAGATAGATAGATAGATAGATAGATAGATAGATAGATAGATAGATAGATAGATGTTTGAGAAAGTCTTCGGCCTGGCAGCTTTGGTCTGGTTCTCTGAGGTTTCTGTATACCCCACCTATCTGGCTGGGTTTCCCCAGCCACTCTGGGTGGCTCCCAACAGAATATTAAAAGCACAATAGAACATCAGACATTAAAAACTCCCCTAAACAGGGCTGCCTTCATATGTCTACTAAAAGTTAGATAGTTGCTTCTTTTTCCTCTGCTCCTCGTGTTATGTTCTTGTGTTTTAGGTTGATTGCTTTTAAACTGTTGTCCCGTCATGCATTTTCTGTCGCCGTGGAAAAGCGATATACAGTTTTTTTTTTAAAAAAATGAATAAACAACACAAAGCATAAATAAATATATATCAATAATATATATTGCAAATTGATTTTTTAAAAAATACTTTCCTTGACACTTAACTTCCAAGTCACTTGGATTGCATCAGGAATTCTGGCAAAAGTGTGTACATGGTGTCCCGATGCCTCCCAGTATTTACTGAATCCCCAGACTTTCGCCCCTTTCCCGTAGGAGTTTATAAATTGTCAAGGCAAAGCTGGTCTAGCAATCATTAGAAGCATTTAATTAAACTCTAAGGGAAAAGACTCCTAGCACCTGGTCTGCAGCAACAGATTGCATCTTAAGATTGGTAAGAATGAATCCAGGTGTGTGGTACCATGCACACAGATCTATGTAATCACCTGAGCTTTATGTCCCTTCCCTGTTTGATACCAACAGTGTTTCTTTTCTTTCTGTGAATAGGTGCCATATGTTTCCTGATTTTGTACCTAAGAGGAGAAGGTTATATGCCAAGCATGTACTTTGATGCTGAAAATATAGGAAGCTTTTCTCTCTCTCTGTTGTCACTAGTACAAATAATAATAATAATAATAATAATAATAATAATAATAATAATTTATTATTATTTTTTCAAATGGTTTGCATTAATTTTCCATTTTCAACACAACACAAAATAACAAACAAATAACAAACATACAGTGGTACCTCGGGTTACATACGCTTCAGGTTACATACGCTTCAGGTTACAGACTCCGCTAACCCAGAAATATTGCTTCAGGTTAAGAACTTTGCTGCAGGATGAGAACAGAAATTGTGCTCTGGCGGCACGGCACGGCAGCAGCAGGAGGCTCTATTAGCTAAAGTGCTGCTTCAGGTTAAGAACAGTTTCAGGTTAAGTATGGACCTCCGGAACGAATTAAGTACTTAACCCGAGGTACCACTGTATATAAAAAACAAACAAACACACACTCAAAATTTCTTACAGTTAAAAATCCAAATTCATTCCATTTTAGGTGACTTCCTTCCTGACTGATTTTCATTAAATTTCATTTTAGCAATTTTCCAATATCAATAATAATTTATTATTTGTACCCCGCCCACCTGGCTGGGTTTCCCCAGCCACTCTGGGTGGCTTCCAACAAAGATTAAAAATACATCAAAATGTCGCACATTAAAAACTTCCCTGAACAGGGCTGCCTTCAGGTGTCTTCTAAATGTCAGGTAGTTGTTTATCTCTTTGACATCTGGTGGGAGGGCGTTCCACAGGGCGGGTGCCACTACCGAGAAGGCCCTCTGCCTGGATCCCTGTAACTTCTCTTCTCGCAGTGAGGGAACCGCCAGAAGGCCCTCAGTGCTGGACCTCAGCGTCCGGGCAGAACAATGGGGGTGGAGACGCTCCTTCAAGTCTAAATAACTTCCAGCATTCTGTGACTGAGATGTTGTGTTCAGCGAAACACATTTACGGCACCCAACTGTTGACTACATTCCCTGCAAGTCCCTGCTGAGCCATATGGTGATATCGCGCCAGTCAGTACATCTCAGCCTAACCTACCTTACAAAATTGTTGTGAGGACAACATTGGGAATCTCATTCGTTTCGCTTTTCATTTGTATACCGCCTTTCTGTATTACTATTCGCAAGGTGGTTTGCAGCTACAAAATATACAGCAAAGAACACACACCTTGTAATAATCTGATCCGATATGGAAAACCATAATAAAACATAACTTTAAAATGGAACCGCTTATATCAAATAACGTTCAGCAATCTAGCAGAGTATAATAGTGCACATTAAAATTAACTTACGAAACATCATCAAATAATAATGAAACAGAAATTCACTCTTAACAATTACAATAAATAATTGCTAAACTATGATCTGTAAAAATAAACTGCAAGTCACAATGCATTCGATGAAGGGCAAGATGCAAGTGCAAAGGGATGCCTTTTGCTTGCTTGTTTGTTTATCGCGAAGGGTTTCTAGCCCCTTACCTGCAAGCTGGAAAAAGCCAGGCTGTGCTTTACTTTCTTTCTCTAAGGCTGCCTGAACTCCCTTTTTAGAATGGGCTGCCTGGCGCTCTTGTCGATTTGCAATCTGTGCACACGCCCCGGCTCCAGATTTGCCTTGTTGGTTGCTCGGATTTGTCTGTTGACAAACCTCTTTGAGAAAACAGACTTGCAGAATGTAAAACACACCAGTGTTTGCCGTCCCCGCATTCTGCTTCGAGAAATCTTTGCCATTCTGAAGTACAGACATCTTGGGTAAAGAGGGAAAATGACAGTAAATAAAGATGTGGAAGTGCCGGTGAATACATTGACCTTGGAAATGCAAGCTTTGTAGGCAGCACTTGTAAAGCAGCCGAGATACCTTGTAAAGTCACTGTTTAAACTTTCCCTGGTTATTAAGGGCTTCTGCGGGACTTGAGTGCTAATGTCGCCATCCCGCCATCCCTGAAGTATGCAGTCGAATAATGCACGGCCTATCATTTTGATTTTTTTTATTATTATTTTCGAGCCCGTGATAGAACTACTCTTTGCTTTGCACAATGGAACAAACAGAGCATGAAATTAAATGTCACATATTAAATCTGCTGGTTTAACTCCCAACCAACCACCCCTTTTCTTGTTTTGCCTTCGGAGTGGTCAGTTTTATCGTTAGCAGAGTCCACAGCAAGTCCTTGCTGTTGCAGTTCTGAAAACAAACTTAATACCAAAAGAAATTGATTTGGGAAGTTGTTTCGATTCCGTCTTTAAAAATAATAATAATAATTCTGAAGCGAAAGGACTGGTGCTTACAGTGGCTTTTCATAAATAGTAAATATGCATTCAATGTGGTGTGTCGCTTTGTAGGCTAGCCCCCAAATAAACGTGGTATTTTGTGACTTCTGTCCTGTAACCTTGCCCCTGCAAAAAGCAGGGTGTGTGAAGAGTCTCATAGATGGGACGGGATTTATCCTTTGTGGGAGGGAGCTTTTCAGAATCAGAAATACTTTTATGCAGTTCCTTTGCAAGTAAATTCCCCCTTCCTTATCCTTTCTTTTATAAGTAGCTTGTCATACACTTTCAGTGATTGTCTACATAGTTTTAGAAGCCTTCAGGTACTATAAAATATCTGTTAAAGGAGTGGGGGACCTGTTTCAGCCTGAGGACCACATTTACTTCTGGGAAGAGCCATGTGACAATGGAGGGCAGTGCCAAAGGCCAAAGTGGGTGGAGCAAATAATGCAAATTTTTACTTTTGTACAGCAGACTAGTTTCTGCATCCTCCATTCAAGCAGCATTATCAGAAATCAGTGGAACATACTATTGTACTGATTCATTTTTTACTGTGCATTTTGATGAGTTGTATCTTACAAAGACAATGGTTATTTATTGAAATAAACTGGGGTTAAACCAGTTTTCTTTCCCTGTTGGATATTTCTTTCCACCCACCCCTCTGCCCGCCATGTTCTGTGTGCCCCTGGATTTCAACGCAAGCACACCATTCCAAGTCCTGTTGGGTCCCTCCCAATCCCACCCTTTATGCTCAAGCTTCCTGTTGCCTGTTGTTCATTAGATCCTTGCTTAGGAACAAAGGGAGCTGAATGATAGCAGGTCAAGACAGCTGAGCTAGCTAGCAAAGTGGGGGGGGGTGTAGTGTCCACACCCGGAAATTTTTCCAGTGCTTCATTTTTCCATGGAAGTTTTTCCCTTACCGAAGTTTCGCTTGTAACAGGGAAAGGCTTCCAACTGCAAATATTAGGCAAGTGTAGCAGTTTCAGAGTTGAAATTGTTGGATTGCCATTTGGTGACAACATGGAAGTGAACCATTTTGGAAGATAGCACCCTCTCTCTTCAGTGCGCTCCTTGGGTGATTTGGGTGTCTCGCCAGAGTGGTGCATGCTCTGGTTATCTCCCACTTGGACTACTGCAATGCACTCTATGTGGGGCTACCTTTGAAGGTGATCCGAAAACTACAACTAATCTAGAATGTGGTGCTAGACTGGTGATTGGGAGTGGCTGCCGAGACCATATAACACCAGTCCTGAAAGACCTACACTGGCTCCCGGCATGTTTCTGAGCACAATCCAAAGTATTGGTACTGACCTTTAAAGCCCTAAACAGCCTCGGCCCAGTATACCTGAAGGAGCGTCTCCACCCCCATCGTTCAGCCCAGACCCTGAGGTCCAGTTCCAAGGGTCTTCGGGAAGTTCCTGCGAGAAGTGAGGTTACAGGGAACCAGGCAGAGGGCCTTCTTGGTGGTGGCGCCCACCCTGTGGGACACCCTCCCATCCGGTGTCAAGGAAATAAACAACTATCTGACTTTTAGGAGACATCTGAAGGCAACCCTGTTTGGGGAAGTTTTTAATGTTTGGATTTGATATCCTGCTTTATCACTACCCGAAGGAGACTCAAAGCGGCTAACATTCTCCTTTCCCTTCCTCCCCCACAACAAACACTCTGTGAGGTGAGTGGGGCTGAGAGACTTCAAAGAAGTGTGACTGGCCCAAGGTCACCCAGCAGCTGCATGTGGAGGAGCGGAGACGCGAACCCAGTTCACCAGATTATGAGTCTACTGCTCTTAACCACTACACCACACTGCTGATATTGATATGTTTCATATTTTATCACTTTATTATTATTAATATTCTTTTGGGAGCCACCCAGAGTGGCTGGAGTAATAATAATAATATAATTAATAATAATAATAAGACAGAATTTACTTTTTGAGAACCTATATGTTTTCCCAAGCTTTCCTGGACTCCGACATCATCATAACCATCATTATTATTTGCTTTGCTCACTGATCAGTTTTATTCGTGAGCTGCAGTTTTATTTTATTCGTGAGCTGCAGTTGCACTTCGTTTGGCTTTTGCAACATTTTATTTAGTGTTGTTCGCATTCATAGTGATTTTATTTAAACCGCTTAGAGATTTTTGCTCTGTTGAGCAGTATCAATAAACAAGTATCGCCATGACTGACACCTTTCTGAGTGCAGAGTTGAAACAGCGACAACCAAGGAGTCTCCAGAGGCAGCTACTGGCTGGGTTTCCACTTGGATCTGTTGATACCTTGGCTCTCTATTTACTGCATGGCCTGTTTGGCTGTACAAGAGCTGGTGCCCCCTTTAAGTTGGGGGACGGGGGGAATGGGGGTGAAGCACCTGCTGCCAATCCCTTGTCTTCATCTAACGTAAAATGCCCTTTAGGCCTGGGATCTTAAACAGGCCATTTTCTCTGTTTCCTGCCTACTTAAAAAACAGACACGCAGGTGCTTTTAAAATGGCAGCTATTTTTAACTTAAGCAGACAAGATTCCCCTAAGAGGGAGTGAATCGATGTTTCTTTTAAAAAAAGAGAGAAAGAAGACGACACAAGTCCTTGAGGAGGAGGAGCGCTGAGCAACATAAACCTTTCCCTAGACAGGGGTTTAAAGAGTCCTTCAGTCCCATAAGTGGCTGCTTAGACATAGTCTTGACACTTTGGCAGTAATTTAGCACTAGAAACATATTTACGCTTAAGATACGGCGTCTCAGCCCTCTCTTCTTGTAAGAGGTTGCTAATGGGTTGTGTTTTTAAACATTAATAGCCCCTGCACTTGATTCTCTTGCATTTGATGTCTTAATATGGCAGGGTGGGGAGGTCAGTTTATGTATGCTACTCGAATCCTGGACTCACGGCAAGGGTGATTTTCCTCTTAGGGTGGTGGTTATGTTGGAGCACCAGTCAACCACAAGCTCTGTGAGATGAGAGCATTCCTTTGTGCTGACTGTCCACACAAACTAACAGCAGTGCCAACTCCAGGAGTTTGAGAGGCCTTGGGCACATTTGCAAAATGGAAAAACTGTCATGGACACCACAGACGTGCACCACAACTAGAGATGGGAAGGCCGGGGGGGGGGGATGGAAAAATTGGGGGCGGGGAGAGAGATTTTTTCTGGTTTTTCCATCCAAAGCCATTTTTTTTCATTTAAAAAAAAGGGGGAAACCCTGTTTTCCCCCCAATTTTTCTGATTTTTTCTAGGCCTTCCCATCTCTAACCACAACCAAGCATATGCCACAGCTTGTTTTGATGGATATTGTTTTAATACTGTACATAGTGCATGCAAGGGTGCGGGTGGTGCAGTGGTCTAAACCAGTGAGCCTCTTGGGGTTGCCGATCAGAAGGTTGGAGGTTCGAATCCCTGCGACAGAGTGAGCTCCTGTTGCTCTGTCCCAGCTCCTACCAACCTAGCAGTTCAAAAGCACACCGGTGCAAGTAGATAAATAGGTACTGCTGTGGCAGGAAGGTAAACGGTGTTTCCATGCACTCTGGTTTCCGTCACGGTGTTCTGTTTCACCAGAAGCAGTTTAGTCATGATGGCCACATGACCTGGAAAACTGACTGCAGACAAACGCCAGCTCCCTCAGCCTGAAAAGCAAGATGAGTGCCGCACCTCATAGTTGCCTTTGACGGGACTTAACTATCCAGGGGTCCTTTACCTGTTACCTTTTATTGCATACCGTGTAGAGATTATTAGAAAAATTTAAGCACTTAACAAGTGTTTTTCAAAGAAACAAGTGCATAAATGCATAAATAATGTCGGCTACAACTGAGCTTTTAATCTGAGCCTAATTTCAGCAAGGCAAGGGGACCCAGGTTGAGTCCTGTGCAGGAACAGGTGCATGTTCTTTATGCTAGCAAACGCTCTGTGAAAAGTAGGGGTGGCCCTCAGAAGAAGTGTGGCAAATAGACAAGAATGACGGGGAGTTGCAGTCCCACAGCATAAGACTAGAACCCAGATCCACCTGAGTCGTGGGATAGGCAGGACAGAGAATATGGTGTATTTTTTCACACAAACACATGGTTAAATAAGATTGCTTCCACAAGAAAGCAGATTAGACAAAGTCATGGAGAATAAGGCTCTAACAGTGGCTGCTGGTTACAATGGTTATGATTTAGTTCCCATTGGAAAATTGCTGTTGTGCTCCTGTCCTCATTGTGGGTTTCCCATAGCCCAGTGTGGGAACGCAGTACTGTACTGTATGTCTAGTCCAACAGGAATTCCCTTATGCTCTCATCTTGACTCCTGTGGGAAGCAGGATACAGCACTAGCGCTGTTGGTCTGTTCCAGCAAGCATCTTCATGCCTTGCTGCTATTGTACACACTGCAAAAAAATAATAATCAGATTGACACTGATTATAGAATTCCAAAATTTGGCTTTCTGTCCGATTGAATTCCTCTGCTTTTCACAAACCTCAGGGATGTATTGTTACTGTCTACTTCCTACTGTTTGACGTGACAGTAAGCATATATTATTTGTCGCCGATCCACAGGAAGATGCGGTTCTGTTCTGCGAAGAGACGGTTTCTGAAATAGCGTGCTGAGCCCCCAGTTTGTGCCCTGCCCGTGTTCCTGTGCTCAGTTTAAAAATGAGAAGATTGTTCCTTTAGCTGCTGGATGCATCGCCCTGCTGTAGGTTTTGGGAGGTCCAGCGCATGGGAGGAGCCCATGCTGTCCTCAACAGTGATAATTACATTCTTGCAGCAGGAGCGCTCATTGGCATTTAATCTACAGAATACAATAATCTAGGCCTGCCAAGCAAGTGTGCTCGTGAATACATTGTTATTACTTTGCGAGGGCTCCCTTATTGTTTGTCCGGCCACTCTTCTGTTTTAGATCACTTTTCATTAAATAATAATAATAATAATAATAATAATAAGGTTTAAAACAACTGCACTGGCTGCTGCTTAATTTTCCAAAGTGCTAAGGATTACCTGCAAAGCCATATATGACCTGGTGACCCAATAACATAAGGATGGCACTTCTGGATCAGACCAGAGGCCCATCTAGTCCAATATCTTTCTCACACAGTGGCCCGCCCAATTGCCTACTATGGGAAGCCAAAAATCAAGACCCGAGTGAAACAGCATTCTCCTTCCTGCATTTTCCAGAGACTGTTTTTTAGAAGCGTACTGTGTCTGACATGGGAAGTAGAATCAGGGTTAGTGCAGAAGACTATTCCCATTTATGTGGGGGTTCCATTCCAGGCTTCTGTGTGCATATGTGAAATTGTGTAAAATGGGGAGCACCCTGGTGAGTCCTACTTAACCAAGCCCCACCTTCCTCTGGCTTACGTGAGCTGGAGGGGCGGCAGAACCTGAGCAGCTGATGCGCGCAGGAAAGAAACTCCACTATGCTTCTTCACGTGTGTCAGCCGAGCTGGTCAACAGAGCTATGCTGTCCTTCCAGCTCATGAGAGCCAGAGGGACATCGGAGCTGGGTTGACTTGCAGAGCTTTGCTCCTTCCCCATGTGTAGGAATGATCGCTGGGTGCAGAGCACACTCCCCGCCCGCAGGCAGCCTCAGCTACCTGCACGCGTGACCTTGGGGTACGGGGCACACTCCCCCTCACAGATAAGGCCACAGCTGTCTGAACATCTTGCCCTCTGTCTAACCTTTTGCGGTCTCAGTAGTCTGCCGTGTCCTGTCTGTGACCTTTGTCTCTGAGACCTTTGTCTCTTTTGTCATACATTGTGCAAGGGGAAAATGACGCGGTGGAAACAAGTGCCAAAATAGCTTTGTACCACCCCACTATCTCGGGACTGGAAGGTGTGCAAAGGTCACAGCCCAAAATGTATCTGCCTGGGTTTGCATATTGTGTCAATAAAAGGAGCCTCCACAGAGCTGGCCGGCAGCTTGCTTGCAGCTCACTTGTGCGCAGCTCACCTGCATTATCAGCTCCTGCCTCATGTCCTTCACTTCACCCATGCACATCAGCTGGGCCTGCTCCGACACCCCTCCAGCTCTCGCAAGGGTGGTGGGGCTCAGTTGACCAGGTGCTCCTATTCCTGGGTACCACTTCTGGGTACCCTGCACTGCACATGTGTGCGGTTGTACGCAAATAGAATCGCATAAACAGGAGTTGCCTGTAGCCCTTTAGTTGTAGTGTTAGAAGTAGTAGAAGAAGATCTGGGGATGTGAAGAGCTGCCTTCTCCCACACAAACGAAACCGAGATAATCTTTTGAGGTCCTTCTGGGAGTCCTTGTCTTCCGAGGTTAGTCAGATGGCATCCAGAGAGACAGTCTTCTTGATTTTTTCGCCTCGTTTCTTGGAAACCTTTCCCCAAGGAAGCTTGCCAGATGCATAACCTCACGTCTCTTCAATGCCAGGCAAATATCTCCTTTCCCAGGCCTTCCAAAATACCTTGTGAATTGCTTTTGTGCTGCTGTTTTCAACATGTTTTAATTTGATCGGTTTTGATCGGTTTTGTCATTTTTGTTTAATGCTGTTTGGTTAGCCGCGCTAGGAGATGAAATACTGAAGGATGGAATATATATTGAAAAACAAAGTAAGACATACAAAAGAGACTGATTGTAAGATGATGATTTGACAACACTCAGTTGAAGTTATAAAGTGTAAACACACACTCGTATCTCCCAGACAATTTTCCTGCAAAACGAGAAAGGAAATGAGTGAAAATCAGTTGCAGCTAAAGTACTTTTCATAAATTGAGAAAATTATGTTGGTGGGTTTTTTGGGGTGTTTTTTTTGAAATTATGCTTTCTCTTCCTCTTCCCTGTACAGTGGTACCTCGGGTTAAGAACTTAATTCATTCCGGAGGTCCATTCTTAACCTGAAACTGTTCTTAACTTGAGATACCACTTTAGCTAATAGGGCCTGCTGCCGCCGCGCAATTTCTGTTCTCATCCGGAAGCAAAGTTCTTAACCCGTGGTACTATTTCTGGGTTAGCGGAGTCTGTAACCTGAAGCATTTGTAACCCGAGGTACCGCTGTATATCTTATGTGTATGCAAATTTCATTTTTCTTGTTTTGTAATGTACTCTGAGGAACAAAATAAAACAGTTGAGGGGGAAACAAGCCGTTTAGGAGTTCATTCTTTACCAAGCTTGTGCCCTCCAGAAGTTACACCAAAACTCCCATCAGCCCCAACCAGCATGGCCACTAGTCAGTGATGAAGGGAATTCTAGTCCAACAACATCTGGATGGTGTCAGTTTGGTGAATGCTGCCCTGGGTCTGAATTCTGCATTCTGCTGTCCCGGTTCACAGGTTCTGTGTCCCAGATTAGAAGGAAAGTGCTTCCCCCGCTTCAAAACTGCTGTTGCGTATGTGAATTATTAAGAAGGCTATTGATAAACTGGAATGTGTGCAGAGGAGGGTGATCAAGATAAGGGGCCTGGAAACCTAGCCTGATGAGTAACGGTTGTTTAGCCCTGGAGAAGAGGGGACTGAGGGGAGATATGATAGGCATCCTCAGATTTCTCAAGGGCATATGGAAGATGAGCAAGCTTGTTTCCTCCTGCTCCAGTGGGCAGGACAGACTAGAACCAATGACTTCAAGTTACAAGAAAGGAGATTCAGATCAAACATCAGGAAGAACTTTCTGACAGTAAGAGCTGTTCGACACTAGAACGGTTTCCCTGGGCACTCTCCCTCCTTGGAAGTTTTTAGGCAGAGGTTAGAATATGGCCATCTGTCATGGCTTGCTTTAGTTGAGATTTCTACATTACAGGAATTTGGACCAGAAGACTCCCAGGGTCCCTGCCAACAATTTTACGATTCTATTTTTGTTCTAAATCAACTGAATCCGTTGATCAGCTAGGATTTATTTAATATGACAGCCCTAACAACAACATCATCATTATCATCACCATCATTTATTATTTGTACCCCGCCCATCTGCCTGGGTTTCCCCACCCACTTTGGGCAGCTTCCAACAAAGATTAAAAATACCTTAAAATGTCACACATTAAAAGCTTCCCTGAACAGGGCTGCCTTCAGATGTCTTCTAAATGTCAGGTAGTTGTTTATCTCTTTGACATTTGATGGGAAGGCGTTCCACAGGGCCGAGAAGGCCTGGTTCCTTGTAACCTCACTTCTTGCAGTGAGGGAACCACCAGAAGGCCCTCGGCGCTGGACCTCAGCATCTGGGCTGAACAATAGGGGTGGAGACACTCCTTCAGGTATGCTGGGCTGAGGCCGTTTGGGCTTTAAAGGTCAACACCAACACTTTGAATTGAACAATGCAGATCCGTTGTTATTTCTTGCCTCATTTGGAAAGTCAAAGCACTAATGGCCGCCCTAATATCAAGACATCTTTCTCAGACCTTTCTCAGTGACCTCTTGGTATCACAGTGACAAGAGCTGTTCTACTGTGGAACAGTCTCCCTCAGGAGATGGTAAACTCTCCTTTCTTGGAGATTTTTAAGCTGTCATGGTTGAGATTCCTGCATTGCAGAGCGTTGGACTCAATGGTTGGGGTCCCTTCGATCTCTACAGTTCTATGATACTATGTATATATGATTCTATAATAATATAGGCTGCATTTTCACGATCCATTGGAGGACCAACAAGTGGGGTGAGGACATACATCACAATTTCTTTTCATCTTAAAGAGCATTAATTGAGATGGGATGGCATGTTCATTGATTATCCCACTTGCTATAATAATAATTTATTATTTATACCCCGCCCATCTGGCTGGGCCTCCCCAGCCACTCTGGGCGGCTTCCAACGAAGTATTAAAATACAGTAGTCTGTTAAACAGTAAAAGCTTCCCTAAACAGGGCTGCCTTCAGATGTCTTCTAAAAGTCTGGTAGTTGTTCTTCTCTTTCACATCTGGTGGGAGGGCGTTCCACAAGGTGGGCGCCACTACCGAGAAGGCCCTCTGCCTGGTTCCCTGTAACTTGGCTTCTCGCAGTGAGGGAACCGCCAGAAGGCCCTCTGCACTAGACCTCAGTGTCCAGGCAGAACGATGGGGGTGGAGACTCTCCTTCAGGTATACTGGACCGAGGTCTTTTGTTACCTAAATGACCTCTGGTAATTTCCCCCCACCTGCCATTAAACTCTTGAGATGTCTCTGATACCTGTACTTGTAAGAGCTGATTTATTAATTGCCAGCTATATGGAAAAGTGCCAGGGTGAGATCCCTTCTTTTGTTGACTGCTCCGTGAAAAGAGGAATGTCTGCGACTGCACAGAGTCTGGAGCAGCCTTAGCCAACCTGGTGCCCTCCAGATGTTCTGGATTGCTGGCTGGGGTGGATGGAAGTCTTAGTCCAAAATATCTTGAAACATCTTCCCACCTTGGATCAAACTGTGCTTCCAGGTGTCATAAGAAAGCTGCAGAGGTAGTGCAGGATAGTATGCACATCAGAAATGATCTCTTTCAGCTTGTGCCTTCTGGAAGAAGGTACAGGGTTATAAAGACTAGGACTAGCCGCCTGAGAAACAGTCTTTATCCAAATGCAATTTTGGTTTTAAACGCAGTGTAAGGTAGTCTCTATGGGAGTATATTGTATTTAATTATGGGGTACCAGAGTTTTTAGGGGGCTAACCAGGCTGGGATAGCTGGGATAGCAGGCTTGTTGGTTTTGAATGTCTGATGTAGATTTTTTCAATTTCGTCGTTCTGTATGGGACAATGACAATAAAGATTATCGTATCATATCGTATCGTAAGGCACCAGGTTGACTGCTCCGGAGTGCTGATGTCTCGGTACAAGGTGAGGCACAGAATAAATATCCCAAGCGGCACAAGACGTCTGCTCTAAATGGCCTTTTTCCTTGTTCTACCTTTCCAGTCTAATATTGTGAAACTGACCAAGCCGGTGGCGCTGTGGACCCAGCAGGATGTGTGCAAGTGGCTGAAGAAACACTGCCCTAATCAGTATCAAATCTACAGTGAGTCATTCAAACAGCATGACATAACTGGTAAAGTATGAAATATAAAGACCTATTTCACTTGAGTGTGTATTGCTTGTTTCGATCGCTCTTGTTTTGCGAGGGGGCGACATCCGATAAAACTTGTGCTTCGTTTTTTTGCCCGGTGCTGAGCGGTGGGGAGGCCGGGAGGGAATCGGCAGCGTTCCCAGCTATGTTATCCGAAGGAGCAATCCGCAGAAAATATACAGTGAGCGAGCCTTGCCGTGATAAAGGATTGTGGTTTTTAATCTATATCTTTTTTGACACATGCCCACCTTAGGGGCCTGGCTTAAGGCTGAAAGGGCATAAATGAAACAAACCGATTCTGCTCCAATAAGACTTTAGAATACAAGAAGCATAGCTTCATATGAGGAGCCCAGTGGAAGAACACAGCCTTTCTATACAGATGCTGCCAACCAAGCCTGACGTGTCTGGAGGTCAGGATATGAGCTTTGAGAGCTCACTGCTCTCTCTTCAAAGAAGAGGCAGACATGGAGAATCTAAATTCAGCTCAGATTAAAATCAGAGCCAGAGGGGAAAGTTCTGGCTTGGTTCCCTCCCAGCCACCCATCCTCTCCAGCACCAGGCCTGAGGGCGTGCCAGAAGCGTGTTGCATGCGGCACATACAGGACATATCAAGGGGGACACAGCCCCCCATGCCAGCTGATCAGTTCAGCTTATCTCCCCCTCTCTGCTCATCAAACGATCAATCTAATAACCAGGGAGGACTCCATATGCACCCCCAACTGGGTACTGGTCTTTGGCCACCCCAGAAACACAGCAAGTTTTCTTTGCTGTTTGCCACCATGGCACAAATTGGTAGGGGTGAGGGTCAGTGGCTGAAAAATAATTGCTTGGGAATCCAGATCACGGTTCTGAACTGTAAGTTGGCTGCTCTGAGTTTAAGCCACATTTGGATTATTTAGATCTGCCCGTGGCCCTGGTGTTGCTATCAGACCATGCGTAGGCAAACTAAGGCCTGGGGGCCTGATCCAGCCCAATCGCCTTCGGATGGTCCGGGAATCAGCCTGTTTTTACATGAGTAGAATGTGTCCTTTTATTTAAAATGCATCTCTGGGTTATTTGTGGGGCCTGCCTGGTGTTTTTACATGAGTAGAATGTGTGCTTTTATTTAAAAATAATTTCTGGGTTATTTGTGGGGCATAGGAATTTGTTCATCCCCCCCCCCAAAAAAAAATATAGTCCGGTCCCCCACAAGGTCTGAGGGACAGTGGACTGGCCCCCTGCTGAAAAAGTTTGCTGACCCCTGCTATCAGACTTTGCAGGTACTCAAGGGGGAAACCAATATAAAAACAACACTGAAATTAAACTTGTGCTTAACCTCTTCTTGCTAATTTTATTTTGTTTTGCCCTCTTGCGTTATTTCAAGTTGTGCATAAGTATTGTGCGGCGATATTGCAGGAAGTAAAAGGAATTTAATATTCTTGTCAAGTGAAAGCCTACCTGAAGGAGCCTCTCCACCCCACACTGTTCAGCCCAGATTCCTGCAGTTGCAAGGGACGGGATTTGATGACCCTCGTGGCCCCTTCCCAACCTACAACTCTATGTTGCTTCTGCCCCTTTTATGATCTGTGGGGCAGGGTAGCATTCATCCTCCACCAGGCTCACTTTGCTGCGGTGGCTGGCACGGAAGAGGCGATTGCTAGGCAAGTACATTCCTAAATGGTGTATCGCAACAAGGCAGCTGATGTATCATGAGATATAAAATGAGGATAGACTTCTGCTGTGTCCACCCGCAAGTGAGGTTACCCACTGCATTTTTGCATGGTTCTCCAGCTTTCACTGGGAAATCTTAACTGCTTCTGCTCGTTGGATAGGACTGGATCATTTGGGGGGGGAGGGGTGAAAGTGGCCTTCCTATTTATTTTTTATTTTTTTATTTTGTTTATTAACAATTTCAACCCATAACAAAATATCATAACATATCATCTTCATTATTTCCCTCCACCTCCCCAAAAAACCCTCCCCCTAAGACTTCCCTCAGCTCCTCTCTCTGATTTCTTAACACATACTGTTCTCTGCATACTGTAAAATTGTATAAATCCTTATATTATCTATCTACCATATTAACCATCAATAGATTTGTGTATGTTTATTCAAAACCTGCCAAGGAGTCCAGTTCATTTTGTTGTCTTTTTAGATGGTACCTCAGGTTAAGTACTTAATTCGTTCCGGAGGTCCGTTCTTAACCTGAAACTGTTCTTAACCTGAAGCATGACTTTAGCTAATGGGGCCTCCTGCTGCTGCCGTGCCGCTGGAGCAAGATTTCTGTTCTCATCCTGAAGCAAAGTTCTTAACCCGAGGTACTATTTCTGGGTTAGCAGAGTCTGTAACCTGAAGCGTATGTAACCTGAAGCGTATGCAACCTGAGGTACCACTGTAATTTGTAAAAAGTTCCCACTCTTCTTTGAAGTCACAGTTGTCCTTATCTCGCAGTTTGTATGTCAGTTTAGTCAGTTCTGCATAGTTCATCAATTTCTCTTGCATCAGGACTGGATCATTTAATCATGCAGAATTGTAGCGCCTTTCGGTATTCTGTCTGCTGCATCTCTGGATGATTCCCTGTTCTGCCTGCTTCTAAACAGGACATGCCCAGAACAGTAGGAGAAAATGCAGTTTAGTGGTAGAGCCCTGCTTGAATGCAAAAGGCCCCAGTCTTAGTCCCCTCATTTCCAGTTAACAGGGCCAAGTAGCCAAAGAATGAATTACCTCTGCCTGAGACTCTGCCAGTCAGAGTAGACAACACTGCATTGTTGTTGTTTAGTCGTTTAGTCATGTCCAACTCTTCGTGACCCCATGGACCAGAGCACGCCAGGCATTAGATGATGGTTTTCCCAGTAGTGATGTATGGAAGTGAGAGCTGGACCATAAAGAAGGCTGATCGCCGAAGAATCGATGCTTTTGAATTATGGTGCTGGAGGAGACTCTTGAGAGTCCCATGGACTGCAAGAAGAGCAAACCTCTCCATTCTGAAGGAAATCAGCCCTGAGTGCTCACTGGAAGGACAGGTCCTGAAGCTGAGGCTCCAATACTTTGGCCACCTCATGAGAAGAGAAGACTCCCTGGAAAAGACCCTGATGTTGGGAAAGATGGAGGGCACAAGGAGAAGGGGATGACAGAGGATGAGATGGTTGGACAGTGTTCTTGAAGCTACCAGGATGAGTTTGACCAAACTGTGGGAGGCAGTGGAAGACAGGAGTGCCTGGTGTGCTCTGGTCCATGGGGTCACGAAGAGTCGGACACGACTAAACAACAACAGAATATGGCAGTTTTCTGTGTTCTTAACAACTCAAGCAGATGCATGTGAGCTACTCTCTGGGCAAGTAATTCTAACTCTTTCACCATCTACCTGAGAGTAGGAGCCCTGTTATTTTAGGCACGTCGTCTTCTCCAAAATTTGTGGGATTTTTTTTTTAAAAAAAGAACCCCAAAATCTCCAAAGCGAATAATTTTATAAACTCATGGGGAAGCTGGTGTTAAATCGGCTGTGTGCCCACTCCATTGTTACAAATCAGGAGCAAAACCTAACTGGAAAATCTGTGTAGGGTTAACATGTCCTTTTGAATAATATGCCAGACAGGGCTTATTCCGCCCCCCCTTCCCCAATCCGCAGATTCCAAGTCATGAGTTCTTACGGTACATCTGCTGTAAAGGGAGGTAGTAAAACCAGCTTACAAATTTTTAGATCGATAATTTTAAAGCCGTGCAACAGTCTTAATCTGCAAAAGCAAAAACCCTTGTGTGATATTTTTTAAAGCATTTTTAGCAGGTGAATTAAAAACCAGCGCAACAGGTAAAAAAATAAAATGAATCGCTAACAGTAGCAAGATAGCAGCAAATGTCACTTAGCCATTTAAAAATGCCTCAAATAAGCGGGACGCGGGTGGCGCTGTGGGTTAAACCACAGAGCCTTGGACTTGCCGATCAGAAGGTCGGCAGTTTGAATTCCTGTGACGAGATGAGCTCCCGTTGCTCAGTCCCTGCTCCTGCCAACCTAGCAGTTTGAAAGCACGTGAAAGTGCAAGTAGATAAATAGGTACCACTCTGGCGGGAAGGTAAACAGTGTTTCCGTGCGCTGCTCTGGTGCGCCAGAAGCGGCTTAGTCATGCTGGCCACATGACCCGGAAGCTGTACACTGGCTCCCTCGGCCAGTAAAGGGAGATGAGCGCCGCAACCCCAGAGTTGGCCACGACTGGACCTAATGGCCAGGGGTCCCTTTGCCTTTACCAATAAATAAGCAGGCCTTTGTCTGGTGCCTAAAAGTAATTAAATTTATCACCTGGCACTGCTTTCTGGGGGACAGAGCACTGCTGAAAAGCCCTTTCCACAATCTCCAGGTATCTCCACCATCAGAGATCAGGCTACTCCACGGTTGGATTCAGCAATGCTTCTGAATACCACTTCCTGGAAACCACAGGAGGGTAGAGTGCTCTTGTGTTTGGATCCTTCTTGCCCCACAGGCATCTGGTCAGCCACTGTGAGAAAAGGATGTTGCACCAGATGGGCCATTGGGCTGATCCAGCAGGGCTCTCCTTATGGTCTCGTGTCTTAGGGATGTGAGTGATGATCTTACCAATAGGACAGGCTCATGTGGAAGATGATCGACCTTAAGGTCCATGAACAACCATAGTTTAGAGGTCACGGGCTCTAAGGAAGTCAGACTATCCTCCATCAGGGCCAGGGCCTTCTCAGTGATGGCTCCGACCTGGTGGAATGCTCTGTCCCATGAGACTAGGGCCCTTCAGGATTTAACCTCCTTCTGTCGGGCCTGTAAGACAGAGCTATTCCGCCTGGCCTTTAATTTGAATCCAGCCTGATCTTTTATTTCCCTTCCCTTCCCCTTTTATGAAGATCACCTGCTCTGAGACCCCGCAGCTAATTCTCCCCTGGCCTCCTCGCTGGCCCAAGTAGGACCAATTCAGCCAGCTAGCCCTGGGGATTATCTAATGCTTATTTCCCCTAAATTTGATTTTTATTGTTATTCATGTTTTTATACTGTATTTTATGCTGTTTTTATAATTAAGTGTTTTAAATTAGTTGTTAGCTGCCCTGAGCCCGGTTTTTGAACCGGGAAGGGTGGGGTATAAATAAAAATTTATTATTATTATTTATTATTTGGTGTCTGTGTCCCAATTCGTAGAAGACCCTAAATCAGGAGTGGGATACTTGTCACTCCCCTGATGTCGCTGAACTACAAAGCTGACATCTTCCCTGACCAACTACCCTGCCAGCTGGCGCTGATGGAAGTTAGAGTCCTGCAACACCTAGAGGACCACATGTTTCTCCACTCCTTCATTAGGGTCTTCTACGAATTCCATGGTAATCTGTGCATTAAGAGAAACCCTCTGGAAATGCTTATTTAAATGAATGTTCGAAATGTCTACGCTGCGGAGAACTCTATAGCAACATTCCGGGAAGGGCAAACGATGAAGATTTGTCTTAAAATGACTGCGATTACACATCTTGGAACCCGAGCCACTTCTTCCACATTTGCCTCAAAACTTCTCAATGGCCGCTTTCTCAGTGAAGTCGGAGCACCAATTTTATATATGGACTAAGTAGGAGAGAAGGAATAAGAGCAGGGGTCAGTAGACTTTTTCAGCAGGGGGCCGATCCACTGTCCCTCAGACCTTGTGGGGGGCCGGACTATATTTTGAAAAAATAATAATGAACGAATTCCTATGCCTCACAAATAACCCAGAGAAGCATTTTAAATAAAAGCACACATTCTGCTCATGTAAAAACACCAGGCAGGCCCCACAAATAACCCAGAGATGCATTTTAAATAAAAAGACACATTCTACTCATGTAAAAACACACTGGTTCCTGGACCGTCCGTGTGCCGGATTTAGAAGGCGATTGGGCCGGATCCGGCCCCCGGGCCTTAGTTTGCCTACCCATTGATTAAAGGTTTGTTTCCCCTGCGCCTCGGTCGCAATGGGCTTCCCAGAAGGATGCTTTTGAAGACCTGCAGTGACTTTCCGTTCCTCAAGGGGGAGCTTGTGCACAAATTACTATGCCGTTTTCAATTTTTGTGTGACTGTAATGGGATCCTGCCTGTGAGAATGGATTGAAATTATTCAGGAGAGCTATAATTTGATACAGCAGATGCTTTTTTTAACAGCACAACTATAAAAACAACGTTTTGTGTTCCAACCAGGAGACACGTTTTATTACATTTGCCATTGTAGTTAAGCGTGCGTGCTCAGATTTTTGGTCACTTCCAGTTCCTGCCTCTACCCCTCCCCCAACCCCCCAAATTTATTCTTAACTTGTAATTTATTTGGCTAGAAAACACTGCTCTGGGTCTAAAAGTTTCTGGCAGGGAGTGAAATGTTAAACTTGCCCTCCCTGCTTCTCAGGCTACCCACCCCACCCCTAATATTTATAAATGCATATTTAAAACATGCATTCACACAATTCTCTGGCTGATTTAAAAATTGGCCATTTTTATTGTGCGCAAAAAAAAAAGGAAAAAGGAAAATAGATTCCAGTTGGAGAAGGCAGGCTGTTTTCTCGGTTAATCATCCATTATCCCCTCTTTGTTGTGGGAAAGTTGTAGCTTATAAACAGCTCGTTGAAAATGTAACAAGAGAGGAAGTATTGCAGATGGGGAATTCGCTATGATCTTGCAAAAGCAGAAACCCCACCATGCCGTTAAATGAATCCTTTGCCTTGCTAGCTGAAAGGGGCAGGCTCTGCAAATGCAGCCGCTCCTTTGGAAAAGAAAAGAGCACATCAAGGGCAATATATTCAGCACTGAGCGCAACACACTGGAATATTTTGCCATAACTCTTTTCAAGCTTTCCTGCCGTCAGGAGGGCTAAAAGCTGCTTGACGAAAGGTGTGATTTCTCGGAGTTTTAACAAGAACATATAAGCATATAGGATGAGCACACTTCCCAGTTTTTAAGTTCTGCTGGGGCAAGCAGATAGCCCAGTGGTGCTTCAGGGAAAAGCCATAGCTCACTGGCTAAGCATTGATTCTTGATTATTTAATTTCTATGCCACATAATATATTAAAAATATATCCAAGCAGTGCTCCAAAAAACCCCCAGAAGCAGCAACAAACAAATGAAATATTACAAAAACACACAAGTGCATATAAAAACCCTACATTCATACAAAGTTACTAATATATATAAATCAATAGCAATTCATTTTCCTTCCGACACACACTCCCTCTCAGCCTCTGGGCTCTCCCCCAGGGTCCAAACAAATTCTCTTTTTTTAATTTATTTTTTTATTCAAAATTATAACAAGACATATTATCCAAAAACATATCATCCTTGTTCCCCCCCCCATTTTTCCTCCCTCCCCCCTCCCACACAAACCCCCCACCCCCACCCCCACCCGACTTCCCTCAGTTCCAGTCTTTGGTTTCTCTGAGACTGCTGTTTTCTGCATGTTACAAAGTTGTATAGATCCTCAAACTATTTAGCTGATTATTATCAATAAAAAGTTTGTGAATGTTTTTTCAAAACCTGCCAAGGAGTTCAGTTTGCTTTGTTGCGTCTTCAGATACTTTGTAAAGGGTTCCCATTCATCCTTAAAGTCACAGTTATCCTTGTCCCGTAGCTTATATGTCAGTTTTGCCAGTTCTGCATAGTCCATCAATTTTTCTTGCCATGATTCTTTAGTTGGGGTTTCTTCAGTCTTCCATCCTTTCAATGGAAGAAGGATGCGAACAAACGCTCAGCTCACCCACAAAAGTCTCACAAGGAGGACACTTCCTGGAAAAGGCAGACATCACCCTAGTCCAGGGTTCCCCAAACTTGGGTCTCCAGCTGTTGTTGGACTCCAACTCCCATCATCCCTACCTGGCAGGACCAGTGGTCAGGGATGATGGGAACTGTAGTCTTAAAAACAACTGGAGACCCAAGTTTGCGAAACCCTGCCCTAGTCTTTTACTCCAGACTTGCATTTTATGGTCAGGCCGAAGGGAGATGGTCCTTCCTCTGGCTGCCCATAGTTGCATCCCGTTCAGTTGCAGTCTGCATACCCATATTTGGGTGCAACAGGTTTGTTGAGGTTTCCCAGGGGGTCCAGAGGATGGGAAGAGGGGGACCCTCCACTCACAGCTCTTCCTTCACCCTCTGTCCAGTTGCTTTGTAACCCAGTGGAAGCCAGCTTCCTATGTTCCTATATTGGAGGTCCAGCTCCGAGGGTCTTCTGGCAGTTCCTTCACTGTGAGAAGTGAGGTTACGGGGAACCAGGCAGAGGGCCTTCTCGGTAATGGCGCCCGCCCTGTGGAACGCCCTCCCACCAGATGTCAAGGAAATAAACAACTACAGTGGTACCTCAGGTTACAGACGCTTCAGGTTACAGATGCTTCAGGTTACATACTCCGCTAACCCAGAAATAGTACCTCAGGTTAAGAACTTTGCTTCAGGATGAGAACAGAAATCGTGCTCCGGCTGCAGCGGGAGGCCCCATTAGCTAAAGTGGTACCTCAGGTTAAGAACAGTTTCAGGTTAAGAACGGACCTCCAGAACGAATTAAGTTCTTAACCCGAGGTGCCACTGTATCTGACTTTTAGAAGACACATGAAGGGGTGTGGAAACGTTTTATTTCCCCCCCTCATGAAATCTTCAAGGAAGAGACAGGATTCAGTTTCCGTCTGTCTTCCTCACTCTTTACCTCTCCTGACATCCGAAAATCCGCAACCAGCAAACGCTCAGGCACTATAACTGATGTGCCCCTGACAACTACCAATCTATATCTGATAAGAGGAATCCAGCAAAACAAAAAGCAAGTCTTGAAATACTCCCGGAGAAGCGAAGCTGTATAAGAATACATATTTTCATTGGCAAAGACAATCAGGTCTTTGCCGGGAAGGATGGGCAGGGAAAAAAGTGTTTTCGAGAGGTAATGTAAGGGTTTGTAGTAGTATATTTATTTTGGTCCATGACCTATAGTAGAGAAGTTGATGAGCCCCATCTGCCTCAAAGACCTACGCTGATGGGAGAGGGGGTTATCGGTTTGTGGAGGGGAGATTGCTGGTTTGTTGTCGTTCTTATTTCTACTATGTATTTTGTGGTTTTTATATTGCAATTTTATGTTGTGAACCAACCTGAGAGGTGTGGTATACAAATTAAAATAATAATAATGATAAGTACAGTCCTGTAGCATTGAGGGCCACAGGTTTTCCCCCCTCCCTGCTGTACAGGTAGAAAACTATATTTTCCAACAGTAACCACACCCCCCCCCCAGTGAAACATGTCTTTTCTTTTGGTGAGTTCTGTGCAGGACAGGGGCTGAAACGTTGTGCAAGTGGAAGGATGTACGGAGGAAGGGAGAGCACAGAATCATCTAGTCCCACCGTCTGCAGTGCAGGAATCTCAGCTAAAGCATCCATGGCAGGTGGCCGTGGTCAAGGAGGCTGAACCTTGCCTTTCTCTGGTTGTGCTTAGCTTATTTTGTTTATTTTCTTATCTTCCAAGGAGCTCAAGATGCTGTACATGGTTCTCCTGCCTCCGCCCCCAGCCCCTTCATCCTTACGAAGCCTCTCCTCCTCCCAGAGGGGAGGTGTTGTGAGCGGGAGCTGTTCCTGCGTCTGCAGGAGGGCGTACTCGGCCCCTGCATCATTCTCCCGGCTGCCGCCCACCAGGCCAGCCAATAGGGTTGACTTGGGGGTGGCGTCTAGCCGCATTCAAGCGACCATGGTGGCCCCACACTTCATTCTGCTTTCCTGGAGTCGTCTAATTATTATTATTATTATTATTATTAATTTATACTCCGCCCATCTGGCTAGGTCCCCCCAGCCACTCTGGGCGGCTTCCAACAAAAGATTAAAATACAGTAATGCATCAAACATTAGAAGGTCACCCAGTGAGCTTCATGGCTGAGTGGGGATTCAAACCCTGCTCTCCCAGATCGTAGCCCAACCCAATAACCATTATGCCACACGCTGGCTTAGTTGACACCCTGGGGAGATGGGGTGGGTGGGGACACTCAGTTTTTCACTCTTTCCCTTAACGCTTAGGGCATGGGTAGGCAAACTAAGGCCCGGGGGCTGGATGCGGCCCAATCGCCTTCTAAATGCGGCCCACGGACGGTCCGGGAATCAGCGTGTTTTTAGATGAGTAGAATGTGTGCTTTTATTTAAAATGCATCTCTGGGTTATTTGTGGGGCATAGGAATTCATTCATATATATTTTTTCAAAATATAGTCCGATCCCCCACAAGGCCTGAGGGACAGTGGACCGGCCCCCTGCTGAAAAAGTTTGCTGACCCCTGGCTTAGGGCCATTTAGTCCAAGAGAATAGTGGGAGATTGAGTAAGTCATACCTCGGGTTACAGCCGCTTCAGGTTGCGTTTTTTCAGGTAACGGACCGCTGAAACCCAGAAGTACCGGAATGGGTTACTTCCGGGTTTTGGTGGTCGTGCATGTGCAGAAGGACTAAATCACACTTTGCGCATGCGCAGAAGTGCCGAATCACAACCCGCATGTGCGCAGACACGGGTTGTGAACACTGCAGGTTGTGAATGTGCATCCCACACGGATTACATTTGCAACCCGAGCGTCCACTGTACAGTGGTACCTCGAGTTAAGTACTTAATTCGTTCTGGAGGTCCATTCTTAACCTGAAACTGTTTTTAACCTGAAGCACCACTTTAGTTAATGGGGCCTGCTGCTGCTGCCATGCCAACGGAGCATGATTTCTGTTCTCATCCTGAAGCAAAGTTCTTAACCCAAGGTACTATTTCTGGGTTAGCAGAGTCTGTAACCTGAAGCGTATGCAACCTGTGGTACCACTGTATAGGAAAATCTGAAGTACTTTGTCACACAGTTCCTGGTTAAACTATGAAATTAGATTTTGCAAGAAGCGGTGAGTCAGCACATCATGCCAAGTTCTTTGGGGCACTAGAATGTATCAGTGTGTCAGCACTTTTCATTATTCCCCGCCCTTGTTAAATTTAAGCAATGCAAGGGAAGTATTGCCTATAATTTTTTACAAGTATTCCAATGAAAACGTTTGTGTAATGCAATATTTAAAGCACAAAGAAGTGTGTGTGCTTTAGTTTTCCCCACACTTAGGTGTTTCCCAAGCTATAACAGACTTCCTCAGGAGTTTGTGGGCTCTCCTTTGTTAGTGGCTTTCAAGCAAAGGTTGGGTGGCCATCTGTCATGGATGCTTTAGCTGAGATTCCTGCATTTCAGCGGGTTGGTCTAGATGACCCTCGGGATCCCTTCTGACTCTACAATTCTGTGGTTCTATGTGCTCCTTATAGCACCTACGTAAGCTCCACAAATCCCATCTAGAACAAAACTGCCTCTCTCTGGAGAAAAATATTTGTGTATGCATTATGTAATGTCTCTGCTAAGCAACTTCTATTACTTATTACTGCTCGCTTTTCTATTGCTGACTTGCAGAAATTGTTAGGCAGTGTGCCGGAACGGTACAATCACCCATCTAGCAAAAAGCAAAATGCAGTAAACTACAGTTAAATTGCCCTTTTTTCTTTTCCTTTTTTAACAGAAAGAAAGAAAAGCTCTCTAGTGCATAAATAGCGTTCTATACCTTGGAAATTTCTCAGAAGGGTTATGCAGAACTTTCCAGTCTGAGTTGGCTTATCTGTTCAAACCTGTAGTTAAGGCCTCTTGCATGGGAGAGGACCGAGATGATGCTGATAGCATCGTGCTTTAAACAGGCGCTGAAGGGCTTTCCTCAAGACAGTAAAATGCAATTAATTCCCCAAGAGTTGCTAGAGGTACCAGGGTGTGGGTGGCAGCGCTGCCAGGGCTGGATTCACACAGCGATTTCTTGGATCTGCTCCAGGGCTCAGGGCAACAGGAAGGCTGATCCGGCAATGTCGGCGTGGGCAGATCCCAGCATGGTTGTTGCTTAGTGGCGCACCAGCTCAGTCAGGCTGAGACACTGGCGAGAGAGCAGCAGCCGTCTCTAAAGTCAAATGGACATCAGGAATCAGGGACATAGGCCAAGGCCAGGGGAAACTGGACAATAAAATAACATGCAAAATAAAAGAGGGGGGAGAAATGTAGAAGGGTACCATCCCACAGTCATTCCACCTGCAGGCAGGTTCTGTAGGGGCAAGCCGGGGGGGGGGGGACGACAGTGTAAGCGGACCATTCTATGGGCAAGCGATGCTCAGATTACTGGGAAAGCCCAGCCATCTCAGCTAATGTGTTTAGAACACCATAGAGCAGGGGTCCCCAAACTAAGGCCCGAGGGACTCGTTTATCTCGATGACCTCTGCTGCCGCCGCCCACCCTTACCGGCACTGCGCTGCTCGGCTGCCTACTTCCGGGTCAGAGGAGCACCGAAAATAGCTTGTGCGCATGCACAAGCATTATTTCCGGTGCACATGTGGGTCGGAGGAGGCCTGTGCACATGCGCACAAGCTATTTTTGGTGCTCCTCCAACCCGGAAGTGCACTGGAAATAGTGTGTGCACACGCGCTCCTCCAGCCCACCGCGTGATCGGCGCTGGAGACACCAGCCCAAGGTGCAGTAAGTTTGCTGACCCCTGCCATAGAGGCTATAATTTGATAGGATGGGAGCTTTCATTAAGGGGTGACAACCCTTTAACTTAGGGGCCCTCTTCCGCCCTGCCTCCAGCCCCATGGTTCAAGCAATGGGTAGGGAACAGGCTAATAGACTAGGTGGGATACAGAAGAAATGCAGGTTCATAGATGGTAGAAGCAGAGCAAGGCATGGAATGCTCATTCATTCATTCATTCATTCATGTATTCCATGTTTCCTCCAAGGAGCTCGAAGTGGCATACGCGATTTCTACCTTCCTTTTGTTATCTTGACAACAACCCTGTAGCTCAGTTGGTAGAGCATGAGACTCTTGATCTCAGGGTTGTGGGTCCAAGCCCAATGTTGGGTGAAAGACTCCTGGATTGCAGAGGGTGACCTGCATGGTCCCTTCCAACTCTACAGTTCTATGATTCTATGAACCCTGGTCTCCAAGGTCCTAGTCTGAAATGCTCCTGCCAGCAGTCTCTTCCTCCTTGCTTTTTTAAAGGGGCTGCTGGGAGGCAGGACCCACAGAGCAAACTCAGAAGCTGAAGAGGACTCAAATCATTCTGCTTATGAAGGCAGGGCAGTGCTCAAAAGGTGCAATTCCTAGCTGGAAGCTGAGTTTCCTGGTCAAACACCCCTAAACCCCAATAGCAAAGTGACAGCAGCCTTAAAGCAGCAGTATTTTCTGCCATGAAATAGTTAGTTGCTAAAGCGGTGTTTTATTTTGTATTTATTGAGACCCAGCAGTGTTTCTCTATGAGTTTGAGTACGCAAAGCATCTATAGTTGTTGATCTTAGATTGGATCAAATTCCCAAAGGTCGGGTATCTGAAGTTTCGCTGGAGGTAAATTAAATTCTGCCAATGCAATTTTCCTCTCTAGGAAGATGTTTGTAGTGATCGAAAACTACCCCATGTTGCTATACGGGTTGAAGAATTGACTAAGCAATAAAGTTGAGGTTAATAATCCATCCCTTTCTGTTCATTGCATTTTCATTCTTCCTGTAGAACCAGGTCTTAGCAGTTGAAAGTAATATTAAAGGATGCTAAGGAGTTTGAGTTAATGTACTGCATGGCTCAACCTTTTAATTCACTACAGTTTGCCAAGTTCGCAACCATCTCTGCCCTGGTCATGTCCAGGCTTGACTACTGCAATGTTCTCTACTTGGAGCTTCCTTTAAAAGTAGCTTGGACTTGGTCTAGAATTTGGCCACTGGAGTTTTGATAGGGATGCGGGAATCAGCTTCCATAACACCACAACTGTACCAGTGGCACTGGTTCCTGGTCCATTTCTGAGATGATTTTAACATTTAAAGCCTTAAATTGATATTCAGTAAAGTTTTAGTGTTCAAACTGCCTTCAGTGGCTACTGCCCAGCAGTGTGAGCCCAGAAATAGTTTAAATAAATAAAAGAACACTGTAAATGAATGCGTTTTCCAAAGGGCACAAAGTAGGATGTAAAAATTGCGCTCCGGGAGTGGATGCATTTATGATTCCCAGTTCCCGTGTAAAATATAGTGGTACCTCAGGTTACATACGCTTCAGGTTACATACGCTTCAGGTTACAGACTCTGCTAACCCAGAAATAATGGTTAAGAACTTTGCTTCAGGATGAGAACAGAAATCGTGCTCTGGCGGCGCGGCGGCAGCAGGAGGCCCCATTAGCTAAAGTGGTGCTTCAGGTTAAAAACAGTTTCAGGTTAAGAACGGACCTCCGGAACGAATTAAGTACTTAACCTGAGGTACCAGTGTATAGCCCTCTTCATGCATTGCTCATAAGTGTGGTGTTAGGGGATGTGGAGCTGCACATTTAACCCTGTCCCCAAGTTCTGCATTGGGCACAAAACATCTGTATGAAGTGTAGAAGTGAAGATGATCATGGCAGCAGGGCAAACAGTGGATGTGGCATCGGGGCGGAGCTAAACCACCCCCATTGTTCTGCCCAGACACCGAGGCCTAGCGTTGAGGGCCTTCTGGCAGTTCCCTCACTGGAAGAAGAAGAAGAAGAAGAAGAAGAAGAAGAAGAAGAAGAAGAAGAAGAAGAAGAGGAGGAGTTTGGATTTGATATCCCACTTTATCACTACCCGAAGGAGTCTCAAAGCGGCTAACATTCTCCTTTCCCTTCCTCCCCCACAACAAGAAGCCAAGTTACAGGGAACCAGGCAGAGGGCCTTCTCGGTAGTGGCACCCGCCCTGTGGAACGCCCACCCACCAGATGTCAAAGAGAAGAACAACTACCAGACTTTTAGAAGGCATCTGAAGGCAGCCCTCTTTAGGGAAGCTTTTAATGTTTAACAGACTACTGTATTTTAATACTTTGTTGGAAGCCGCCCAGAGTGGCTGGGAAACCCAGCCAGATGGCCAGAGTATAAATAATAAATTATTATTATATTATATTATTATAACGCATGACGCCACTGAGTCTGCCACCACCTTTACCCTCATCCTGCAAGTAACGTGCGAAGGGTTCTTATGAGTTGGCGGTTTCTGGAAGCTCATCAGTGCCTGTCCGTAAACCAAGAAGAGTGTAGATTTTTCGGTTCAGCTTGATTGGCATTTATTTGAGAGTTTGATTCTCCCTGATCTTAGTTGCTATCTCTGTAATCATCATCTGAGGCCTTTTTCGTGTGCCTCCTCCACCAGAGGTCCGGAGGGTGGCAACACGACAACGGGCCTTTTCTGCAGTGGCCCCCTGTTTGTGGAATGCTCTCCCCAGGGAGGCCCACCTGGGGCCTTCATTATACACCTTTAGGAGCTAGGCAAAAGCATTTCTCTTCAAACCAATTTCCCACTAAGAAAAAAAGTTGTCACATATTGCATTCTTCAGAAATTTGTGCAGGGGAACATCAGACTAGGTGGACCACTGGCCTCATCTAGCAGGTCCCTTCCTCTTTGCTGTATCCTAGTTTTTAATGCCCATGGGATATTTTATACATGGGATAACCAGTATGCAACCATTTTCCTCCACTGGTTGTCATAAGTTATTTCAAGAGGAGAAATGGGGCTGCCTTAACCCCTGTACTCCCCTATTTACTCACTGATTAATAGATCTCTCTCTTGGATGTCCCCATTTAAGAATTGCTGGTTCCATTACAATGAAATGCCTGAATTTTCATTAAAGAAAGGAAGAAGAAGAAAAAACTCAACAAGAAAGTGAGAGATCATGAGTTGATACCAGAAGGATGAGACTGATTAATGTGCATTAAGAAGAGAGGTGCGATGACTGTCGACCTGTGTCTGGTACAAAGTGTACAAACACTTCTTAAAATAACTTAATTAAAATCGTAAATGTTCTTAAGCAGGTGTTTACGCAGCAAGACTGCAATGTTTGAGAATCCCAAGATTTCACCTCAGATGGTGATTTGACCAGTAGGCACATTCTTCTACCTTTCTACTCAACGCCAAGTTGTTGTGACACATCAACAGTGACCATATATTTGGAGCTGCTGTTTTTTTGTTTTGAAAAACATCCACTGACTTCTTTGGGAGGCATATGGCTGGCTTGAGACAGCATAAAAAGAGACCCCTGTTTTCAAGATCCCCCTTTAAGGCAGGTTTTCCATCTGACCCTGAGGGAGGATTCTGAAAATCAATGGGGCCGCCATCTTTCTTTGAAATCTTTATTGGCTGTTTTCATTACACGGTAAAACAAACAAAAGATCCATTTTTGCTTTGTACTAGAACTCAGTGTTGGGCCTCAGCTATATTCATGCAAATAAACTTTGTTAAAAACAATAGCAGCAGCAGCACCACCACTGGGGTTGGGAAGAAAAAGCCCAATTAGAACAGAAGAGCAACTCCCAGTTTTAGCCCTCTCAATCTGACTTTTATATACAGTGAGGGGGGGGAGTATTTGATCCCCTGCTAAATTTGCCCGTTTGCCCTCCGACGAAGAATTGGCCAGTCCATAATTTTAATGGTAGGTTTATTGTAGCTGTGAGAGACAGAATAACAACAGGAAAACCCCCAGAAACCCCTCAGACCTTGTGGGGGGCCAGACTATAATTTTTTTGGGGGGGGATGAACGAATCCCTATGCCCCACAAATAACCCAGAGATGCATTTTAAATAAAAGCACACATTCTACTCATGTAAACACATGCTGATTCCCAGACCGTCCACAGGCCAGATTTAGAAGGTGATTGGGCCAGATCCGGCCGGCCGGCCTTAGTTTGCCTACCCATGCTCTAGTTAGTTGTTTCTAAGCAGCCTTTTCTAGTCTGGAGTAAAATAACTGCCCCACCCTAATTCCAGTGCTTACAGTCATTAGCACAGAGCAGGATCCTCACTTAACTTCACACACAAGACTTGAATGAAAAAGAGCGTGGAGGAAGCTGATAATTCATGAACTGTATGTCCCCAAAGGCTGGATAAAACGGTGCTAATGAGCAATTAGTCAGTGCTAAGTGATTTTGAATATGTGTCCTTAAAAAAGACACATATTTTCTAGACCTCCTGACCAGCGACTGGTTCTGCTTAAGGACCCTACTGAGGAGGAGGTAGAAGAAGAAGAGATGGAGAGCAATGAGGCATCTCCCAGGTGAACTCTGCTCAGTCTGACATGCCCTCCCCTCCAAATGATCACATGCTCCTCGGTTGGTAATTAGCAGGTGGTTCTCGGAGAGGAATGGATTTGGCCCCCAGGCTGCCAATTGTTGTTTAGTCATTTAGTCATGTCTGACTCTTCATGACCCCATGGACCAGAGCAGGCCAGGCACTCCTGTCTTCCACTGCCTCCCGCAGTTTGGTCAAACTCATGCTGGTAGCTTCGAGAACACTGTCCAACCATCTCGTCCTCTGTCGTCCCCTTCTCCTTGTGATCTTTCCCAACATCAGGGACTTTTCCAGGGAGTCTTCTCTTCTCATGAGGTGGCCAAAGTATTGGAGCCTCAGCTTCAGGATCTGTCCTTCCAGGGAGCACTCAGGGCTGATTTCCTTCAGAACGGATAGGTTTGATCTTCTTGCAGTCCGTGGGACTCTCAAGAGTCTCCTCCAGCACCATAATTCAAAAGCATCAATTCTTCGGTGATCAGCTTTCTTTATGGTCCAGCTCTCACTTCCATAGATCACTACTGGATAAACCATAGCTTTGTCAGCAAGGTGATATCTCTGCTTTTTAAGATGCCAATTGTAGACTCCTATTGTAGACCACCAGAGGACGAGATGGTTGGACAGTGTTCTCAAAGCTACTAACATGAGTTTGACCAAACTGTGGGAGGCAGTGGAAGACAGGAGTGCCTGGCGTGCTCTGGTCCATGGGGTCACGAAGAGTCGGACACGACTAAATGACTAAACAACAACCATTGTAGACCACAGGGACATTCGGCTAGTTCTGGTGTTACAGTGGTACCTCGGGTTACAGACGCTTCAGGTTACAGACTCCGCTAACCCAGAAATAGTACCTCGGGTTAAGAACTTTGCTTCAGGATGAGAACAGAAATCGTGCAGTGGCGGTGTGGCGGCAGCGGGAGGCCCCATTAGCTAAAGTGTGGTGTCTCAGGTTAAGAACAGTTTCAGGTTAAGAGCGGACCTCCAGAACGAATTAAGTTCTTAACCCAAGGTACCACTTTATTCCCCAAGCTCTTGGGCAGATGGGGCTCATCAACTTGGGAAGGTAGCCCATCTAGGAGAAGGAAAACACTGATTCTAAACCTTTGCTGCCTTATGGGATATCTTCAGAAGAAAAGGCTCAGGAGAAAATCCTACACAAATGGAGTCCTTAAGGACAGTTGGATGTCGCCTTGTACACCTCCTTCTGGCAACTTCTGCAGCTAAGCTGGTGCCAAACATATTGCTCTGCTTTCCTTTGGACCACATCAGTGAGGCCAAGAGCAGGGTGTCTGAACATCCCAGATCCTTGATCCAAGGCTTGTGCCTCGGGGAGGTAACCAAATTTAACCCCGTGGCATGTGTCGTAGACTCACCAAATCATAGAACTGTACAGTTGGAAGGGACGCCAAGGGTCATCTAGTCCAACCCCCTGCAATGCAGGGATCACAGCATTTTGAATCTGAAGCAAAAGCCTTGAGTCGGGTCGGGGAGCTCAGATGCTCTGGTTCTTCCTGAGAAAGACCATGAAGTGTTTAAATCACAGTGGTTTTAGATTTGTTTGATCCTGCAGAGTGTTAAAAGGTACCCTTATTGCATTCCGTTAATGACAATTTTTAGCAAATTAAGGTATCATAAATAATTGGTTTTTATGAAAAAGATGTCACTTTTGGTGTGTATGTGTTTCAGTTTTATGGTATGTACCAAAATAGAGTATTTCTGGCTCAGAACACAGTGGGATAAACTACCTTCTGCATCATATTATTATTGGGTTTTTGCATATTTGTGGCTTGCCTCTCTTTTTTTCTTCCGTTTCAAATTTTCACAAACCATTTGGCAAGTTCACCATACACAAAAAAAAGCCCATTTAATTATTTTTCTAATTTCATTACCATTGACAGGCTGCCTTAAATTGTTTATACATAATACGGGATTAACAATGTGCAATTAAGAATATCTCTGAACACCCCTAAGAATACCTAACTGCCTTAGGGTAGATTAATGTGTGTTTGTGAACAGAGACTGGGACAGGAAGCTGTTTTGTTGATGCAGAGTCGAAACTTTGCAGAAGGCTTCGTAATTACAATTGTGAAAACTTAATAAGCCGTTTATATTTTTTAATAAAATTCACAGGCTGATTGAAGTCCTATTTACCAGCTGCGGCCTGGCATCTTCCATATTTATGCAAATGAAGTATGAACAGATGAGTTAGCTTACTTACATTTAACTAGCATGTGGAAGTTTTTCTTGCTTGTTGACTCTCAATAGGCCCGCGGTGTGGTTGATAGTGCTAAATGGGGATGGCGGTCCTGTCTGAGGGGCCATCAAGGAACCCCACTGTTAAGATAATGGCAGTGTGGCTTTCCAAGTCACCTGCGCTTGAGAAGGTGAAGGGAGTAAATTTGATGGGATCATATGCGGTGGGGGCTGTTCCTCTGCGGAGGGGATTTCATTTCTTCTTAACCTATAGTAATGCTGCTTTTAATTTTCCATTTCTATTAGTATCAATTATTTAACCTCATGAATATTAACAGGCAACCTCAATTTAGTATTTTTAATTCTGTTTAGTAAATTAAAAAAGAAAATGCAGGACCTGTGGAGAAATTGCTTTCTGAGGTTCTGCTGTGGTGCAGCCAGGTTATTTTAGATTCTGGACACAATGGTCTTAACTCCACTCTCTCACACCTCCTAGAACTGCAGAGTTGGAAGGGACCCCAAGTGTCAATCTAATCCAACCCCCTGCGATGCAGGAATCCCGCCCACTGCCATCCCTGGGTGGGCTCAGACCACCAACCTTCTGGTTAACAGCCAAACACGCTGACCCATTGTTCCTCCGGGGTCTTATCTGTATAATGGGATGCGGGTGGTGCTGTGGTCTAAATCACTGAGCCTCTTGTGCTTGCTGATTGGAAGGTCGGCGGTTCAAATCCCCACGACAGGGTGAGCTCCTGTTGCTCAGTCCCAGCTCCTGCCAACCTAGCAGTTCGAAAGCACACCAGTGCAAGTAGATAAATAGGTACCTCTGTGTCAGAAAGGTAAACGGCATTTCTGTGCGTTCTGGTTTCCGTCATGCTAGAAGCAGTCTAGTCATGCTGGCCACATGACCCGGAAAGCTGTCTGTGGACAAACGCCGGCTGCAACCCCATAGTCGCCTTTGACTGGACTTCACCGTCCAGTGGTCCTTTACCTTTTTACCTATCTGTATAATAGAAGCGTAGAATCCTATTCTTTAGATGACAGTGGGTATTGCTATACAGATTTCAAAATGTAGTCCTACAGCCCTGTTTGGGAGCCCTCGTGGCCTTTCTGCCATGTGGGACCCTGGGCATTTGTCCTGCTGGCCACACCGCTTCTTGAACATTAAATGCCGCAAACGAGAGTGAGAATTCCAGCTGATGGAAGTGCTTCAATCCCAGTAACAAGTGTCAAGGTAACAAGTGAAGTTAGGCAGCTATGTGAGTTCATCAGTGGGGAGAAAGGGGCCATGCCAGACTACGCTGCCTTCTTCTGATGCAAACAACCCCAGACTCCAAAGTAAATTGCCACAATAAGCAACAATAACAGGTGCATGAGTGGAAAGGCAGCAGCGGTGTGTGGGGACTATCCAGAATGTCACATACACAACTGTGTGCTTGCTGACACCTGCATGTTCTTGGTGGAACGAGCTCCTGGTGCACAAGGAACAAGTTTGTTCCCTTGAGGCTAAGTTAGCTGTTGCGGAGAACCTGAGAGTGTCGGACACATTTGGGAATGTAATAATTGTGTCCCACTCTCAGCCTAACAGCTTTTCCACTGTCAATGTTACTGAGAGTCTTGAGGAAGGAGGTCGTCACTCTGAGGAAGATGGAAAGCATCCATTAGAAGAAACCCGTTCCTCGGGGAACAAACAAATGCCCTTTTGGGTTGAGGATTCTCCTCTGTAGGACAGAAGCTTCCTTGTAGTGGATAATTTGATCATTAGGGACATAGATACCTGGCTTTGTAATGCGGGTGCAGACCACCAGGTGACTTGACTGTCTGGTGCAAAGATAGTCATGCGTCATCTAGATGGTGCTGAGGAGTGGTGCATTTTAGCACCAGTGATGCGAGGAAATAACGTCGTGTGGTCTTGGAAGCAAAATGTAGGTTGCTAAGTAGGATGTTGAAAGCAAGGAGCTTCAAGGTACCATTCTCTGAAAAGCTCCCCATTCCATTCATAGCACTTTGCAAGACAGGCAGGATGTGTGATAAATGAAAAGGCACATTTTGGGACAGGTTCGCTCTGTACAAAAAGGCATTGGCTTCACTTGAACCAGGATGGAACCAGAGTGTTGTTTTTTAAAAAAAAAAAAATTAAAGGGTGCCAGAGTCGCATGAAAGCTAATTTCAGGGGGAAACTGAGGAGCATCTGGTTCGGGATAAAAGCATCCCTAAGCGATGATAGCTAAAATGGGATGGAGCAGAAAATAGCAATGCAAAGAGGCCAAAGTGTTGTACCGAAGTAATAATTTTAAGAAATCCACAGGGTGTTGTACCGTAAAACACACATGCCAGAGACATTTGGAGAGATCTTATTTAGGCATCTGTAGGCCAGGGCTGGAGGTCTCCAAGTCAAGATGGGCAAGCTGGAGTACTTGGCCTTTGAAGAGAGCATAAATCTAATGGGAAATTAGAAATTAGAAAATTAGGAACCTAGTGGAATGGAGAGAACCAGCGGGGGCACTGTTAACTCTGGGTGCAAATTCTACAGGAAGGACGGGAAAATTCCAGGAAAGTACAACACAGTAACATTTGAGGAGACTGGTTTTAAAAGGAACTTGATAGGGGAAATGAAGAAGGTCAGGTGTCTCTAGAAGGCTTGGCTAACAATCAAAGCTCAGCTAGAAATGTACCACCAGGGCCAAGAGAGAAGCCAGCATGAATTAATGGGCAGAGCGGAAGACTCGGCCAAGTGAGACAAAGTTGATATGGCAGACAGAGGCAAAACCGAACCAACCAACTTCAGAGCAAACAGCAGTGAAAATCAATGAGTGAAAAGGACTTGTTGGGCAATGTGACTTGAATAAAAATCCTTTCCCAAGGTACACTGAAAATTGATAGGCTGGGTCTGATGGAAGTTGGGGTCCGAAATCTCTGGAGTATTTGAAGTCCGAAATCATTGGAGTTGGCAAATACTGCCCCAGGCCTTGGATGCTATAATTGCTGCTTCATTTGAGGATTGTGTTAAAACAGCCCCTTCCCATATACACCAGAGATGCCTAGCAATCTGGACCAGATAACATCAGATGCTTTTCTCCTGGGGGGGCGGGGGGGAGTGGCACACCTCTTTTGGAGCGGCTCAGCAACCTGTTTCTCCTGCCTCATGCAACTGCATAGGTCACAGAGGAGCATGGTAGTTCTGATTGCCCATTCCTCCAGGTTATAGATATTTCTGTGATTTAGGATGATGATGATATATTTATACCCCACCCATTTGGCTGGGTTTCCCCAGCCACTCTTGGAGGCTTCCAACAGAAGATTAAAAATACATTAAAACACCAGACATTAAAAACTTCCCTAAACAGGGCTGCCTTCAGGTGTTCTAAACGTCAGGTAGATAGTCAGGATCACAGCAATTGAAAATTGCAGAAGCCTTGTTATGATATGAGTTTGGACGATAGATTTTTTTAACGAAAACTGACGGAACCTGTAGCCTTCTAGATGTGCTAGACTAGAACTCCCTGTCATTCCTCATCCTTGACCATGTTGGCTAGCATTGATGGAGAGTTCATTCATTCATTGAATTTATATACTGCCCTATACCAGGACGTCTCGGATTGAGTTGAGACCCAACAATACTGGGAGGCATGCAAGTTCCTAGATCAGCCTTTCTTAACCAGATGTTTTTGGCCTACAACTCCCATCATCCCTGGCCACTGGTCCTTTGAGCTAGGGATCATGGGAGTTGTAGGCCAAAAACATCTGGGGACCCAAGGTTGAGAACCACTGTCCTAGATGCTTCCTCTACTTCCCCTTCACTGGAGGTTTTTAAGCAGAGGTTGGGTGGCCACCTGTTGTGGATGCTTTAGTTGAGATTTTTTTCATTGCAGGGGGTTGGAAACAACAACAACAACAACAATAACTACAACTACAACAACAACAACAATAATTTATACCCCCCCAGCCAAAAACATATTGATTGAAATACAACTTAGAAACAAGGTTAAAATACAACATTAAAACATTGAAATACAGCCTCATTTCAATGGAAACTTAAATCAAAACTTTTTTGGGTCAAGTCTTCACCAAGGCTCACTATCCAGACTGGCCCTACATGGGCCAGAAAAAAGCCAGGGAAGTCCCCAAATAGGAGTTCCATCACAGGAGGAGAAAGGGGGGGGAAGAGGGGGAGGAAATCCAAATTGATTCCAAGCCGAAGGCCAGGCAGAACAACTCTGTCTTACAGGCCCTGCGGAAAGAAATCAGATCCTGCAGGGTCCTGGTCTCATGAGACAAAGCGTTCCACCAGGCCAGAGCCAGTGTTGAGAAGGCCCTGGCTCTGGTTGAGGCTAGGGTCTGGGACCTCTAGGGTGTTGCTATTTATGGACTTAAGGTCCTCCGTGAGAGGCGGTCTCACGGGAGACCGGGAGAGGCGGTCCCGTAGGTACGAGGGTCCTAGTCCCTTCCAACTCTACAATTCTATGATTCCATGAGATAAATGGGGTTATCTGTTGCACTGGTGTCTAGCTTTCTGCGTAATGTCACATTAACATGGACAGTATATCCAGCTGCTGCCAGATACAATCTAATATGCTGACAGCTCCACTCCAGCCATTTCAAACAGAAGAGGTTTTGCAGGCTCTTTATTTGACGAGCATCCCATAAATGCACTAGCGCTGTTCAATCAACCTGTGTGTGAAACTTGAAGGAAGGATCGGCCAGGAAAGGGGAAGGCTGGGGGAAGAGTATAGAAAAGCACTTGAGAATGATCCTTAACACATTACATACCACATTATGTTGTATTGCATTGTTTATTTCATTTACAAATTGCTTTCCTGCAAGGCATCTCGAAGATATTTACGTAATAACACATATAAAACAATTACTTGAATTTCATGTACAGGCAGTGACCGATTTATGTGTGTCCAATGGATGCTTGACTGCGCATGTGCGCATTGCAGCAACCTGGAAGTGGCCGGAAAAGGGGATGGAACAGGGGCTGTATCAGGGCAGAGTGGGCTTATGTGTGCTCTGTTGACATGCCGGGGGGGGGGTCAGGAGCGTAACCCCTGCTCAAATCGGTTGCCGCCTGTATAAAAACAGTTAAAAACAATAGTGCCCTATTAAGAAAACCATTTTTAAAAACTATGAATATAAAAACAGTTTCAAACAGCAACACATGCATAAAATCAATTCGGATCCAGGACTGGGATAAAGCTTTTCGAAGGCTTGTTGAGACACAAATAGCATATGTGTGTGGATGTATTTAGGGAAGAGTTAGTGAGCATCCGGGAAATAACATTTGTGAATCTGCACAGAGCAAGTAATGCAGATTTATGGGTCTGCTTGCTAAAGTTTTAGATTTGTGCTTAATTTGCTTTGCGGGTCTGCTCCGTCCTTCCTGAGAGCACTAAAAACGGTTGTCTCCCGTTCGGCAGTGCATTTGCAAAACAGCCTAATATGATTTGTGCCTGAATTTATACTTCAGTTGGGAATTCAAGTTCTGACTATTTCCTCGTATTAAAATCCTCAGGTCCTCCTGAATAGGTTCATCTGAAAAACAGGACTGTCTTAACAGTCTTTTATACCCAAGACTTGTAAAGGATCGATACATTTCCCATCAGAACAGTAAATTACTTACTGAACCGCTTCCAGTAATCATGATGTACAATTTCATGTTAACTCTTCCCCTTCTCCACCCAGAATTTTCTTGACAGTGTCAGATGGCTTCCCTGCAACCTTGCCCACCCCCCGCAAAAGAATAATGGGTTTAAAATGAATAGTTAGCCCATTACATGCTTGGGTAGGGTTTAACATTGCATTCATCATTATGGTGGAGCCACAGCTCCAAGGATGTAACTATCTAATGCCGGAATGAGGATGTTGTTAAGACGACAGCACTCACCGTCGCTGTACTGGCTGGGGCTTATACGAACTGAAGTCCAACAACCACAGACTTGGCAGTCATTTATACCCAAGTCTTGTAAAGGACTAATACATTTTCCATCAGGACAGTAAATTGCTAAAGCTTGTGGGCCACAAGCTTAACGTGAGTCAACAGTGCGATGCAACAGCAAAAAAAAAGCAAATGCTGTTCCAGACTGCATCAACCGAAGTATAACGTCCAGGTCAAGAGAAGTAATAGTACTTCTCTGTTCTGTTTTGGTGAAACCACACCTGAAGTACTGTGTCCAGTTCTGGGCAGCACAATTTAAGAAGGATATTAGCAAGCTGGAGAAGAAGAAGAAGAGTTTGGATTTGATATCCCTCTTTATCACTGCCCTAAGGAGTCTCAGACTGTAGTCAGAAATATAAGCTATTTGTTCCATTTTCCTTCCGTGGCTTTTCTGTTACTTTGAGTTGCAAACCACCTTGAAGGATAAACCCTTGGTCGAAAGGAAAGGCAACAAATGAAGTACATAAATAAAGCTGCCTTTCTTCCAGGTCACGCTCTTGGGCCCCCGTAGACAACAACCTGTTCGTTGGGCAGGGCTGGGGGGCTTCCAGCCTCTCTGCTTGGCCCACCAGGCCATTTTGGAGAAGCCATACCTACCCATCCTACACTTGGTGCCATAGGTGAGGTGGGTGGGGGCCAGATCCAAATGTGATGGGGGCCATCCCCAATTGCCTCTTGCCTGCCTTTCCTCTCTGTGTCTCTCCTTCTCCCTTCTCGCTCCGCCTCTCTTTCTGGTGCCCCCTTCTCTGGGGAAGGGGTACAGGTCACTCTTGCCTGAAATATGACCCTATCCACTTGCACAGGCCTTTCCTCCTGCCTCTCCCTCACTCAATCCACTTCAGCCTTCCCCGACCCCACTTTTACCCCCTCACTCTCCCCCTCTGGACTCCCTCCTACCGCAAGAATTGGGCTTCGGGTCACAGGTTCCTCACCCCTCCTTTAGCTAGAGAGGCCAGGGATGGAACCTGAGACCTTCTGCATTCAAAGCACGCACTCCTCCACCCTTAAACTGCAGTATTTTCCCTGTGACTCCCCTTTTACTTCCATAGGCTAGCGAGTCTACCAGTGTATGCATTGGATTTAAGGCAAGCTTCCCCTCCCCACCACCCCATTTCTGGTGACTGTACTAGTCCGGCTCTGAACCTGGATCTCCGGAGTGGAAGCTAATTAACTTGCTGAGCCAACACGCACCTTTTTTTCCCACCCCAGCGCCTGCCCTGTTGTGAATCAGATTGTTTCACAGGGGAGGGATATTAGCAAGGCAGGCGGGTTTTATCTGCTAGAATAAGGACATTTACAGCATGTAGAATTTTTATTCATTAAATGGAAATCCTTGGGTAATCTCTCTCTTCTTTTTTTGGATACAGGCCGTGCGCTGCTCAGGCTGACAGACAAAAAGCTGGAGCGGATGGGGATTGCTCAGGAGAGCTTGCGGCAGCACATCCTGCAGCAGGTCCTCCAGCTCAAGGTGCGCGAGGAAGTCCGAAACCTCCAGCTGCTCACGCAAGGTAGGAAACGCAAAGGACCACAGGAGGGAAATGGTTGCATGAGAGCATACTTGAGATTGCTTTGATGTTCTCCCACACGAACTGTTGCGCGGAGAGGCGTCATGGGGCCAGAGCGACCACCGAGAGGTAAACAAGAATAGATCAACATGCATATTAGGAGCTGCCTGTCCGTTAGGATAAGAGCAATTCCTTTCTTCCCGTTTTCAAAGCACGACCCACACACATTGTCCATCAGCATGCTAGTAGCTGTGTTGCTAATCCCGCCACCACTGTCTGAAAGCGCATTGGCCTTACTGGGAGGGTACACCTGCTTGTGTTCATCAATATCGCTTGTTTTCCCTACCTGATTTCTGTACCATTGGTTGCCACTGGCAAAACCCAGGATATGTACCATGCGATGATGGATTCAGCAACAGTACTGTGTTAAGTGCGATACTGAGTTATGCCCTCTTCTCCCGTGATACGTCTTAACTATTCTGGGTCTTTGCGTGAGTAAGAGAGGAAGGAAAACTTGGGGCCTGCTGTTTCTAATGGCTTTTTGGAGTAGCAGCTTGCAATGCGCTCTACGTGGGGCTATCTTTGAAGGTAACCTGGAAACTACAACTAATCCAGAATGTGACAGCTAGACTGGTGACTGAGAGTGGCCACCAGGACCATATAACACCGGTAATGAAAAACCTACATTGGCTCCCAGTACGTTTCCAAGCACAATTCAAAGCGTTGGTGCTGACCTTTAAAGCCCTAAATGGCCTCGGCCCTGTATACCTGAAGGAGCGTCTCCACCCCCACTGTTCAGCCCAGACACCGAGGTCCAGCTCCGAGGGTCTTCTGGCGGTCCCTCACTGCAAGAAGTGAGGTTACAGGGAACCAGGCAGAGGGCCATCTCGATAGTGGTGCCCGCCCTGTGGAATGCCCTCCCATCGGATGTCAAGGAAATAAATAACTATCTAACTTTTAGAAGACATCTGAAGGCAGCCCTGTTACGGAAGTTTTTAATATTGTGCTTTTAATACAGTGATACCTCGAGTTACAAACACCTCAGGTTTCAAACGCTTCAGGTTACAAACTCTGTTAACCTGGAAGAGTTACCTTGAGTTGAGAACTTTGCCCCAGGATGAGAACAGAAATTGTGTGCCAGCATCGCAGGGGCAGCAAGAACAGTTTCAGGTTAAGAACAGACATCTGGAACCAATTAAGTTCGTAACTAGAGGTACCACTGTATTCTGTTGGGAGCCGCCCAGAGTAGCTGGGGAAACCCAGGCAGATGGGCAGGGCATAAATAATACATCATCACCATCATCATCTTATCCCACCGTAAATTATTCTACACTAACTGAGGCTCGCCAAACATGTCACAAAGAAAACACTCCTAGCTGTATAGTGAGGAGGTGTCTGACTAGTAAATAATCTTCAGTCACAGGGCTGAAGGAACTGGGAAGTTTGTGCCCATGTAGCATCTGGATATAGGGACGCGGGTGGCGCTGTGGGTTAAACCACAGAGCCTATGACTTGCCGATCAGAAGGTCGGCGGTTCGTATCCCCGCGATGGGGTGAGCTCCCATTGCTCGGTCCCTGCTCCTGCCAACCTAGCAGTTCGAAAGCATGTCAAGGTGCAAGTAGATAAATAGGTACTGCTCTGGCGGGAAGGTAAACGGCGTTTCCGTGTGCTGCTCTGGTTCGCCAGAAGCAGCTTAGTCATGCTGGTCACATGACCCAGAAGCTGTACACCGGCTCCCTTGGCCAATAAAGCGAGATGAGTGCCCCAACTCCAGAGTCGGCCACGACTGGAGCTAATGGTCAGGGGTCCCTTTACCTAGCATCTCGATACCACAGCAGCTGGTAAAGACAGAAGCATGCACTTTGGACACTGAACATGTTGCCTGACATTTCTGGTTCCCTTTCTCAGTGAGAATTATTCAGGCAACTGGGACCTAAAGCATACTATGTACCGGCTAGAGATATAATCAGGTTCTGCCATTTTTGAATGGCTATTACATATCGTTACCAGCAGATTTAAAAAAGAAATGTTTGTGGAACACATGCCGTTTGTAGTCCATTATTTTCAACTTGCAGTTTTTCAAATGGGGAAGCGACGGCAGCTGCTATAGGAGGCACAAACGCTGCCATATGTCTCCCAGTCGCTCTCCTCCTGCATCTCAACTGGACTAAGACTTTACACCTCCTCTTACTTGCTGGAACATATTGGCTTTGCATTACCCATGTTGTCTCGACTGCTGACTTTGCCCATTCTCGAGAGCGGTCCCCTTTCTGCCTGGAAGACGGCAGAATCCACATCGCAGTGCCTCAAAACTCCTGGGTTTTGTTTGGAACTCTCATGCAGGATGCAAATTAGATTCAGGCTGCATTTAAAGGCAAATCTCAGATTTGCACTTTTCGAACCCGAAACGCAGCCATCCTTTGAAATTCACACTTCTCCAAATTTCACCATGCAGTTCTCTCACCAAATGCATACATTAGGGGGAAGTGTGCATGAAAACCAATACAGTGGTACCTCGGGTTACATACGCTTCAGGTTACAGATGTTTCAGGTTACAGACTCTGCTAACCCAGAAATAGTACCTTGGGTTAAGAACTTTGCTTCAGGATGAGAACAGAAATCGTGCGGCGGCGCAACGGCAGCGGGAGGCCCCACTAGCTAAAGTGATACCTCAGGTTAAGAACAATTTCAGGTTAAGACCGGACCACCAGAACGAGTTAAGTGCATAACCAGAGGGACCACTGTATCTTAGTTAAAATGACACATTCCAAATTTCAGTCCATATATGCCATTCCAGGTTAAGCAAAACATATGTAACAAGTAACAGTTTCATATTCATTCATAGCTTTCCAGACTCTAGGGTAAAGCTACCCTATAACATAGCATACATGAGATCGTCTTCTCCTTCTGTTGTTGTTGTCTGCAAGGCCAATCTTAAGTATATTTTGCCAGGCAGTACACCCTCTCTTTTTCCTATCAACAACCAGGGATGAAGTGGCAGGTTGTGGGCAGAAGGAGGGAGCATTTTAATGGAGAAAAGAAGAAAAACGGACCTTAAATGGTTGGTGGATTCATTGATGGAAACTCACTCTGACAAATTATGAGAATCCCTTTCAGGTAGCTGGCCCTCGGGGATCCAATTCTTAATGTAAGCCCGCTCAGAGTAGTTAATGCTATGCCAGCCAAGGCTATGAATCGCTCACAAGACTTAGATTGGGGTCAGTAGTTCACGGTAGTGCTGCCAATAGTTCTGGATATAACCCTGGGGGTGAGCACCCCAGAGGATTGCTTGACTAAGAGGTATGGTAGGCCTGTCAGGGGGAGGCCCCTCCAGTGCTCTTACTCTTAACTGTCCAAGTCAATTTAATTTGTGGTGTCGCTCCTCTGAAGTTGGTCGCTGAAAGACATCCATGTGTCATTCCAAAGGGATTCGAGGTGTCACTCTTAAACACTCGAGCTTGTTGCATTCCATTCTCTGGATGGTATACAGGAAACCTTTGTATGTGTGGCGGGGGAGGAAGCAATCATATTCTGTATTATTATTATTATTATTATTAAAAAAACTCTGTTTTACTGCACACACGCACAATCAAAGTTTTTGCAGAACATAGTATCCCATTTGTAGATTGGATGACTATATTTGGCAGCCTGTTGAAGCAATATCAAAAGTAGCTCGCACAGTTAGGAGGCTGCCATTGCAAACTGCAATTAATCCAGAATGCGGCAGCTGGCTGGTGACTGGGAGTGGCCACTGGGACCACATAACACCAGTCCTGAGAGATCTGCATTGGCTCCCAGTACGTTTCTGAGCACAATTCAAAGTGTTGGTGCTGACCTTTAAAGCCCTAAACAGCCTGGGTCCAGTATATCTGAAGGAGCTTCTCCACCCCCATCATTCTACCCAGACACTAAGGTCCAGCTCTGAGGGCCTTCCAGTGGTTCCCTCACTGCGAGAAGCCAAGTTACAGGGAACCAGGCAGAGGGCCTTCTCAGTAGTGGCACACGCCCTGTGGAACGCCCTCCCACCAGATGTCAAAGAGAACAACAACTACCAGACTTTTAGAAGACATCTGAAGGGAAGCTTTTAATGTTTGATGCATTACTCTATTTTAATATTTTGTTGGAAGCCACCCAGAGTGGCTGGGGAAGCCCATCCAGATGGGCGGCGTATAAATAATAATAATTATTATTATATTCCATGACTAGGCCAGTTTTCTTCAGGAGAAATTAATGCTAGTTCCTGACCTCCACCTTATTTCCTCCTCGCCACGCTTGGAAGGGCGCAGGCCTGAGCGCCTCACCTCTCTGAGCTTGTCTGCAAGAAATTCTGAGAGTTTGTTGAACTGTTTTGAGAAAAAGATCTGCAGATTTGTCTCTCTGGAAGAGCTGTTGGAGGAGGGGGCGGCGTGTGGTGATGGAGGAATCATTATCCTACTTCCCTAATCCTGATTCATAGGAGGAAGAAGCCTGTTTTGTGCATCGCCCCGACCATCACATGAAACTATTTTTGGATATTCATTGCTAGCGGAGCTCAGGGCTAGATTGGCTGGTGTGTCCCTTAGCTCAGGCACATCAGCTTCATGTGTGGGCTGGTGTGCGTTGTGGAAACAGAGCTCGCCTTGTTGTGGGGTCTGTTGCTGTTGCTCAGAGCCGGGGAATATTTGGGTTGCGTATTTTTCATGCATTCCTTCCTTGTATCCTCTTAAGGCGGCTTTGAGTGGCGCTTGCTGTGTTGAGTTTATTCGCTTGATAACGCAATTGCCAAGACGAAACGAAAGGCAGGCGCCATTAGGTTGCATTAACAGAACATTTGGTAAGTTCCATCAGAAGCTAAGCAGTTTAAAGAGCTTTAAAGCATTGCTAGATCCTGCCTGCAGCTTCATTGTAAGTAATGGTTGTGTATTAGAAAGGCAGGGCAAACCAGCGATAATAATTATGAAAATAATAATAATAATTAATATGCAAGTGATGAATGGTTTAATAGTTGGCTAAAGACATCAACGAACAGCTTTAGATTTCCTCTCTATTTTGTCATCCTTGCTCTTGCAGCCGCTATATGTCAAGCTAGCTTAATTCATTATATGTATTGTTACAAAAGTTGGGTGCCACCCACACTCTCTGCTGAATGGTAGCAAGATTCCAGGGTGCTTACCCCAGGTCTGTGCTGCTTTGGAGAATCAAGATGCTATGGAGACTGTCACAGCTTTAAGAACTATGATTTATTCGCATACTTCCATCTGAATTAAGAGGGAGGGAGTCCAGATCTTACAGCCTGGTTGTCTCAGGGGGGACTTGTTCCCCACAGTAGTGGAGCACTCAAGTCAAAGGCATCCCTTTGTCTTTTCTTTTCTCCCTTCTTCTTCCCATCATACCTTGCTTTTAAAAAAAGGCTCTTTCTGTCCTGTCACCCAGTGGCGTAGCGTGGGTTGTCAGCACCCGGGGCAAGGCAAGTAATTTGCGCCCCCTAACCCGTAGATTTGCGCCCCCTAACCTGTGGATTTGTGCCCCCTAACCCATGGATTTGCCCTAAGACCAGATTTTGCGGCCGGTGCGGCCGGCCCCCCCTGCACCCCCCACGCTACGCCACTGCTGTCACCTCACACACCACATCACCATGGCAACCTCTGTCTGCCCAGGCCCAATATTCCTTTTAGATGGGCTACCAATACCTTTTGTCGTTAGTACCCTCCATAATCTTACATTCAGACATTAGCTGATACATTTCTCATCATCATGATGGATGTGCTTTCTACACCCAGTTATTTAAGAATCTACCATCACGTAAAATCATCAAGACCCTAGTATCATGTCCATAACTTGAGACTGGACCGCTATCTCACTTTTTCCAAGGCCTCTGGTTGTTAGGTCGGGACTATCCTACTCTCCATTGCCACAATCTCACTTTCTTCAAGACCTTACAGTGGTACCTCGGGTTACAGACGCTTCAGGTTACAGACTCCGCTAACCCAGAAATAGGACCTCGGGTTAAGAACTTTGCTTCAGGATGAGAACAGAAATTGCATGATGGCGGTGCGGCGGCAGTGGTGGCCCCATTAGCTAAAGTGGTAAGAACGGACCTCCAGAATGAATTAAGTTCTTAACCCAAGGCACACTGTATATGGTTGGGAGGAAAGAAGGCAACACTGTGTCTCTCCCATCACCACCACTGACAAAGGTAAAGGTAAAGGACCCCTGGACGGTTAAGTCCAGTCAAAGGCGACTATGGGGTTGCAGTACTCATCACACTTTCAGGCCGAGGGAGCCAGCGTTTCTCCACAGACAGCTTTCCAGGTCTTGCGGCCAGCATGACTAAACCGCTTCTGGTGCAACGGGACACCGTGACGGAAACCAGAGCGCACGGAAACGCTGTTTACCTTCCCACCACAGTGGTACCTATTTATCTACTTGGACTGGTGTGCTTTCGAACTGCTAGGTTGGCAGGAGCTGGGACAGAGCAATGGGAGCTCACTCCATTGCGGGGATTCGAACCGCTGACCTTCCAGTCGGCAAGCCCAAGAGGCTCAGTGGTTTAGACCACCACCATACTACAGGGAACATGAGAATTGGATTCTGTTGCACGCTGCTCCGCCAATGGAATTCCACCCTTAGTGGGCAGCTCCTGCACTGCTGTGTGTGCTCGGCTGCCATGCCATGCCTGTTTTCTCTCCCCTCTATGATGACCCCTCCACCACCGATGCTGCTGCCTCTGCTGCTACATTTTGGAAAGAGGACACCTGAGCCAAACCCCCTTGCTTGCCGCCCACCCCCGTCATTGCTATGGTGAGAGACCAACATGAGAGATGTACCTGGTTCTTCTCACCTGCCCTAGGTCGTCTCTTCCCACCTTGGGGCCTCTGCAGTCTCAGCCACACCATTTTCAGTCCTCCTAGAGCAGCCTTTCTCCACCTGTGGGTCCCCAGATGTTGTAGAACTACAACTCCCATCACCCCTAGCTAGCAAGGCCAGAGCTCAGGGATGATGGGAGTTGTAGTCCAACAACATCTGGGGACCCACAGGTTGAGAACCGCTGTCCTAGGGTCTGCTTCCCCAGCGATTTCACTGCATAGACCACAACCCGCTCCTCAATATTTGGAAGGGTCCCATCAAGCTGAAAGTGTTATTTGTCGCTGACTTGCCAATGCAAAGTTCAGAGGGCTGAGAGTTGGATGTTCCTAAGTGAGAGCTGGACCATAAAGAAGGCTGATTGCCGAAGAATTGAGGCTTTTGAATTATGGTGCTGGAGGAGACTCTTGAGAGTCCCATGGACTGCAAGAAGATCAAACCGATCCATTCTGAAGGAAATCAGGCCTGAGTGCTCACTGGAAGGACAGATCCTGAAGCTGAGGCTCCAATACTTTGGCCACCTCATGAGAAGAGAAGACTCCCTGGAAAAGACTCTGATGTTGAGAAAGATGGAGGGCACAAGGAGAAGGGGACGACAGAGGACGAGATGGTTGGACAGTGTTCTCGAAGCTACCAACATGAGTTTGACCAAACTGCAGGAGGAAGTGGAAGACAGGAGTGCCTGGTGTGCTCTGGTCCATGGGGCCATGAAGAGTCGGACATGACTAAATGACTAAACAACAACATTCCTCATTCGGGGGGAAAGCCAGAACACGGTTGTCCATGTTTGTGCGCATGATTCATGCATGGGGGCGGGCTGACGCAGGAGGATTCTGCTTTTGTTATGAGTCTTGGTCCTTCCACAGCATCATGTGCTGGGAGCTGCTGCCCCTTGCAGCTGCTTGGTGTTTGCCTTCCTCATGTCCCTGCCCATTGGGAGTTCCTTATCCCCTCTTTCATGCTTCATGCATTCATGACTGTATATGCTGCAAGTGTGTTAGCCTTGACACTTCTGAAGTCTGGAGACAGGCCAGGAGCTTTGTGAAATGCAGGTCTCTGGCTCAGACCCAATGGGGGGGAAAAATGGAATGAAGAGATGAAATACCAAAATGCTCTGAAGAACCAGCACATAGGAATCGGCTGTTGCTTATTCAGATAATTAGTCCCTCAAACACTACACAACTGATGCAGAAGAGGGTCTTCATCTCAGTTTCTGCAACCCATTTTCCCCAGGAAACCTCACCAGGTACCAGGTTCATCAGCTTTCTTGGTTTAAATGATTTTTCTGCATTCATTGTATTATTTTAATGCACTGAGAGAGTTCTGCTGAAGGGCAACTAAATGAAAAAAAAAATCAATGAAATAACCTGGTACTTTCTGCTCCAATTGGTAATGATCAAGCAGAGACCCTTTGCAGCCCATGACGTTCTTTTAACTGCAGGTGCTCAGGATTGAACCAGGGAGCCTTCTGGATCATAGCTGTCAACGTTTCCCTTTTTTAAAGGGAAATTCCCTTATTACGAATAGGATCCCTCGCAAGAAAAGGGAAAAGTTGACAGCTATGTTTTGGATGCAACAGCATATGGCTTAACACCATGCTATGACCTTGCTGGTTTTGCCTGGACTAAGACCTCTCTGTCTACATCAATATACTCGTACACTGGCAAAGCACCAAATGCAGAAATAATAAGCATTTTGAATGAAATTTCATTGAGAAGGTTTTAACCAAAAGGGCAGATTTTCAGATCCATTTCTGTTCTTAGGTATGAGTGTAAATATTTTACAGCTGTTTTATTAAACAGTAAACTTCAGAGAAGTGAGTTTCTCTCTCTCTCTCTCTCTCTCTCTCTCTCTCTCTCTCTCTGTGGGAACTCTTTTCTGTATAAATGAAGGCACTTTTTAACTTCAAAGCCCACAGTAATATATTACCCTGAAGGTCACAGTTAAAAACCTGTCAATATATGTATTCATAGTAAATCAATTTCAGTTACATCAATGCAAAGTCTGACGGGAAAAATTCCTCACTATTGATCTGAAGGAGAAGCCAATATTGTTGAAATTATTAATTATTGCTGGATCCATAATAAAAAGGCCAGTCTTGGTTCTGTGCTTTATGATCATGTCAAATTAAAAAAAAAGAACAACAAATCTTTGCCTTCCACAAGATGCTGTACATCTTCACACATCCCGGCAATAAAAGGTGTTTCATAACACTGTTGACTGCCGGCGTGTAAATGAACAAATGAAGGGTGTTCTGTCAGATGAAGCATAAAAGCCATTAGCAATGCACTTTTATTTGAATGGAGCAACATTAATTTTTAAAAGGACATAACCTGAGACTTCTGCAGAATGAGAGTAGAGAAGGAAAACATGGAAAATACAAACAAACCTTTTTGGAGCATGTTCGTGGCAGCTCCACATGGACGTAGCAACACAAAGCTTGGGCTAGCTTGATTTTTAAGAGTGGCAGAGGATGTGATTAGGGACTGAGTGATGTGGTTGGTGCCAATAGCACTTCGGTTATCAGGTTGACAATGAAAAATTGGGAGCAAGGCTGACAAGAGGTGGGTACAGGAAGTACTGGTGTATTGGGCGCACAGCCAGAAGTGGCCCCAGACTCATATTTCTTTCTTAAAGTACGTTTCTAGCTTTCCTAGAAATAAAGTTATGAAACAAAATGTGCAGGTACCCTGTATGTGATTTCTGTGAGATGAGTCACACTGGCTTCTCCTACCTTTCCATGCTTTTATCCAATGAGTGTAGTCAGTGCTGTGATTGGCAGGTGAGTTGTTTTCCCTGTGGTCTTAAAGAGCTGGGGTTTTCTCCTTCCCTTTAGCATACTCCCCCCCCCCCGCTTCTGTCTCTTTCTCTAGTCCTAAGCTCTGGCCTAGGGAGAGTCCCGAGGGCCAGTTAGAAAGGCTAGGAGGGCCGTGTTGGCCATGGAGAAGGAGAGACTGTGAAGTTGGTCAGAGAGGAAAGAGGAGCTCTGCCATGGGAGAATGTTAAACTAGGGTATGTGGGGAATATGCAGGGAATGGTGCAAAATCCTTTTGAATTGTATGTGGGGAGGGCAATTGTGGGGGGTTGTGTGCCTTGTACTGTGGGTGTAGCTGTGTGGGTTCAGTTTTGGAGTTTGGGCTCCAGGGCGTCTTCAGAGTTCCAGTCCCTTATTTGTACCCAAATTAGCATGCTTGCTCATTCTTTTAGGATAATAATATCCTGCTTTATGGTCCGATAGGCTCTCAAAAGTGGCCTCATTACGCGAAAAATAATATTCAGGTGCGGCATCAGGAAGCAACAAGTTTTCCCGGTGGTATCTGAACCACACTGATCAAATTTCCTGCCTTCGGCCTTGGCCTTCTCTGGTGTTGACCATCAGCCTCCGACTTCTATGCCGCAGAGCCTGAGACTCTCAGCCCGTGAAGCAGACTTCCCTTGTCAAAATGGTCAAAGGCCTGGAAACGATGCCTTATGAGGAACGGCTAAGGGAGCTGGGCATGTTTAGCCTGGAGAAGAGGAGGTTAAGGGGTGATATGATAGCCATGTTCAAATATATAAAAGGATGTCACATAGAGGAGGGAGAAAGGCTGTTTTCTGCTGCTCCAGAGATGCGGACACGGAGCAATGGATCCAAACTGCAGGAAGGAAGATTCCACCTAAACATTAGGAAGAACTTCCTGACAGTAAGAGCTGTTCGACAGTGGAATTTGCTGCCAAGGAGTGTGGTGGAGTCTCCTTCTTTGGAGGTCTTTAAGCAGAGGCTTGACAACCATATGTCAGGAGTGCTCTGATGGTGTTTCCTGCTTGGCAGGGGGTTGGACTCAATGGCCCTTGTGGTCTCTTCCAACTCTATGATTCTATGATTCTATGTTGGTAGTCCCTGGGTAACAGCTCCCACACTGAGGCAAAGGTATGGGGCTGAGTAGCTGCAACTAGCCAGCCCATAATGGAGGCAGGTTTTTTCTTGCTCCGTGACATATGTTAGGTTTGTAGAATCATAGGAAGCTGCCTTATACTGAATCAGACTCTTAGTCGATCTTGCTCTGCATCGTCTATAAACTTTCTGGCAGTGGCTCTTCAGGGTTTCAGACAGGAATTGCTCCCAGTCCTACTCGGAGGTGCCAGGAATTGAACCTGCATACAAAGCACATGCTCTCCTACAGAGCTACCGTATTTTGTGCTCCATAAGACACACTTTTTTCCTCCTAAAAAGTAAGGGGAAATGTGTGTGCGTCTTATGGAGCGAATGGCGCTGCGCAGAGAGGGCCACCTTAAGCTCACTGGGTTGTTGTGAGATAGCCCTTGTTTAGCCGCCTGAGCAACTTGAGAAACAGACAGGAGAACATTATTCTTGTTTTCCCTCTTCAGTTAGTCTTGGATTCCGTCGCTGCCCAAACCATGTGCCTCTGTCTCTCCAAACGGCCAGATGATCCCATTTTTTTTCCTGGGGCTTTCCGTGACAGAATGAAATCCAAGCACTAATGCCTGTTAAAATGCTTCTCCTGTTCACTTGCAAAATCAAGCTTTTGAAAAGAGGCTCTACAGAAATAAAAGATTCAGAATATTTTTTTTCTTGTTTTCCCTCCTCTAAAAACTAGGTGCGTCTTATAGAGCGAAAAATATGGTGTCTCCCTTCCCCACATTCCAAGTTATCTGGGGTAACTTGGGGAATGTTCAGAAGAGCCGGGGTGTGTGTGGGGGGGGTGTACATCCTTTCATTAACTTGCTGCCTATATTTTCCTGCATTATCTTTCTCTCTTCCTCTCTGAGGAAATTTCAGGAGAGCTAGCAACTTTAACTTGCAGCCAATTATCTTCCTGAAATAAAACAGTGGCAAAAAAGAGAGGGTGGGAAAATGCTTTTGCGTGACTGTTTATCCCTTAAAATATCCCCCCTACACACACACACACACACACACACACACACACACACCCTCCACAGCTTCAGTAACTAACAGGTCCTTAGTTTTACACAGAGGGCTTGAGAAATTCAAGAAAATAGCAAAATGAAGGGGGGGGGTGTATGTCTGTGCTCTATAAGGAGGGATTTAAAAATAACCCTGGAAGTGTTTCTCTCTCCTTCTACCTCCAAAACCCCTCCCTTGAGAACCACTTTAATATTGGGACCAACTTCCCAAGCTTAGGAACATATTCTCTCGCTTCCTTCTCTTCTATGGGCTCACATATGCAAAGTCAGTCTGAGTGTGTGTTTAAACAGCAACAACAAAACCCGAGACGTTTCTCATATGGGGCATTGCCCAGAACTGCCATATAGAGATAATACATTTAAAAGAGAGAGAAAGTTGCAGAAGTCGTTGTTGAAATCCTTCATTAACAGCAGTTCTATCACCAAAAAGGGCCGGGCAAACTTTCGTGAACTTTCTGCTGAATAGCTCGTCCTCCATTAAAATACCAATATTCTGTCCTCCGTTGCCTACATTTGGGGAATAAAACTCATTGTGAAACAGCTAAGTGTAAATGGCTCGATTTTTTTGCCTTTTTTCTTTTTTTGAAGAAGGTTTGAAACTCCTTTAAGAGAATATCAACCACATTTCTGAAGGACTAAGTACTGGCAAGGTTTAACACGGCTGTTTTCTCCTCCGGTGAGAGAACCATAGGAGGCAGCTAATTAGATTTTTATGAACCTGCTCGGTGCAAATTGTTGCCGAACCTCCAGTGGCACTTTACAAAGCTGCGGATGGTTATGAGATCGGATTGCCGCCTCAGTCCTGGGAGTGCGAGGCTCCGAGGGATCCTTCGATACATTAAGCAGAGCGAGGTGGTGGGGTTCTGAACTGTATCAATAAATACTGCAGGGGGTGTGGGTGCATGTGACATTATCGAATGCTCACTTCTGTAAAGTACAGTGGTACCTCGGGTTACAGGTGCTTCAGGTTACAGATGCTTTGGGTTACAGACTCCGCTAACCCAGAAATAGTACCTCGGGTTAAGAACTTTACCTCAGGATGAGAAGAGAAATTGTGCGGTGGTGGCAGCGGGAGGCCCCATTAGCTAAAGTGGTACCTCAGGTTAAGAACAGTTTCTGGTTAAGAATGGACCTCCAGAACGAATTAAGTTCTTAACCCGAGGTACCACTGTACTCCTTGCAAGTAAACTAGCACGTGAAGGAGAGGGATTTGTCAAACCCAGTGGGTGCTGCAGCCCCCCAGGAAGGGCTGCTTCTCAAGTGCTAGAGCACAATCTCAGCATGTAGAAGGACCCCAAATTTAATCGCCAGCCACATCCAGGTTGGGCTGGCAAAGACCCCTGTATGAAATCTTGCAGAGCCACTGCCATCCGCAGTAAATAGCGCTGAGCTAGATGGGCCAGTGGGTCTGCACAGGGCAGCTTTTGTTCTTTCCTACTAGTGCTCTTCAGTAATATTCAGGACGAGGGAAGTGCTGTGAAGTTCATGCTTCATGGGTAAATGGTTGCAGGTTCAATATCTGACATCTCCAGGTATGTCTGGGAGAGACTCCTGCCTGCAGTGGTGTAGCATGGGGGCCAAGGGGTGGTTGCACAGGGCACAAAATGGTCAGTGGTGCAAAATTCCAACACCCGTTGCTGCCCCAATACAGCTTTGCGCTTCTGTTGCTGGGCTCTGTTGAAAATGAACCAGGAAGTGTCTTCTCCAGACAATGGAGCAAATCTTCTTTTCTTATCTCTGTGGCTGCAATTTTCTGGGTGACGCAGACACCACTAGGCAGTTAAATGTGCATGCATACTCTGTCCGTTTCCCTTCTCTCCCAACCTTCCCTGTGGCCCCGGGCACTGGCAACCCACGCTATGTCACTGCCTGCCTGATACCTGAAAGAGCCCCTTCCAGTCAGAGGAAGCAACACTGAGGTACATGAGTCACGTATAAGGTAAATGTATAAGGGGGAGGGCACTTCTTACATTCCCCCCATGCAAGTTGTGTGTGTGTGTGTGTTTAAATCAAGGGAAACGTTTCAGAACTACGCCGTTGCTGCTTGCCATTTGAACTGGTACAGCTGGAAAACCTCCCACCCGAGTCTGCCACCTCAGCTTGTGTGACTAGCTCTTAGACGTGAAGGGAAGATTAATTGGGAAATAAGGCTCGTGAACTTTTATTTTTGCCCCAGAGCCAGCATGTAATATACAAGAAAGCAATGCCTCCCTGATTTTGCTTAATACCTTTCTGAAGCCAGTTATAATCCTGTCCTTTTTAAGGTCTGGTCAAGTATACCCTTCAGTACAGGGTTTTGGGGTTTTTTTTAAGGTTGGGGGGAGGAATGCATCCCTTTCCTTTCCTTTTGTCCCCCTCCCCTAAGAGCTTATGAGTTGTTGATTTTCTTCTTGTGTCGCTTGGCTCTTGTAGCACGAGAGAGATTAAATGACAGCTCTTTATGTGCTGTCTCCCCACCATATGGGATTGTACATACAGTGCTAGATGCTTAAATTGGATTCATCTGTGTACTTGGCAGAAATCCAGTTTATATGGCCGTGGGATAAAACCTGTAATGCTGAGGCTTGGTTGGCGTTGCGTTTGGGGTTTTCTTTTTAATGGGGTTGGAGAGAAATCTGGCAGGCACTCCCATCTTCAAAACTGGGGCCACGTTACACAGTTTAATGTTCTCTCACAGGGGAAACTCCCTGGAAAGAGCTCCCAGCGTCTGCAAACCTGGCAAAATAGGTATATGTGTGTTGGCTGATTGGTTATTTATTTGTGAATATAGAGATATATATATATATGCCTGTTGTCTTTGTCCATGGAGCTGGACCATAAAGAAGGCTGATCGCCAAAGAATTGATGCTTTTGAATTATGGTGCTGGAGGAGACTCTTGAGAGTCCCATGGACTGCAAGAAGATCAAACGCATCCATTCTTAAGGAAATCAGCCCTGAGTGCTCACTGGAAGGACAGATCCTGAAGCTGAGGCTGCAATACTTTGGCCACCTCATGAGAAGAGAAGACTCCCTGGAAAAGACCCTGATGTTGGGAAAGATGGAGGGCACAAGGAGAAGGGGGCGACAGAGGACGAGATGGTTGGATAGTGTTTTCGAGGTTACCAGCATGAGTTTGACCAAACTGCGGGAGGTAGTGGAGGACAGAGGTGCCTGGCGTGCTCTGGTCCATGGGGTCACGAAGAGTCGGACACGACTAAACGACTAAACAAAACAAACAGAGATATATATAGATATATAGCTATAGAGATATCTCCCCACAGATTTACAGCCAAGATTGGCTCCCAAAGTTGCTTGCAATTAATTCCTACATAAATTGTTGTTATTATATATATATATATATCTCCCGCTTTTTCCCCTGACCTCAAGGAGGCTTACAGATTTTAAAAAGTGTGTTTTTTCCTTTTTAAAAATGTTTAGGAGTACTCTAATTTTGACTCAAAGAAAATCACAATTTTGTAGTTCAAATCGGGAAAAATACATAGAGTAAATGGACAAAAGTACAAAGAACATGCATTACCTCATATTACACAGCTGACAGCTCACAGTAACTTCCACATGGGCATGAGGTGGTGTGCATTAACATCTTCCCGACTTTCATCAGTAAAACGCCACACATCCACATTCCACACTCCTTCACACATTAAACGCTCGCTTCTGTCTGAGACTCAGGAAACACCGGAAAAGGAAATGAAGCCGCCATTGGAGGTGGTAACATCGAAACTGACCAATCTCTGAGCTAGATTCCAGCTCCCTACTTCACACATTAAACACTCATTTCTGTCTGAGACTCAGGAAACACCGTGATAGGAGATGAGGCTGCCATTGGGGGTAGCAACAGAACTGATGATTCAGCGTGCTGTTCAACAGAACTGATGATTCATTGTGCTGGAGAAGAAACTGACAATTTATTTTTTTTTAGCTAGATTCTCCTGTTTCTCCTGTTAGATTTACAAAATGTTTAGGGGTATGGGTACCCCTGCGTCCCATCCCCCCCCAGAAAAAAGCACTAGATAAAAATAAAAACCACTAAAAACATAGCAAACCTTCCCCTCCTGCATTCAGATTGTCCCCACTCCCTTCCGTTATCCGTATTACCCACAATGAAGTGTTGCCATTTCACTGATGTTACTGCTAATCACGGTTAAAAGAGGGGCTGCAAGCTTGGTGTGAGCTACCGATGAGCTACTCTAGATGGTCAGATGTAGGGCTCAGACTGCGCACATGCGTGGAAGAATGTATGAAGGGGGGTGTTCTGGCCAGCCCTGCCCTCCTGTGAACACTGCCCAGCCACTCGAGTTCCACATGCATACACCAAGACATGTGTCGAGCTGCTTCACACGTCAGTCAAAAGCACAGTCACTGCAGGCCATGGTTGCTACCATGGCTGGATTTAGGTTTGATGAGGCCCTAAGCTACTGAAGGTAATGGGGCCCTTTATATGTCCAGCTGTCCTTTGTCAACAAAAAAATGTCGCTGTTTTCTATGTTGAATATATGCTATATGGTAATTTACAGACCTAATAGGTATCTAAAGCCATTTGCACATAACAAAATATGTACAGTGGTACCTCAGGTTACATACACTTCAGGGTACATATGCTTCAGGTTACAGACTCCACTAACCCTGAAATAGTGCTTCAGGTTCAGAACTTTGCTTCAGGATGAGAACAGAAATCGCGCTCTGGCGGTGCAGCGGCAGCAGGAGGCCCCATTAGCTAAAGTGGTGCTTCATGTTAAGAACAGTTTCAGGTTAAGAACAGACCTCTGGAACGAATTAAGTACTTAACCCGAGGTACTTACTTTTATCAAAGTAATCGTTGAACTGAAATACAATTAAGAAGTATATTAATAGTGAAATACAATTAAGAAGAAGTATATTAATAGTGAAATATAATTAAGAAGAAGTATATTAATAGAGACTCTTGAGAGTCCCATGGACTGCAAGAAGATCAAACCTATCAATTCTTAAGGAAATCAGCCCTGAGTGCTCACTGGAAGGACAGATCCTGAAGCTGAGGCTCCAATACTTTGGCCATCTCGTGAGAAGAGAACTGTGGGAGGCAGTGGAAGACAGGAGTGCCTGGCGTGCTCTGGTCCATGGGGTCACGAAGAGTCGGACACGACTAAATGACTAAATAACAACAAATATTAATAGTGAAATACAATTAAGAAGAAGTATATTAATAGTGAAATAATTATTAAGTGATATTTTAGGGAGCAGGCAGGGCTCATTACTTACATCATAGGAGCCTCCACATCACAAAACACTGTTGCTGTATGTAGGTTTTATTTTATTTGTTTTTTTATCTTATATTTTGGAAATGTACATCCAGATTTTCCCCCTTTAATTTTTTGGGGGGGCCCGAAGAGAGTGGGGCCCTAAGCTATAGCTTGTTTAGCTTATACGTAAATACGACACTGGTTGCTATGCACATTGCAGGTGGAGATGCTTCCCTCGCTCCCCCCACCAGATACATGATCAGTGGGGGACAGCCTTGGCTGTGCCCCCTCCACTAGCTCTTCACAGGGGAATCAAACATCCACAGACCAGGAGACGGGGGAAAAATGCCCATGTGGATTCGTGGACTAGGCTGTCTGCGGTTGGATAGCGGCTGGATTTTAGCAGCCACTTTTACAGGTAAAAAGTGCAAGGAAACTGCACCCCTCTCTGCAGCAGGACCCACGGCTGTGGTCTTCAGTATATGCCTGGGTTTTCTTTTCAGCTGACAAATCGCACATATCCTGCTCCGGCAAACCTTTTCAAGAAAACAATGAGAGCAACAACAACACTTTTATTTCCTTTGCATCTCGCCTTAACGAGCAACAGTAGAAATTTAGTGATTTAGATCCTTACTTATATTGAAAGCTTGTGTGCAATTACTTGCACCTGCTTCTTTGCCCCAGGCATCAACCTGAACTTAATACATAGAACCAAGCTCTGTGGCGATGCCGTTTTTATTCTGTGGACTTGCCTTAATGTAGCTTTTTCCTTACTTCTGCTATGCCTCGATTAAATCAATCTGTGGCGTAGGGATTCTTAAATGTTGCCGTCGTCACTTTTAGAATAAGCGGGGGCATCGGTTAACCCACCTGTGCAATGTGAGCAAGGAACCGTGTGTGATCAGGGATGAAGCTCTACCTCTCTTTTAAATCAGAACCAGTGAAGGCAGTGAAGGTCCTGTGTGAGTGCCTGGAGGCGGTTGGAGGATGGATGGCAGCTAACAGATTGAGGTTGAATCCTGACAAGACAGAAGTACTGTTTTGGGGGGACAGGGGGCGGGCGGGTGTGGGGGATTCCGTGGTCCTGAATGGGGTAACTGTGCCCCTGAAGGACCAGGTGTGCAGCCTGGGAGTCATTTTGGACTCTCAGCTGTCCGTGGAGGTGCAGGTCAATTCTGTGTCCAGGGTGGCTGTCTACCAGCTCCACCTGGTACGCAGGCTGAGACCCTCCCTGCCCGCAGACTGTCTCGCCAGAGTGGTGCATGCTCTAGTTATCTCCCACTTGGACTACTGCAATGCTCTCTACGTGGGGCTACCTTTGAAGGTAACCCAGAAACTGCAATTAATCCAGAATGAAGCAGCTAGACTGGTGACTGGGAGTGGCCACCAGGACCATATAACACAGGTCCTGAGAGATCTGCATTGGCTCCCAGTCCATTTCTGAGCACAATTCAAAGTGTTGGTGCTGACTTTTAAAGCCCTAAACGGCCTCAGTCCTGTATACCTGAAGGAGCGTCTCTACCCCCATCGTTCACTGAGATCCAGCACCGAGGGCCTTCTGGCGGTTCCCTCATTGTGAGAAGTGAGGTTACAGGGAACCAGACGGAGGGCCTTCTCGGTAGTGGCGCCCGCCCTGTGGAACGCCCTCCCTTCAGATGTGAAGGAAATAAGCAGCTATCCTATCTTTAAAAGACATCTGAAGGCAGCCCTGTTTAGGGAAGTTTTTAATATTTAATGCTGTATTGTTTTAACACTCGATTGGAAGCCGCCCAGAGTGGCTGGGGAAACTCAGCCAGATGGGCGGGGTATAAATAATAAATTATTATAACATTATTATTATGCTGTACCTTGTGACCTTCCTGCTGTTGCTTGAACTACAGTTCCCACCATCCCTGGCCATTGCCCATGCTGGCTGGGGTTGATGGGAGTTTGAGTCAAACTATGTCCTGTGGGTCACAGGTTCCCCAAGCCTGGTGTACCTGTTTAGAATCCCAGGGACTCTTTAGAAAAGAGATTTAGGATTGCAGCTCTGTACCCCCCCCCAATTAAGATAACGAGCTCCTGCTGCTCCTGAAATATTTATTCTTTTGCACTAGGTCTCTTCCGCATTGATTTCCTTTTTCCTTTCCTTTCTCCTTACTTGCTATTGTAATTTTTGCTACCATTTGTGTTCAGTATTCCTCGAGTATTCTTCACTGTCTGCTGGTATTCTTCCTCTCTATTGAATTGTCACTGTACTACTCAAGGTATGTGTTCCACAGCAGCTTTTGGTCTTCATTAATAATACAGTGATACCTCGGGTTAAGAACTTAATTCGTTCTGGAGGTCCATTCTTAACCTGAAACTGTTCTTAACCTGAGGTACGACTTTAGCTAATGGGGCCTCCTGCTGCTGCCGCGCCACCAGAACACGATTTCTGTTCTCACCCTGAAGCAAAGTTCTTAACCCGAGGTACTATTTCTGGGTTAGCGAAGTCTGTAACCTGAAGCGTATTTAACCCGAGGTACCACTGTAGTGGCTAAGACTGACCTGGACGTGGTAAGGTATTTTCATTGTACTTTCTACCATGTTGGCCTCGGATGGGATTGCCAAATGGGGCCAAATTTTCAGCAATCCTTTGCTTTTGTTTTCTGATAGCGTACAGATTCCCCCATTCTTTTATAAAAATAAGGGCTTGCCTACGATTATTAAAATTGTAAATACAGTGATACCTTGGGTTACATACGCTTCAGGTTACAGACTCCACTAACCCAGAAATAGTGCTTCAGGTTAAGAACTTTTCTTCAAGATGAGAACAGAAATCATGCTCCGGCGGCGCGGCAGCAGCGGGAGGCCCCATTAGCTAAAGTGGTGCTTCAGCTTAAGAACAGTTTGAGGTTAAGAATGGACCTCTGGAACGAATTAAGTACTGAACCTGAGGTACCACTGTATCCTTTATGAATAAGACCAGGGCTTCCCCGCCCCCAGTGGGAACTCATCAGAACTGAGTTCCGGCACCTCTCAGGTGGGTGCCATTGCCATTTTAAGAGAACGAGGGAGGCATTTGTGGTGAGTTCCGGCACCTCTTTTTCTGGAAAAATAGCACTGAATTAAGACGACACCGACTGCTTGGTTTCATGCAGAGAGGTCATCTGAGGTTGCATAGCCCAGTTCGGACTGTGGATAAGCTTGGTGCAAACATGAAGCAAAATAAGGTGCTAGAATAGGCTGCAGGTTGGGCGATCGCATTTTTGAATGCTAATGTCAGCCTCCCCCAGCCTATTGGCCAAAAGTTACTAAAACAAATATGGACGCAACTATTCAGGAAAGCGAAAGCGAATTCTTGACATCAACAAATAGATGAGCCAGATTAGAACCCTCTTTGAATACCAATGTGTGCTCAGGCATCACACCATCAATTACTGTATCGAAAGTCAGGTATTCGGCATAAAGCTTCAGGGAAAACTCAAAGTTTTAAACCCAAACAGTAATTAAACCTGGGGGTCTGACTACTGAAACCCAGATATTATCTCTTTAGAAAGCCTGTTCAGCAGCCGGTTTGAGGTTCCCATGCCAGCACACTGTAATATATAAGTTAATAAGCACTTGCCATTGATGCTTTCTGCAGGAACCATTTAATTTTTTAATCATATCTTTAATTTACTGTTTACGCTTTTATCCAGCTTTTTGTGTATGCACACTCACAATCAAGTGGGAATTAGGGTAAGTCTGAGCTCCCTAGAGAATAAACAGTGACCAATCTGGAGGGTATTGCTCTTGCTAAAATCAATTGGGCTTTATTTTTACCTATAATTATCCTGCAATAACTGGCATATCATCATATATATATATATATATATATATATATATATATATATATATATATATTACATACCCGTATTTTTCGATCTATAAGACGCACCAGACCACAAGACGCACCTAGGTTTTGGAGGAGGAAAACAAGAAAAAAAAAATTCTGAATCCCAGAAGCCAGAACAGCAAGAGGGATCGCTGCGCAGCAAAAGCAGCAATCCCTCTTGCTGTTCTGGCTTCTGGGATAGCTGTGCAGCCTGCATTCGCTCCATAAGATGCACACA